>OZ034971.1:10708078-10835578 GCA_964030785.1 Siderastrea siderea | reverse complement strand
CTTGTCTATTGTTTGTTATTAACTTACTGTTAACCTTTTTAACTAGTCTGTACTACCCGCGATTCAGTGTACCCACCACGGGAGCGACCGTATCACCCTCCTAACGTGACGTAACAAAGTGAAATACAACACCATGCAATAACTCCATTCCTGTGCATGCGGCAGAGTCAGTCCAGTCTGCACATAAATCCAGGTATTTTCACTACAGAAGGACAAGAAGAGGCCCTCTTAACTTGTGAAAGACGTCTGGAGTAACTGTAGGATATTTTTGTTTTATTTTTAAGACCATGGCACCGAGAAAAGGGGCGAAATTAAAACAGCAGAGATATTCACCTCGCAGGTCAGCCCGCATTCAAGCTCGCTCTTCTCCAAGTAAAGAGGGTAAGGATTTAATAGTAATTTTTAATTATTTTCATCTCCGTAATAAGAAGTTACTTAAACTCAATGTCTGTTTAGCCTTTTTTTTTGTAACTCGTTTCTTATAGTTAATTACCCAAATCTGAAATATGAAGTTTTTCCAACCGGGCTCCCAAAGATAACTTTATTATTGTATAAAACCGTTTCTTTTCTTCTCTTTCGCGCACGGCGATTCACCTTTTATACCTATGTAGCCTTTCCCTTTTCGCACCAGCCATGAAGGCTAATAATTGTTGTCAACAGATGCAAGTTACCGTGTAGAAAACAGCTGAGGTAATATGAAAATATCGCATTAAAGACCCAGAAGTCACGCAATCATTCACGACACAAAAACCACAGGTTTACAACCTTACGTTTGTACATGTGGTGGGCTGTGCATTTATTATGCCTGTATCATCAAACTGGAGCTATCGTGTGGCTTTCTATTTTAGCAGGAGTTTAATTTTGCGGATTGGCGAGGTTTGGTGTTTCGCGGGAACTAATTTTTGCGATTCGAAAAGACTGGTTTTCTTGCTGGGAATTAGTTTTTGCGATTTTCTGGAAGTCGCGTTGAAATAGAACTGATTTATAAGAGTACATGCAAAAGAAAGACGGATAAAACAGCATGCAAATGTACCTTATTATAGGAAATAAGCACTTGTGTTAATTATGGTATTTGAAATAGTAAATTAACGCGAATTGAAGGAAAATTTACTTCATAACAAAGGAAGTTGACGCGAAAGAGGGGGTAAAATTTCAAAATGAGGGAAAGGTACACTTTGTGGTCACAACTGGAACAAATATATTTCCAACTGAATATAAAAATCACGAACTAAACAGGTCTACAGGTGTGTGAGGCAATTTCTTTCCCGTGACAATGTGCGTTATATTCTACCTAAATGTAGAAAAGCTATGGTTTTGTGGGTGTCAAGAATGTCTAGACTGTATCCAGAATTTGGGATTAAAATGATGGAAATCAAGGTCGCGGAAATTGACGCTCCACTTAACTAACAAGGCGGAAATTAACGCTCAAAAAAATTAACAATTAACGCGAATTTTTACAGTTCGCGTTAATTTCATGGAGCGTTAGTTTCCTATAATAAAGTAAAACAGTTTTATCAACGTCACTCTATTACACCCGGGGGTATCCAATCGATGAAATCGATAGTCGATGAAAATCGATATCAATCAATATCAATCGATATCAATTATTCGATTGATTTTGATAATCGATGACCAATAATGATAATCGATATTCGATAATCGACCAATAAATGATAATATTGATAATCGATGACCATGATATTGATGATCTTTGTGACCTTGTTATCGATTGCCATCGATTTCCAATAGCAATCGATAGCTTAATTGATATCGATTGGTATCGATTGGTTGCGAATTTTTTCCCTTTTCACAGTCTACAAGCCATGCATGTCTTCTAATGGCGGCACCTGCTTTATAACCTCAGACAGATCAACATGTAATGGCCATTGCGCATCGTTTACGGCTCCCAATATCGATCTGACACTGCACCATTTGAAGGTGTCACTCTCGTTTTCCGTCTTTTTCTGGAAATCCAGTACACTGTGTTAGCACACATAGTGATTTTCTCTTTCGCTTTTATATCCAATCGCCACTTAAATGTCGGATAATGCGATGTTAGCTCTAGATGGAGAACGGTTGGTTCTTATAATCTGACCCACGTGCAAGCGTGCGTTTCCGCGTTCTCCTCGCTTCTTGCAAGCAGTAAAAAAGCTCGCCAGTGTTCAGTTCAAAACGGCAGCGGTGGTAGTCTTTAACGATGCCGCTCATGGACATTTGACCTTCTTGCGACTCAGACTTTCTCTGCGTGTCCGCCGTGGCAAGTGGTATTAAATTTGAGTGCGCGTACTGTGAGCTCCTTGTTTTGCCAATCGATGACAATCGATGAACGAGTTTCATGTGACTATCGATTGGTCATCGATTGGCCGATACCAATCGATATCAATTAACTAGTTTTATCGAATGATATCGATTGATCGATTGCCTTACTGATCATCAATTTCCATCGATTGGATACCCCGGGATTACAATGGATCGACAATAACTATAGCACCACTTGATCTATTATCCACCGAGTTATCTAAAGCATTTTCTCCTCCAAACCAGTATTTTTGTATATAATTTCTGCAGTGGAGTGAGTTTTTGCCGAAAAAAAATGCGGTAATTTTATTTGAAGGGAACTAGACTACGAGCAGTCTCTCTTTTGCTCTAAAATCCGTGCTTGACGAAGGGCAAAGCCACGAACGCGATATTCGAGCCGCGAGCCGCGAGCCGCGAGTAGCGCGGGAGGGACAGCGAGTATCGCACTCGCTTCTTCGCCGCTCGTCCGGCAAGGATTTTAGAGCAAAAGAGAGACTGCTCGCAGTCTAGGAGAGAACTTTTTTAGCGGATCGCGAAAAAACCCCGCAAAAATCGCAAAAATTAGAACCCGCAAAAATTTAGTGCCACACGGTAACTATAGCAAATCTAAAGGTGAAATTCAGGGCTTTTATAACTGACGAAAATGAAATAAAAACTCGTAAAATTGCTGCCATGCAAGTTGTTTTGTTTTGTTTTTCTGTGATTACTTTGGCGACAGCTATGTTTTCAAAAATAACGGTCAGGCCAGACTCGCCACAGGCAGCGCAAGCTAACGTTGAGAGCTGCGCATAAATTAGACTGTTTCTTCCACGTTATGCATAATAATGACATTGGCAACATTTAAGAGTTTGTATGGAAATGCTACAAAACGTCTCAAATTGCCACAAATTAAAAAGAAGTCGAAATAAAAATAATTTCCCTTATTTCTTTGTTGTATTGGTCATTATCTGAGGGCTTCCTGAACTGGTTTGAAGCTTTTTGGGCGAGAAATTGAGGTTTTTATTTTCCATGTTTGCTGAACGTTCAAAATTAATTAAAGGCAGGAAACAGTTTCACACTGCACCACACTTGAAGTTCGAGAAATTCCATCAGAATAAGCGAATCGCCCTAAACCTTCACCCGTGTATTCTTGGGTCTTTGATCTATCCCTGTTCTTTCTCATAGGTTCCAGAACCTATTTTAAGCCGTCCGATACCCCTTCCTAAATACGAAACTCGCCTTCCCTGGTATGCGTTTTCATTTGAAGTGCACACATGAATCTTTGCGAGCCACGTTTTGACGACAAAATTGCCCTCAGCTGGGGAGAGGCTGAGTGAGATTGTCGACAAGCAAAAGAGGACACTGCGGAGTCCAGAGAGGTCGGTTTTACCGGAAACAGAGAAATCTTGGAACGCCCGTGAATTTTACTCCCCTACCCCCTTGACTTGGAAAACCATACTGTTGTTTAGGACGACTGAAGAACTATCTTTTGCTGCACTCTAATCAATGCATTCGATGATTTTTATGGTATTTGGCGCAAGTGATCCTGCTGACTGGCTGCAAATCAATTTCATTATTTAATTCCGATATATAGGGATGTCTTACCCTGAAAAAAACATATTGCTGTGACCCTGGAAAAATACTACCACAATTTCCATTCTTTTGAAAACCGGTGCAATCTTTATTTTTTCTAGGTGGAAACTGTTCCTCGTCTCAGCTTCTAAAGTTCGACAACACTTTTTTTTTGGTGGTAAACAGGTAAATGTTAAACAGGTAAAGAAATCGCTACACTAACATATTGTTGCTCGAAGACATTAAAGCGTGCTCGTGGTGTCAAGTGAGGCGAGTAAATTTCACGGGCGTTCTAATAGTTCTCTATTTCCGGTACGGTCAAACCGACCTCTCTGGACTCCGCGGTGTCGTGTTTGCTTGTCGACAATCTCACTCAGCCGCTCCCCGGCTACTCTCTCCTCCGCAGCGGTGCGGTGAGGGAGGTGAGGCGTTATTAGATTTCCGCTATGCGAAGTGAGTGCAGGCGCGTAAAGCGAAAGATGCATTGGGCGGCGAACCTCTGCCAGAAGTCGGTCGTTTTCTCGTACATCCTTGTCGTTTCCTCGTACATCGATGGATTTCTCGGCCTTGGCTAAATTTGACACCTCCAAACTTAGCGAAAGTCAGCGTTTGTTTTTTCTCCACAGTTCTCGGTCGTTACTGTTGAGATGACAATTCACAATTTCGGTGAAAAAAGCGAAAACGTCTGTCTTCGAAGCACCCCCCTGAAACCCGTGGGGAGTGGTCTTCATAATTCGAGTTCATTATGGTTGAAGGTCTGGATTCGTCTCTCCAAGAGATGTCACTTGCTGGTAAAGATCTTCTTTTGTTGTTTGTTTTTGGACTTTTAAAATTCTTATTGGTTGTATTTCATTCAATTTTAACTCTAGGGCTTACTAATTTGAACCGTTATTAAATCGGAAGTCACAAAAGAAAAATGTTTAAAAGACTTAAAAGCGTATGCTTTAAGTCAAAGCGTGTCATTGAGTAGGAGGGAGAGAACCTGGTGAGGGCTTTATGTGATGGGTGATTTTATAATGGCATTGTGTCCAGCCTGAGGCTCCAAAAGTATATAACAACAGATTGGAAGTACTCATCACAAAGAACTTGCTCTTATTGAACCATCAACTTTAAGACAACAGTCCCCATAATTTTGTAATATGCCAAGGTTTTTTAACTCAGTGAAATAAATAACTCTCTACCTTCTCCAGGAGATCAGTACCCATCCCTATCTGTGACCTGTATCTCCGAGTATATTTTGATTCTCAGCAACAATTTATGGTTTGAATAAGTCTGACAGTAGTGAAAGGCTATTTATGACAATATAGCCACAACCCATACCCTCATTGTAGGGCTTTCATTAGGGAGGCTCACAAAGCTTTCTAGCATTTTTTAGGACTTCCCCATTAACACATCAATGCTACAACACTTTTTCATTTGACTCTACAATAATCAAATCAAACATATGCCCAACAAGAAAGCCCATTGGGCATTTTAACCGGCCATTCTGACCCTCCCCACCCCTAGGTTTCACAAATGTTAGCACAATCCTCTATTTATACGAACCGGCGTGACGAAAAGTGTGATTGTGTGACACAATATTTTGACTATAACGTTACTGGATGACGTAATGTTTAAACTCTGACGACTCAGCTTATCTTTCTTATCGCTTTTATTTGTGCTGAAAAACGCAAATTCACTCAAACGTTGAATGTCGGTATAAATTCGTCCACAACTGAGAATGCTCACACCGGGACGATGAAGTATTTACTGTTGTGCCTAGACCTTAAATACAAACAGTGAACATACCAGTAGAATCAAAATATAACGCTTGATGAACACGAGCTCGAGCAGATCGTCAGAGTATGGGGCACGTCAAGGCATATCTCATGACGTGATGTTTAAATCCGGTTTCCCCGGGAATCCCCTTGCAAAAGTAAACAAGCGAGCGCGGACGAAAGTCGCCCACGTCTTTGAAAGCTAACGCGCCTGTCGAGCCGCAATCGATTTCGCGCTCACTCGCTTGTTTTTCTTTTCCTTCACTATCTCTGAACGGAAAGAGAGACTGCTCGTAGCCTTTAGCGTACACCACACGCAAACCACACAAATCCGTCGATAATATTCAGATATTTTCGTTCTTTCAATGCAAAAAGACTCGTAACACCTACCCTATTAATTGATCTCCTTATTAATGACGATTCCTCCGTATCAGCTTCTCGCCTCAAATAAACACTCATCTCTCCCCGTTCACAAGTCAGAACTATCATGTACTGATGGTGCAATCCACTAATATTGTATCATCATACTAGTACCAATTCCTTCTCTTCCTAGCCCACGCCGGCAAAACGCAACTGTCCTTTTTGTCCGCTGCGAATTACAAGTTAGCCAATCAGAAACCTTACAATCCACTTCGCAAACCACCCCCCCCCCCCATAAAACGCAGCACAATGTTACACCGCTCCTATACAAAACGCAACTTTCAAAGCAAATCACATTCACAGAAGCGTGATATGCTCCTGACATTCACAAATCCTTCTGACTCCCACATTTTTACACCCTCAAATTGTCAATCCCAATAAAAAAAACCCTGCGCTAAAAAAAATTTCACCATAACCACTGACTAGATCAGACAACACAGCCAATTCCGCATTCCATCCTATTAGCTGCTTTACTCAATTGCGCATGCGTTTTACAAGACAAATACAAAAAACCCCAAACTTAACAACCCTTCGTCGTTGATATCTTAAATACTGTAAATTAAAAGAAAAGAACACACGAAGGTAACATTCAGCAGACTAATACAGTACAACCCAAAAGTAATGCACGCGCAAGAAGTAGCGCAAGAAGTTCTTGCGCCGCAAGAACACGCAAGCCGGCGGAAGAAGTGAAAGTGCTATGTTTTTGCGGTTTACCCGCAAGAACATTCGAAGCGGAAGAAGTTGAAAATCTAGCCGCAAGAAGCCGCAAGAAGTTACTAATGTTACCGCAAGCCGCAAGAAGGCGCAAGAAGTACTGCGGGTGCAGCCGAAGAAACTTGTAGTGCTCGTGTTAGTGTGAGGTAATTTGCAAAAGTAATGAGAGCGAATGTCGCGCTCTAGTCTCTTTGAAATATCGCCGAGCTTTCGAGCGATTTTTCGTCGCGTTGGCGCGACAATTCGCCAAGTCAAGCGAAAGTTCGCAAGGCTAATCAAAAACTCAAGGAAGCAAATGTTCGAACAACCGAAGTATCGAAGAAAATTCACGTCACGAAATGGAATATCCGCCAGCTTTCCGACTGCAAGATAAAACAACCGGTAAACATGATCTCCGGCACATGACAAAACATGAACAGTTTTTTTTAAGCGTGTCTGATACTGTAATACGGGTTCAACTCAGAACTGACTCAATTCAGTTTTTTATTCCATCAAAGAAATAGAAACAAAAAAGTCCAAAAGCTATAATTGTGGCAAACTGCGCGAACTCTTCTTTGACAGGCAAGACAAGACAAGACTTACACGTGCAGGAAGTCATGCCATCTCGTGGGTGAACTCTCGTCAAGAATCCCTGCATCTTTACCACTTTAATTTCCCAGCAAAAAAGGAATACTCGAAGAAATAGCATAGACATATGATTTCAACTACACATTCGCCTTTCGACACAGCTTGCTGCCCGGGGCTTGCTGTTTTGACGGCTTGGAGCTCATGCATTGCGTTACAAAATGTCATTCATGCAAATCGTACTAAATTTGCATACGGCAGATTTGTGTTTACTCAGGTTAGAATTGACGTGTCGAATTTCTTTTAGATCGCGGAGTTTGAGTTTCCTTCAGACTTCTTTGGTTTACTTCGAAGTTTTAAAATGTGATATCGACTTCAGCGTAATGAATGGAACTATTTTTACAAACATAATGTGTTTTTCCAATTAAGAGCGAATGTTACCAACGGTCAAACATTTGGTGGCAACAGGTCAAAAATCAATTCCGCTCATATTCTTATGTTAGGTAGACCTTAATGTGAAACAAATCACTGCATAGTTCGTTTGGCTGAATATCGATTTATTTTCAAGAAAATCGATAATAACGGAATTCGCTCTAAATACCGCTTTTGGAGCTCAAAATTTAAGACAAATCTCGAAGCTTCGCGTAACAAAATGAAGCACTCCAGGGAAATAAAAATTAACAAAACTTGTAGAACGATGTTTATATATATATTAAAAGCAACTTCAGCAATTTCTGCTCGGTTATTTACGAGCTCTAATTAAATTTATCCGACATACTTTTGACTAGATAAAAAGTATATCAAGTTTGACCTCTAAAAAAAGTATGTGGTACCGAAAATTATTCAGCAAGAATCTGGATTTTCAATAGGAGAAGGGATGTTCTTCTTCCTCCTAAAAGGATTTTGTGGGGAAATTTATCGACGCGATGTTATAAAATTTTAAAGTTGGACAAAATGTGCTGATTCAATCGATCCGAAAAGTCAGCCTAATTAACTCAGAGTACACATACACAAACAACTTCACGTTTTCCACAGGTTTTGATCAGCCAACAACTGATTTTAGCACAAAGTCCTCTAACCTTCATGTTGCTGTATCACATATGAGAGCTGTAGTCCTTGTTCACGATAAAATTCAACCAAACAAGGAAACTTGACAGGATATCGCAACTTGCCATGCCGTTAACCGAACATCCGCCGTTTTTGATGTGAGGATTCCCTTTCCCCATTTTCGTTAGAAAACAGGCTTAAGGTGTTGTACATAAGATGCCTTACCTTTAAAACCAGCTCTGAACCGAACAGCGAAACAAGACGTCGTTAATACAAAAACATCTGTTACGTGCTTTGGGTGATAGTGCTAATTAATTCAGAACTCGACAACTGGATGCATGTACCGTGGTAACGAAATTTTGAGTGTATCGGGTGAATTTTTTAAAATAAACTATTTCTGTCATCCTACGTTTACTAATTTAAGGACTGAGCAAAAATTCTTAGTGGATTGGGCTCGACGGGCACTTTAAAATGAGTGAAACTGAAAAAAGCGCACGTTGGTTGCGTGACATACCCTAGGCTGAGCTTTTACTTGATGGGCAGGGCGAAGGGGTTTTAAAAACATGTTTTCTGATGGTTTTCCAAGAAGTAGCACAGTTAATGAACGCTATATTAGATACTATGGCTAGATTAAAATACAAAGTTAGGCATGAAAATTTCCTTTTCGGTCTTAAAATTCGTTTTTGTTTGGGGTGAGGGTGGGGTGGGGCTGGGGCTATAGGTTTAGGGGAAAGAAGTTTTATAGAACACTGAATCGACTGATTGTAACGATTCCTGGCGTTAAAAGACTTTCAAATAAAGCAGTGTGATACCTTAAGACCTCCTTTTTATTTTTACCAGGTTCTTGTTCTTATTTACGCGCTCGTGTACATTTAACACACAATTGCTTATTTACGGAGAATAGACATTAATAAGAAATCAAAACTGTACTGGTTCTCAGGGAATATATTTAATGATCTGCAAGATTGTTAAGAGCTTCGTCCTGTTGCTAGAACACACAACCCACTACGGGCTTAACTTGGATGATGTCTTATGAGTCTTGGGTTTTCTGCTTTCGACGGTCAACACGCACCAACGAAAAACGACTCGACTCGACTCACACTCCTCTAGTGCGTGGTCTTTTTTAAAAGCTTCCAACAGCGAAGAAAAGTACAAAACAGTTTACATTGCGGTTCAAACCTCAATTCAACACCGATCAACACTGTTGAATTGAACACGTTTGGCGACTTTTCTTTTGTTCTCAGGTGTGCTACCCTGTTCAATGAAGTTCTATAATTTTGTTTCACCTTTTCCTATGTTCTCAGGTGTAAACAAAAGTGTTGAATTCGTTTGCCAACCTTGCTCAACATCGCACAACAACGTTGTGTTCAAGATTGTTGAATAATGTTGAATGAGTTTGGCCGAGGCATAATGTTTGCAAACGAAAAACGCAAAGAGCCTGAGCCAACAAAATGAGGGCGTAACCGGGCTTGAAGGCTAAGAGACGTGATAAGTTCGAACCCTTAATCCCCCATGGCCAATAAGAAAAGGTTTCCTCTTTTCCCACCCCTCCCCCCATCCCCCCCCCCTCCTCGCGAAAGTGGGTGGGTCGGTCGGTTGAACGGTTAAACAAAAGGGAAAAGAAAACAACTAAATAATTCTAAGCGAACCTTGATTACAAAGTCCTCATAACTGTCATTTTGCAAGAGTCGCTATCACTCTTAAAGATGTTCGAAGACCTTGTTATGAGGGTGACTTAGACGCTCAAGTCACTTTAAGATGCATAAAGAATTAAAAAACGAGGAAAGGGTGCAGGCACAGACTAAAGTTTCTTTCCCCCCTTTTTTTTAGCAATTGGGTTGGTCTGTACACGTACAGCGTGCATTGTATACCTAATCGGTGCCTTTTAGGTCTGTTAAATCCAGTTTTGGGAAAATCGAGAACCTACAAATTCCTTTCCGATCCCCTTTTATAATTACGCACAAATCTTTTTCACATGCAGGTGACTGGCTTAAACGGAGTGTGATGTTTTTAAAGCAAAAGGTTTCACTTCTGCATTGATACATTAAAGGTGGGGCTGGGTAAGTTCTGACACAAGACATGGAAAAGCTCTGCTTTATTTGGAAATCTTTTAATGCCTAGAGTCGTTTACTTACACTATCACGTTCACGTGGGCACTTACAATCAGTCGATTTAGTATTCTCTTAAACGTCTTTTCAAACACCTTTAGCCCCCAACCCCGCCCCACCCAAAACAAAAAGAAAACAACATTCACAGACCGAAAAGGAGATCTTCATGTCTAACTTTGTATTTTAATCCAGCCATAGTACCTAATATAGCGTTCATAAACTGTGCTACTTCCTGGAAAACTAACAGAAAATATATTTTTTAAATCCCCTTCGCCCTGCCCACCAGGAAGAAGCTCTCGGGTTAATGTCACGCAACCAACGTACGTTTTTTTCAGTTTCATTCATTTTAAAGTACTCATCGAACCCAATCTACTGAGAATCTTCACTCAGTCCTTACATTAGTAAACGTAGGATGACAGAAACAGCTTATTTGAAAAAAAAAGAAAAAAAAAACCTTATTCCCCAAATTCACCCGATGCACTCAAAATTTCGTTACCACGGTACATGCATCCAGTTGTCGATTTCACCAAAACTCATTCCGAATTAATTAGCAGTATCACCCAAAGCACGTAACAGATGTTTTTGTATTAACGACGTCTTGTTTCACTGTTCGGTTCAGAGCTAGTTTTAAAGGAAAGACATCTTATGTACAACACCTTAAGCCTGTTTTCTAACGAAAATGGGGAAAGGGAATCCTCACATCAAAAACGGCGGATGTTCGGTTAACGGCATGGCAAGTTGCGATATCCTGTCAAGTTTCCTTGCAGTTTGGTTGAATTTTATCGTGAACAAGGACTACAGCTCTCATATGTGATACAGCAACATGAAGGTTAGAGGATTTTGTGCTAAAATCAGTTGTTGGCTGATCAAAACCTGTGGAAAACGTGAAGTTGTTTGTGTATGTGTACTCTGAGTTAATTAGGCTGACTTTTCGGATCGATCGAATCAACACATTTTGTCCAACTTTAGAATTGCTCTTAAGGCTTTTGAACAGGTGAATGTCGGTTCATTAATAATGTGACTGATGGACTGTGCTTTGCCGTTGTTCCTTATTTAAGTGAAATAAATCGAGCGAAATCTTTCGCGCCGCTAAGCGTACCGCATGTCTGGGACTCCGGGACACATAATAAACAATAACATACGCGTGCTTCGTTTGAGTCTCGTTTCTCCCTAGCCGTTAAAAAATAGCATTGAAGGCGACCAGCGTCAAATTCAGAACCTAGTGAACTCTTTATCAGATAAAAAATTCTAAACCGAAGAAAAAAACTTACAAGCGACCAAATAAACAACTGATTGCAAGCTACAAAGGCAGCTGATTTCGAACGTGCGTTGCACTACAAAGTGGTCTCTTTTTTACCTTCTCCGGGTTCCCGGTTTTTAAGATGTTAGCGCAAAGACGTTCTTGTGCTTACTTGCGGTCCGGACATCTTACCACAAAGAAGTTCTTGCGGTTTTAACTTCTAAACGCAAAGAAGTTCTTGCGGCTTGCAGTATTCAAGCGCAAGCGTCCCGCAAGTAGCCGCAAGAGGTTCCCGGCTTGCGGACGCAAAAAGAAGTTCTTGAGCGTGCATTATTTTTGGGCTGTACTTGTATGCGCATGCGTCTTATATAAGACAGTACCGCTCTTGAGTATCCGTACCACAAGCTTTACAGCACTTTGTTCGTATGTTAAGCCAACTGACTATCACGACAAAACCGTGTCCATTTTATAAACCGGCGGTCGCCATAGCGACGGCCGGTTAATAATTAGTATTAGTAAATGGTTAAGTTATGGTAATTTTTTGGACATTAAAAAGTTACCATAACTGCTATAACTAAAAAATGACCCCCATTTCTTTTTAAATTGCAATTGGGATGTCAAAATTTACGTGTTTTAACAAAGTGTAAAAAAATTATGTCAAGAGGGTTCAGAGATGCCTTAAATTTTTGAAAAATTAAAGTGGTTCTAAATCCTCTTGACAGAAATGTTTTAAACTTTGTAAAAAATGAATAATAAATTTTAAAATGAATAATAAATTACCTTTATAATATTAACCCTCGGCAGTATTTATGCCACAAAGACTTACGGAACTGAGCAAACAACTGAAACAAATAATTCAAATGAAACATAACAATGTCAAGAATCCCATCTGGCAGGAGACAAACCAGTTGGCCATTTACAACCGAGCAGCACCATAAGGGATGAGAGCCGAGGAGTTTGTCTGGTTTTAGAAATGAGAGCCCCAGCTACTCTGGTAGAAACACGATAGGTTGGTAACACAAATGTCAAATCCCAGCTACTTTCTCCATTCCCTGCCTACTTAAAAAATAAGTGACAAATCTGTTGTAAGTGGAGGCAGCTGAATGTTGCCATCAACCATTTGTTCCTGACAGTGACTTCTACAACTGTTCTAGCCACTTTAATTTGACCTTGTCACAGGTATACACACCAAACAACTTTGCGGCTTCTTTCTCATGTGTTGCAGTAATACCAAATCATTCACCACTGTATTCAAATGACATGCTAAATGTTACATAATGCGCCGATCAATTGGAAACTTCAACACCCCCCCTCCCCGGGCAAACCCCGGGCATTTGACTGTACATCGTGCCCGGGGAGGGGGGGATTTGAACGTTGCCTTGGAGGGGTGGGGAATTTGAACCGGATTTATCTCTTGTTCTGACGTAATACGCCCGTGAGTTTTTCGGTTTTTGCAGGGTTTGACAGATCCCGAGGCTAGGGAATTTGAACAAGCCAATCTTGAAGAGTTCAAATGCCCGGGAGGTTGCCCGGGGGGGGATGGTGAACTTTCGAATTGATTGGAGCATAACAAGTTGAATTCTGGATTGTTGCAGAAGACAAGACTGTATCAGCAGTTTCTGCACACATATTAAGAAATAGATGGCTATTATTGTTACTTTCAGTATTGAAGGAAAAGTGAAGTTGAGAAATGGTACTCCCTTGATAGGATATTCTGTATTTGAAGGCACAGGGACTAAAGAGGTTACTTTCAACTGATCTGAATCAGGAATTTTTAAATTCCTTATTCACTGAACCTTTTTTAAAAAAGAGGTTCAGTGACTAGTCATAGGCAGAGTGTGCAAATTTTCGGTATTAAAAACAAAATCAGGGGAGTACTCAGTCTAAAATTATCGGTATTATGTAAAACAAAATGACAACGTGATTTGTTTGTTTGTTTGTTTTTCAAATACTTAGTATTGGATCAGATCTCTGACACAGATTTAAGATTGAGGACGCGGATAAGTAAATATACTGCAATCGTACAAAGAATTACTGCAGCTTTTTTTTAATACCAAAAATATTAAGCTTGTTTACCAAACACTTAAGTTTATAAGCTTACCGCATCTTAATATTATCAAAGAATCGAACGATATTTCCAAACATGTCCCGGCGTTTTATAATTAACAAGATAAAAAATGTCAAGTTTGTTCATTTCGCACTTCCGCAGAATAGAAAGAAATACGCATTGATAAAGATTAAGCTTACTTGTTCAAGGCTCTTTTGAGACAGAATTTACAGGTTATGCAGAGTCTCAACTGCCAGAAGTTTTCTCAATAAATCGTTTCCCTGCCTTCGCCGTTCTTCGCAACACGACACTCGTTAATGCTAAATCCTAAAATGATGATCAGATTTAGCCCATCATGACAAGCCTTTTCGAAACACAGTCGTCGTGTGGGCAGCAAACTTTGTCCGATTTCCAAGCATTTAAGAGCGTTTTCGTGAGTAATTCGTCAACATCATGCAACCGAAGAACTTCGCATCCACACCCGCCATTTTACCGACAGAAGCAAAAGTACGCACACCACCCCTGTTGTAGACATTGAAAAAACGCCTCCCCCGGATGGCGGTCATATTGGGCGGAATTGGGGGTGGCTTCTGGCAGAGGCTCCCCTCGTCGCCAACCACCTACTTTTACGCGTGCACTCACTTTTTCAGCGGACTCTCTCCGAAAGAAAAACTCTTTGAGCCTCTGCGGAGGAGAGAGCCCCGGCTGAGAGTAATCTTGTCGTCAAAACGCGGCTCGTAAAAATTCGTGTGTGCACTTCAAATGAAAACGCATACCAGGAAAGGCGAGTTTCTTATTCAGAAGGGGGTTCGACGGCTTAAAATAGGAACTGGAACCTACGAGAAAGAACAGGGATAGATCAAAGACCCAAGAAAACACCTGTGAAATTTTAGGGCGATTCGCTTATTTTGATGGAATTTATCGAACTAGCTTAAGGGTCGGCGGTCGAATGCCGACATTTGATTTTTTGTGCAAGAAGCTCAAGATATTGCCGTTTTATAGCGACAAACGTTAGGAAAGATGGAACTTTTCCGGAGTATAATTGTTTCTTGACTGTCTATTTTTTCTGGTTTGAGGAAGTTGTAAGTGGAACTGGCGTATAATAAGAAATATAGCTCATTTAATGAAGGGAGGTATGCTTGGTGAGGGTAAATTGTGTATCACCTTTCGTAATTATAATACTTATTGGGAGAATGAATTAGAAATACACTATTAATTCTCGCTCGGAGGGCGAACCTCTGCCCCAGATAACAAGTAAGTGAGACATGAACAAAGAAGCACTGTTAATTCCACAGAATTTTATTGATTTTCAATAATAATTGAAGCTTTGGCTCCCTGTGGACGTGCTAGTGAGTAAAATTTTAGGCCTGGACAGAGCACAGAAAATTGCCTGGGAAACATTTGTGTTTCACGTATTGCAACTATGGAATTAAATGAGCTCCAATTCTTGAAAAAAAACACCATTTCCACTCACAAGATCTGCAAACTAAAGTAAACCAATAGTGAATGAACAACTATACCAATACACCGAAACAATCCCATCATTTTCCCCGTTTCTCGCCACAAATGGCAATATTTTTGGTGTCCTGCACGTGTCTGATCGAGTATCGGTATTCCGCGTATGCCGCCCTATGCGCACGGGTGTGACAAATAAGCTTAAAATCCGCCAACTTACATGATGACACTGTAATGGGGTGAAGCCACTGACGATACCTTTTAACTCAGCGAGACGAAAGGTTGGCTACCTCACGAATAGTGTTTTTAGATTATCAGTTGACAATCATTTTTGAAACACTGATCTTCCAACTTCTCTTTTTTTTTGGGTAGGTGCCGTAAAATCAGAACCCACGGATACGAGCACATTGATGTCCCTGTCTGATGCAGTATCTTCCAGAGTTTTCAAATACAAGTGCTTACAATGTGGAAAGCTTTACATTTCGGCAGGTGGTCTTCATCACCACAAAATATGGCACACAGGGAAAAAGCCTTATAAATGTAACAACTGTGAGAGGTGCTTTTCGCATATTTCATATCTAAAGAAACACCAAAGGACCCATTCTGGTGAGAAGCCCTTCAAGTGTACACACTGTGATAAATGTTTTGCTGATGCTTATTCCCTAAAATGCCATCAGAGAATACACACAGGTGAAAAGCCATACAAATGTGCAGATTGCGGAATGCGCTTTAGGTGTTCGACAACACTAAGAGGACACAAGAGAACTCATACGGGTGAAAGACCTCACAAATGTAACGTTTGTGGAAAATGTTTTGCACAGTTGGCAACTCTCAGGCGACATGAACTTACGCATAGTGATGAGAAGCCATTTGCATGCAATGAATGTGGATGGCGATTCAAAAGAGCCGGCAATCTCAAACAACACAGAAATAGGCACACCAGGAAGCAAGGCCACAAATGCATTGAATGTGGGATAATGTTTTTGCACTTGATCGATTTTCAGCTTCATAAACAAGAACACTGGAGAAGTTAAGATGTAGACACTCGCAGCAATGATATTGATATTGATATTGGTATTAAAATACCGTTTTACACTGCACATGTGACCATTTGGAAGAAGCTGCGTGTGTTTGACAAAATGCTTACTTCTGTAGAGCTAAGGGCCCAATGTTTTATCTTACTAATGAAAATATGTTTACAATTTTGCTATTAAACAAAATTTCTTGGTCTTTTTGGCATACTATTATGTTAATAGGTTATGTGTATTCTTTTGGGACTACTGTGGCTATTATTATTCCGGTTTAGGAAAACACGGAATTTCAATTTCGAAAAGAACGCTCCATCTGAAAACGGAATACCCTTGGCGGAGGTGACCTAAGAACTACTACTATGTCTGCGGCCGCGTAGGATTTCCCGCCAAAAATTTCCCAAAAGAACGCGTATTCTGTCTATTCCGAGTAAACCGTATTCCCTTCATCCTGCTCATTCTGCTATTAGGAGCAGAATGAACAAAATGATATTCCGTTCATTCCGAAAACGGAATAGCTCCAAAAGAACAGGAGTAGCGTCTATTCCGAGTATCCCTATTCCGCAATAGCCCCAAAAGAATGCCCCGCGCCCTTTAAATGATCAGAGTATCTCAGTCCGTTAGGACACTCTTCAGGCGGTATTGCCTAATTGGGCTAAGGGGCCTATTACATGAACTGGGCTCGGTGGCGTGGTTATCCGCTATGAGTTTCAGCCCGGCATTACTTGAGGCGAACCCCCTCCCCCTCCGCACCCCACCCCACCCTGGAAAATGGCGCAAACAAGGTGAAGGCATTGGGTGAGTGATGCTCTGATATGGTGCTTCACGGGTAACAAGTGAGCTCTATCAGTGCTGTAAAAATATATATATTCTTTTCCTTCTTTTCTTTGTTTACCCTTGCGAGGAGGGATAGGGGTTAATTTAACGACTTCCAAGATTATTCCACTGGTTTCACTAGAAATGATTTATTTACCCTAAAAGCTCTATTAAGGGCGCGTTTTTTTATCCTCAATTCTGGAATAAGAATGGTTGGTACGGAATGCTAGGAATAATTCGGATTGTTTGCATTAAAAAACGGCCGTCGAGATGCGCGGTCCTGGTCCTGCCTTTTTCTTGTACGAAACATCACTGAAAAAAACCTCGTACTTGTGGTACAATGAAATTAGAAGCAATGTTTCATTGTGTCCAAAAGTGTAACCTGATTTTTTCTCCGGTAGAGACGTATTTGAATCCGCAGCGCTCATCTCGCCGTCCGCCATCTTGGATTTTCATTCGCAACATTCTGTTCATTCTGCCCCTGGGAGCAGAATGGATGGAATAGCGTTCTGTCCATTCCGGAATAGGAATGCGGAGTAGAAAGACGCGCGTATTTTACATTCTGGCCATTCTCATTCCAGAATTGTGAATAAAAAACGCGCCCTAAGCCTTTCCTCTCTATTAGCCCCCTTTTTTGATACCACCCCCCCCCCCCCCCTTTGGGACGGCATGGGGTAGTATGTCTCATGTAAAGATTTACTAAGCCTGTCTGCAAAGCTTAGATGAAGAAGACATCAACTCTTTCGAGGTAGTTCCAGAAGTGGAATCCATCAGTTGACGATGGACCTGGTATTCCTGATGACAAAGATGAGGATGTTAAAATATACTAATGAAGGGTAAATTGCACTTGGCATGTACATGTGAAGTAAATGATGATCTCGTATTTGTAACACATACATAAAAAAGCCTGTTGCGTTTGAAGTTTCAGTAAGTTAATCGCAACGTTTGAGAGTTGGGTTAAAGATTCTAAATACCCCCACCCCCCCCCCCCCCTCTCTCTCTCTCTCTCTCTCTCTATTAAGCCCTCCTCTCTAATAAGACATCGTTCGTAAAAACTGAAATACAATAAGCCCTTCCGGGGCTTAATAGAGCTTTTTACGGTATTCAGGAACTTTGATGTCAAGACCATCCGTAGTTTCGCGGAGGGAAAAGGGAAGGGAAGATGCTACAGATTTTAAAGGGAGCCACACACGTGGACTAATATAGGTCAGTTATGCATGTTACGTCACCAGTTCAAAACTTAACACCAAATCTCGTTTGTGCGAAATTTCCTGCAAGCCTTTGGCCGAACTGGGAACTGTTGTTGTCTATGTACTCATAACTTTGTTGTTTTGGGAATTCATTGATTACAAAATTAGGCTGTTATAATGATTTATAACTCCAATGGACTATTTAAACAATAGAGTTCTTCTGTCGGAGGCAGTATCGTGTGATAGGTTGCCCGAGGAAATTTGATGTTTACAGCAAATATTAGGCTTATATGAAGTTTGAAAATCAGATTTCCGAGGGAAGCTATCACACATAGGGCCTGATCCTGAGACAGAAGGACTCTATTGTTTTTATTTTACAACGCTAAATTTTGAGCGAAAAAAGCCAAAAACGGGCATGGTACGCTGACAGTCGCCCGCTGAGGAGAGATAGTATCGCGTCACGTGATCGATTTCCACCAATGGGAGTACGCCAAAATTTAGCGTTTTACTATAAACATTATAAGAATATACCGAACCAGTGGATAGTATTTTTGGCGCACACTGATTGGCTACTCAGACTCGGGATAGTATGATTCACCTCCCGCCATTTTTCTGGATTTTCCCCCTTTCTCTGAAAGAAAGGAACTATCCACTGGCTATGGTTTGGTGTATATACTAAAACAATTATTCAGCTTAGTGTCGGTGTAGAGTGGTGGATATTTACCTCGCCGCTTTGCGGCTCGGCAATCAACCTCCACTTCGGCGAATAATTGTTAAATAATTCACAAAACTAGTTCATTAACAGACTTGATTGTAAATTCTTAAACATTTTTAACTACAACTGTAGTCTGTACAACCCGCGACGTGTACCCACTACCCAGAGTGGCGCCCATCGCCCTCCTAATATAACGTGACGTAACAATGTGAAATACAACGCCAATAACTCCGTTCCTGTACATGCGGCAAAGGATCAGCGCATTTTTATACTGATGTCTGTCTGCACAAAAATCCAGGTATTTTCACCACATAAGGACCAGAAGAGGCCCTCTTAACTCGTGAAAGATTTTGGGACTGAGCTGTAGGAGAAAACAGTGTTTTATTTTAAAGACCATGGCACCGAGAAAAGGGGCGAAATTAAAACAGCAGAGATTTTCACCTCGCAGGTCAGCCCGTATCCAAGCTCGCTCTTCTCCAAGTAAGCAGGGTAAGAATTCAAAAGTAATTTTAATTATTTTCATCCTCGTAATAAGATGTACTTAAACTCAATGTCTGTTGAGCCTTTTTTTGTAACTCGTTTCTATAGTTAATCACCCAAAACTGAAATAATACAGTATGAAGTTCAGTTTCCCAACCGCCCCTCCGAAAGATAACTTTCGTATATAAAAACCGTTTCTGCTTTACTTCTCTTTCGCGCACGGCGATTCACCTTTTAAACCTATGTAGCCTTACCCTTTTCACACCAGCCACAAAAGCTAATGATTGTTGTGAACATGTACAGATGCAAGTTACTGTGCAGAAAACAGCTGAGGTAATCTAAAAATATCGCAGCCCTGAATGCAGCGGCGAAGACGCAGAAGTCACGCAATCAATGACAACACAAGAACCACAGGCCTACCATCTTATGTTTGCGTGGTGGGCTGTGCCTTTCTAATGCCTGTATCGGTGTATCAAACTAGAGATACCATGTGGCACTTAATTTTTGCAGGAGTTTAATTTTCCGGATTGGAGGTTTTTTGTGTTTTGCGGGAACTAATTTTTGCGATTGGAAAAGATTGGTTTTTCTTGCTGAGAATTAATTTTTGCAATTTTCTGGAAGTCGCGTTGAAATAGAACTGAGAACATTTTCGTTTTTTATTTGAGTACATGCAAATAAAAGACGGATAAAACAACATGCGAATGTAAAACAGATTAATTAATGTTACTCTATTACAATGGATAGACAATAACTAGAGGACCACCTGATGTATTATCCACCGAGTTATCTATAGCATTTTTCCCTCCAAACCAGCATTTTTCTATAAAATTTTTACAGTGGAGTAACTTCTTGCGGAAAAAACAATTGCGGTAATTTTCTTTTACGGGAACATTTTTGCGGATCGGCGAAAAAAAAAAACGGACTGAAAAATTGCAAAAATTAGAACTCGCAACAATTTAGTCCCACACGGTAACTAGCAAATTTAAAGACGAAATTCAGGGCTTTTATAACTGACGAAAATGAAATAAAAACTCGTAAAATTGCTGTCATGTTGTTTTGTTTTGTTTTTCTGTGTTTACTTTGGCGACAGTTATGTTTTCAAAATAACGGTGGGGCCAGACTCCCTAGTGAGTTAAATGTTGGCCTAGACAGTGCACAGAAAATTGCCTGGAAAGCATTTGTGTTTCGAGTGCTGTAACTATGGAAATGAGCTCCAATTCTTGAAAAAAGCACCATTTCCACTCACAAGATCTGCAAACTAAAGTAAACCAATAGTGAATGAATAACTGTACAAATACACCGAAAAAGTACCTTCATTTTTCCCGTTTCTCACCTCAAATGGCAATATTTTTGGTGTCCTGCACGTGTCTGATCAAGTATCGGTATTCGTATGCCGCCCTATGCGCACAAATGTGACAAATAAGCTGAAAATCCGCCAACTTACATGATGACACTGTAATGGGGGGAAGCCACTGACGATACCTTTTAACTCAGCGAGACGAAATGTTGGCTACCACACCAATAGTGTTTTTAGATTATCAGTTGACGATCATTTTTGAAACACTGTTCTTCCAACTTCTCTTTTTTTTTGGTATAGGTGTCGTAAAATCAGAACCCACGGATACAAGCACATTGATGTCCCTGTCTGATGCAGTATCTTCCAGAGTTTTCAAATACAAGTGCTTACAATGTGGAAAGCTTTACATTTCGGCAGGTGGTCTTCATCACCACAAAGTATGGCACACAGGGAAAAAGCCTTATAAATGTACGAACTGTGAGAGATGCTTTTCACATATTTCAGATCTAAAGAGGCACCAAAAAACCCATTCTGGTGAGAAGCCCTTCAAGTGTACACACTGTGATAAATGTTTTGCTTATGCCTATTCCCTAAAATGCCATCATAGAATACACACGGGTGAAAAGCCATACACATGTGCAGATTGTGGAATGCACTTCAGGCAGTCGGAAGTTCTATTCCGACATAAGAGAACTCATACAGGTGAAAGACCTCACAAATGTAACGTTTGCGGAAAATGTTTTGCACAGTTGGCAACTCTCAGGCGACATGAACTGACGCATAGTGATGAGAATCCATTTGCATGTAATGAATGTGGACGGCGATTCAAAAGAGATGGCAATCTCAAACATCACAGAAAGAGGCATACCAGCAAGCAAGGCTACAAATGCATTGAATGCGGGATACTTTTTTTGCACTTGATCGATTTTCAGCTTTATAAAAAAGTACACTGGAGAAGTTAAGATGTATACACTCGCAGCAATGATATTGATATTGATATTGGTATTAAAATACCGTTTTACACGGCACATGTGACCATTTGGAAGAAGCTGCGTGTGTTTGAGGAAATGCTTACTTCTGTAGAGCTAAAGGCCAAATATTTTATCTTACTAATGAAGATATGTTTACAATTTTGCTATTAAACAAAATTTCTTGTTTTTTTCTTTTTTAGCATACTATTATGTTAATAAGTTGTGTGCATTCTTTTGGGACTACTGTGGCTATTATTATTCCGGTTTAGGAAAACACGGAATTTCAATTTCGAAAAGAACGCTCCATCTGAAAACGGAATACCCTTGGCGGAGGTGACCTAATAACTACTGCGGCCGCGTAGGATTTCCCGCCAAAAATTTCCCAAAAGAACGCGTATTCTGTCTATTCGGAGTAAACCGTATTCCCTTCATCCTGCTCATTCTGCTATTGGGAGCAGAATGAACAAAGTGATATTCCGTTCATTTCGAAAACGGAATAGCTCCCAAAAGTACACGAGTACCGTCTATTCCGAGTATCCCTAAAGCCCCAAAAGAGTATAGCCCCAAAAGAACGCGCCGCGCCCTTTAAATGATCAGAGTATCACAGCCGTTAGGACACTCTTCAGGCGGTATTGCCTAACTGGGATAAGGGGCCGATTACATGAACTGGGCTCGGTGCCGTGGTTATCCACTATGAGTTTCAGCCCGGTATTACTTGAGGCGAACAAGTGCAGCTCTATCAGTGCTGTTAATATATATATATATATATATATATATAATAACATCTTGACATGTCACGCAAGTACTCATTGTTCCCTATTTTCAAATTTGTATATCTTTTCATGTAACCGTTTTTTTCTGGCAGTCGCCTGATGATTGCCTCGCATGAGGCATGAAACTCAGAGTAGCGAATAAATGGTTTTGAATTAGTCCGACTCCACAATTCTATGTTGTAACAGCTCTGGTTTTACCATCGAGCACTTTTATAGCAGATGTGGTCTTCAGTTTATCGACTTGTTGTCTACATATATATATATATATATATATATATATATATATATATATATATATATATATATATATATATATATATATCTACCTGGATTTTTGAAAAGGTGGCTCCTGAAGATTTGCCCATTTTGACCGGAACGACACCGAAACTGGGTTTTTTGGACTCCCATGGGCCTAGAAACCACACGGAAGAGAAAAGAGAAGGGAGGGGAGAGAGGGGAGAAGAAAAAAGGACTGCTGGCACTCATAATTTTTATATTGCCTACTTTGGAGATAGTTTCTGAACGACAAAAAAGTGCTCGCGACACACCGCTCGGACACCTCAACCGAGCGGTACCGTTTTCAAAAATCCGGCTATATATATATATATATATATATATATATATATATATATATATATATATATATATATATGTATATATATTCTTTTCCTTCTTTTCTTTGTTTACCCTTGCGGAGAGGGATATGGGCTCATTTAACGACTTCCAAGATTATTCCACTGGTTTCACTAGAAATGATTTATTTACCCTAAAAGCTCTATTAAGCCTTTCCTCTCTATTAGCCTCCTTTTTTTAATACCCACCCCTCCCCCACCCCCCTTTGGGACATGCATGGGGTTGTATGTCTCACGTAAAGATTTACTAAGCCTGTCTGCAAAGCTTAGATGAAGAAGACTGTCTCTTAAAATATAACAACTGAGCGCAGATGCTTTTACGGTGAAACGGTGCAGTAGTTGCTGATCACAGCTGGAAACGATAGCAACCCGTTTGGCCTTATTCATCGTTGTTTAAGTGCGCCAATACGTTTTTGATGGTAAACAGTAAACTTTCAACAGGATATGTTTCAGTAACCTCACTTCTCTTTGCCACCCATTTGCCAGTTCCTATATTTGGTGTCAACTAAATACAGTAACTGTTGCATTTACTTGACACCTAACGTAGGTACTGGTGAATTGAGATCCATGCATGCAGATTCATTCAGTGCCACCCTCAACTGAAACAACTCCCCGGTCAACTTAGCTTGCACCAATCAACGTAAGCGCCAATTCACATTCGTAAAAACAATAGGAAATCACACCCTTAAACCGTAACACAGGGCTAAGTTGTAAATTGTAATCGAGGTCCATGCTCTTACTAATATTAATATTGAAAGAGAGGAGACAACTTTAGTTCACTGTTTTAAGGCCCGTTTACACAGGCGATTTTTGTCGCGCAACTTAATGCAATTTTTGTCGCGCCGAAGTTGCAACTTCAATATCGCACGTGTAAACCAGCTGCGATTTCAACGCGATTTTATCGCCGCGATATCGCAGGACTTGATGCAATTTTGCCGCGATTTTGATAAAAATGTGACAATCATGAATCAGAAGGGACCCCTCGGGAGGTTTTGTCGCTCGCAATTTGTACAGCCATGAGCGTAAACAAAGACAAAAACCGTACTAAAAACAACAACAAGCAGCGTCCTCCTCGTCATCCATGTTTTGAAGCGAGCTTATTTACATTTGCCGAGGTCTTTGCCGAGTTCTTAAACAAAACAAAACAAAATATTGAAACAAAACAAAACGAGATTGAAGCAAAACGTAACAAAATGAAACAAATCAAACCAAAACAAACGTGTGTGCTTGCGCTTTAGCAAAACTGCTGCTCAAAGTTACCATGTTTTGTAAATCGCGGCGATAAATCGCACTTGATCGCACGATAAATCGCACTAAAATCGCGCTGAAATCGCAGCTGGTTTACACGTGCGATATAGAAGTTGCAGCGTCAGCGCGACAAAAATTGCATTGAGTTGCGCGACAAAAATCGCCTGTGTAAACGGGCCTTTAAAGCTCTTTTGTGCATACTACCGCCAGAAAGTGCGCGCTAGCGAAAAGTGCGCTTGCACGTCACCCTTCCTAGATAAGAACAACTCACACTGTTAAACAGTCAAAACCTGTCCTAATAGACGCTTTCTCTCGCGAGATCCAAGCAGGACAAAACGTTTTACTCGTTGTTTTAATCTGCATCTTGAATAGGTCCATTCTTCCTATGTATCGTACGTATTTTTCACGTTAGGTGGCCCTTTCTGCCGAAGAAAATGCTTGAAAGATAAAGACAAGCTTCTAGACAGACGCGGCATTCAGTGAAGACTTAGCCTCCTTGAATCAAGTTTCAATGATATCGTTAGCTTACCTTATTGAAGGTCTAATCCAAATTAAAAGACGTCTGATTAGATACAAAACCAGAGGCTTAAAATCAGGCAGGTTTTGGTGTTTTTATTTAGTCTTTCAACTTCAAGTTGAATCTTTCAAATCTTCAAGGCACTTCTACAATTTGAATGCTCTACCATTGAGTCTTTTGAGAGGCGCCCATTAGATTTTATCCAGGATTAATATCAACAATTTTGGGAATCCTACCTTTAACAACTTCTTGTCCAAGCAAGACAATTTTAAACAAACTTGAAGCACTGATGCATTTTATGCTCCTCATTCAGCAAAACATTTTCGAGTTAAAGAGAGTCATTACCATTTTTAATCGGGGAAAGGGGGATGGCAAGAAACAATTCTAACTCAACAACAACGTAGCCTACAACTTTCATTGTTTCTACACCTGATACCTTGAAATGTCCGAATGAAGGTGAATTAAGGCCTTAGCCTTTTAAGCCTATTGCTGCTAAGTAGATATGACTATAGCTGCTAATTACACTCTAAGGTTATGTTGTGTTATGTTAAGTGCTATAAAAGTAAGACTTCACCTGTCACTTTCTTCCAGTCTTACTTTCATAGCACTTAACATAACACAACACAACCTTAGAGTGTAATTCAGGCAGCGATAGTCATATCTATTTAGCAGCAATAGGCCACTGTCACGAACGTGACCTTAGTGATTTTAGTCTCAAGAGTAGTTTTCGCACGAAAATTACTAGGCATATGACGTCTGTTCCTTTTAGATTTCGACAAAAGGATAGTTTTTTCAAAGCTTTAGTTAGTTGTTATCGAATTGCTGCCGAGTTGTTGTCGAGTTACTGATCGAGAGTTGAGATTTACACGAGAAAAGAGAAAGTGTGTCACCACCAATTTACAGTTTTCTATATCATAGTCAACGATTCAAGATTTATTTGTACCTCGTCGAAGTCCGATTGATTCAGTAAAGCATCATTTGTTCGAGCCAAACATTGTGTGCGATTACCTTTATGCAACGTACATAACAGCCACGCGTTGTCACGTGACCTGTCTGGGAAAATCTCCTTCTATTTCCTGGAGGCTGCCAGAAGCGGTACGTCAAGAGTGCTAATATCATTTCGCCTATTTGCAATTAACTTTGAGATAATTTAAAATAAAGGCACGAAACAAGTACTTTACCAACTCAAAATTCACTCCAAGACTTGTCCATAGGAAATTCTTTGCAGTTTAACCCAGTTTTGTGTGAGTATTTGTTTTTAACTTTATTTCCTTGGAAACCCATTGACTAGAAACTTCACAGGTTAACACTTTGAAAGCAAGGCTTAGGTTGATATTCGCGTGTCTGACGTAAACATTTATAACACTATAAGTAAAAATTTGAACAGTTTCCAAACACAAAACTTTTTTGGTTCCCGTGTGAACTGTCTGGTACTGATTAATAAAATTAACTACTGTGACTATGAACTCTTCTCCGTTTTGGAGCTCCAAATAAACAAGGAAACGTGGCTGATGGCGTCGGAAACCGTCAAAATATCTATTGCACTAAATCGCAAAGTTTCTTCTGTACTTTCTTCTCTAGTCGTCTTTCACCGAAAGCAATACTACACACCTCTAAAGTCAATGAAATATCGATAAAATACCCTCCCTTTTAGCGAATAACGACCAAAAGATCTAGAGTAGCAATCAATAACACGCGAACACACGGCTGTAAGCCTATGGAGAGTGCCCGCTGTCACTATAACTGCTGATTAGTTCCCTTGAACTGCAGTCGCTACGTGTTACAAAAGTGTGTGTGTTACAAACGTGCCCTTGTGTTACAAACGTTCCCTGCTTTGCAAAAGTGCCCGAGGGAGGTTACAAAAGTGCCCTAGGAAGTGTTACAAAAATGCCCTTTCCTCTGGCTCGCTCTCTCTCTCTCTCTCTCTCTCTCTCTCTCTCTCTCTCTCTCTCTCTCTCTCTCTCTCTCTCTCTCTCTCTCTCTCTTTTTTTTACGGTATTCAAAAACTTTGATGTCAAGGCCATCCGTAGTTTCGCGGAGGGAAAAGAGAAGGGAAGATACTACAGATTTTAAAGGGAGCCACACACATGGACTAATATAGGCCAGTTATGCATGTTACGTCACCAGTTCAAAACTTAACACCAAATCTCATTTGTACGAAATTCCCTGCAAGCCTTTGGTCGAACTGGGAACTGTTGTTGTCTATGTACTAATAACTTTG
The DNA here is from genome assembly GCA_964030785.1 of Siderastrea siderea. Classification (NCBI taxonomy): domain Eukaryota; kingdom Metazoa; phylum Cnidaria; class Anthozoa; order Scleractinia; family Rhizangiidae; genus Siderastrea; species Siderastrea siderea. Next base: position 10,808,489 of record OZ034971.1, on the reverse strand, counting down.
TTGTTTTGGGAATTCATTGATTACAAAATTAGGCTGTTATAATGATTTATAACTCCAATGGACTATTTAAACAATAGAATTCTTCTGTCGGAGGCACTATCGTGTGATAGGATGAAGTTTGAAAATCAGATTTTCGAGGGAAGCTATCACACATAGGGCCTGATCCTGAGACAGAAGGACTGTATTGTTTTTATTTTACAACGCTAAAGTTTGAGCGAAAAAAGCCAAAAACGGGCATGGTACGCTGACAGTCGCCCAATGGGAGTACGCCAAAATTTAGCGTTTTACTATAAACATTATAAGAATATACCGAACCAGTGGATAGTATTTTTGGAGCACACTGATTGGCTACTCAGACTCGGGATAGTATGATTCACCTCCCGCCATTTTTCTGGATTTTCCCCCTTTCTCTGAAAGAAAGGAACTATCCACTGGCTATGGTTTGGTGTATATACTAAAACAATTATTCAGCTTAGTGTCGGTGTAGAGTGGTGGATATTTACCTCGCCGCTTCGCGGCTCGGCACTCAACTTCCACTTCGGCGAATAATTGCTAAATAATTCACAAAACTAGTTCATTAACAGACTTGATTGTAAATTCTTAAACATTTTTAACTACAACTGTAGTCTGTACAACCCGCGACGTGTACCCACTACCCACAGTGGCGCCCATTCCCCTCCTAACATAACGTGACGTAACAATGTGAAATTCAACGCCAATAATTCCGTTCCTGTACATGCGGCAAAGGATCAGCGCATTTTTATACTGATATCTGTCTGCACAAAAATCCAGATATTTTCACCACATAAGGACCAGAAGAGGCCCTCTTAACTCGTGAAAGATCTTGGGAACAGCTGTAGGAGAAAACAGTGTTTTATTTTAAAGACCATGGCACCGAGAAAAGGGGCGAAATTAAAACAGCAGAGATTTTCACCTCGCAGGTCAGCCCGCATCCAAGCTCGCTCTTCTTCTCCAAGTAAGCAGGGTAAGAATTCAAAAGTAATTTTAATAATTTTCATCCTATAATAAGAAGTTACTTAAACTCAATGTCTGTTGAGCCTTTTTTGTAACTCGTTTCTATATAGTTAATTACCCAAATCTAAAATATGAAGTTTTCCCAGCCGGCCTCCCAACTTACCTTAGTTTACAAAAACCGTTTCTTTTCTTCGCTTTCGCGCACGGTGATCCACCCTTTATACCTATATACCGTTTCCCTTTCCGCACAAGGCACAAAAGCTAATAATTGTTGTCAACAGATGCAAGTTGCTGTGTAGAAAACAGCTGAGGTAATATGAAAATATCGCAGCAAAGAACCAGAAGTCACGCAATCATTCACAGCACAAAAATCAGAGGCTCACCATCTTATGTTTGTGTGGTGGGCTGTGCAGTTATGATACCCGGTAGCGTATGCACTTCAGGCAGTCGGAAGCTCTATGCCGACATAAGAGAACTCATACAGGTGAAAGACCTCACAAATGTAACGTTTGTGGAAAATGTTTTGCACAGTTGGCAACTCTCAGGCGACATGAACTGACGCATAGTGATGAGAAACCATTCGCATGCAATGAATGTGGATGGCGATTCAAAAGAGCCGGCAATCTCAAACAACACAGAAAGAGGCACACCAGGAAGCAAGGCTACAAATGCATTGAATGTGGGAAACGTTTTGAGCTCTTGTTTGATTTCAACCTTCATAAACGAGTACACTGGAGAAGTTGAGATGTAGACACTCGCAGCAATATCATTTGGTTTAATACCGTTTGACAATGCACGTGTGAATATTTGGAAGAAGCTGCGTGTGTTTGAGGAAGTGCTTAATACTTCTATAGTGCTAATTAAAAGGCCAAATATTTTATTTTACTAATGAAAATATGTTTACAATTTTGCTATTAAACAAAATTTCTTGCTCGGTTTGGCATACCGTATCCTGTTGATACTTTGGGTGCATTCTTTTGGGACTATTGTGGCTGTTCTTATTCCGGTTTAGGAAAAACAGAATACACGAAATTTCGATTTCGAAAAGAACACTTCATCTGAAAACGGAATACCCTTGGCGGAGGTAACCTGAGAACTACTAGTATGGCTGCGGCCGTGCAGGATTTCCCGCCACAAATTTCCCAGAAGAACGCGTATTCTGTCTATTCCGAGTAAACCGTATTCCTTTGATTCTGTTCATTCTGCTATTGGAAGCAGAATGAACGGAATGATATTCCGTTCATTCCGAAAACGGAATAGCTCCCAAAAGAACACAAATACTGTCTATTCCGTGTATCCCTATTCCTGAAAAGAACGCGCCCTTTAAATAAGCATAGTAGCATAGGACAATCTTCGGGTGGTATTGCCTAACTGGGCTAAAGGGCCGATTACATGACGGTATGATATTCCGTTCATCATCATTCCGTTCATTCGGAAAACGGAATAGCTCCCAAAAGAACACAAATACGTCTATTCCGAGTATCCCTATTCCAGAATAGTCTTAAAAAAAGGGGCCCTTTAAATGAGCAGAGTATCACAGCCCGTTAGGACACTCTTCAGGTGGTATTGCCTGAGGTAAGGGGCCGATTACATGAACTGGGGTCGGTGGAGAGACCAAGCTATCAAGCATTCCTTGTAGTATTTTGATAAATCTATAGGTAATTTTGAGTATTCGAAGTTGCAATAAAATAATAGTCTACCTCCAACTTTGTTGAGGTAGTGATTTAGAATGCACTTCCAAGAGCGTGGTGAGTTATCCAGAAATTTTGGATGCACATGATTCTTTGTGCTTCAATCATGGATTCGATATGAGGCATCTTTAAGCCTCCTTCATTAATATCATTTATTAGGGTAGCACGTTTCACTTTGTCTTTACCTTTCCAAATAAAGTTAAATAAAATTTGATTTATATCTTTGATAAATTTTTTGTTCGAGCAGATGAGACTCATACGATATATATAGCCGGAATTTTTGGAATAGCAAAGGTTTTAATTACCTGTATTTTAGCTAGTAAGTGTGAGACCTCTCCAGGTCCAACTGTTTAGTGTCTTTTTTAAGGATTTAACGATGGAGTCCAAGTTTAATCTTGGAAAAGCGCATAATCATAGGTGAAATGTATCCCCAAGATTTTGACTGCTTTAGGGATGTGTTCCACACTTAAATCCTCTGCAGTGACTCTCGAAGAACCAAGATTCATAACTTCTGTCTTTTGTTTGTTCATTTTCAAGCCGGAGTACACAGCAAATATGTGTAAAGTATTGAAAAGCTGATAAAAAGATTCCTTGTCTTTAAGAAAGACCGTTAAATCATCCGCAAAGATGACCAATTTCAATTCTTGGTTGTCAATTTTGATTCCTCCTATCTTTATATCATTTCTGATATTGATGGCTAGTGTTTCTAGTACAAGAATAAAGAGATAAGGAGAGAGAGGATCACCTTGACGAACCCCTCAGGAGAGTTTGAAGGGCTGGGTTGCGAAACCGTTGTTCATGACACTGCTAGATATATCCGAGTAAAAAGTAGTAATCCAGGCAATAAAAGATGGTCCGAAGTTGAATTTCAGAATCCAGGAAAGGACAAGACTGGTTGATTTCCGATTGATTTGTCTCGCTGTAAAGGTCTGAGTAGAAAGAATACAACTCATCCATGATTGTTTTAGGATTTGTCGTTATATTACCATCGGCGAATTCGACTTTCCTGATCGTGCTTTTTCTCTTGTTTTTTCTTTCAAGGTTTAGAAAGTACTTATTATTTTTCTCCCCTTTTTCATACCAGGATGCACGTGAACGAGTGATCGCCCCCCTAGTTATGTATTCATATTCCTTTTCATACTCAATCTTCAAATTTTCAAGTTCATTTTGGTTTGCTATAGTTGGGATTTCAGCTACTTTTTCTTCCGCTAGTTTCAATTTGTTCTCGATCATAATCATTCTTTCCCTGCGTTGCTTTGCTTTTACCTTGCTATACTGAATAGTCTCTTATCCAGTCCCACTGAACTCTAACGTCTTGATTATAACTAACGGCTCGGTAAGCCAAAAAGGAATTCGGTCTGTTATTAATTTTAAATATGCTTCATCATCCAAAAGGCTATTATTAAACTTCCAAAAAGAGGGACCGTGACTTAAATCACTTATACTATCAATGTCTAGTGTTATTGCGGAGTGATCAGTTTTAATTGCAGTTATAATGTCTGCCTTAGTTGTGTCATCCTGTAGAGAGTCGCTGATTAACCAGAAATCTAGTCTTCTTTGGATTAATGGGTTTTTCTGTCTCCAGGTGAAACGTTTTTTGGTCGGATTTCTTACTCACCAAATGTCAGTCAAGTCATATTTCGATATGATGTCTTCGAGACTCTTAACAGAATTCTTTACGGAAGGTTTCCCTCCTGAGCAGTCCAAGTTGGGTTCAAAAGTAACATTGAAGTCCCCACCTAATATGATCTGATAATCTGATTGTGACATTTTCTCTTCTATGAGACATGCAATTTTATCAAAAAATTGGATCTGTTCACACGGCTTTGTAGGTGAATAAATATTAACCAGCAAAAAAGGAGAATCTTGCATCAAGGCATCTAGGATTATGAAAGTTCCCATTTCATCTCTTTGCACTGATTTAATTAGAAAATCCAAACCCTCTCTGATCAAAATAAGAGTACCTTTGCTATGCGAGGTTCCATGAGCAAAGAACAAGTCTCCTCTCCACTGTTTCCTCCATTGGTTCTCTAACTCCTCCGTGCTATAAGTTTCCTGAAGAAAATAGATATCTGCATTTTGTTTTCCTAGCCAATTAAATATGCATTTTCTTTTTTCAAAGGTGCGAATACCTCTAACGTTCAGGGAAAGCAGTTTAAATTGGAGATTATTACCCTCCATCGAGAGAAGTAAAAAAAGTGCCGAAAAGGAACATCACATCGACATCCATTCCGGTGTTTTCATGACAACTATTGGTGCTGCCGTACATCCTACACGCTTGATTTTGAATGACAATGATAGGTAATTTATGCCCAAAATTACTGCACTCGTCAAGCATCCAACTACAACAATACTAATTTCTGCCATTGAATGGCAGACGCCTCTAAATTTAGTTAGAAATGATACTTTGCTGACCTAGATTTTTTTAGTATACTATTCTTCCCCTGCTTCAGTATCGTTTGCCGGGCGTCTGTATCATCCTCTACAGTCTAAATCTTTTGAAACCTCTTTGATGCATTCATAGAACCTTATATGTCGGTTTTATTTATTAAGCTCTGGTCTTAATTAGAAATTTAATACGCTTCGTTATTTTGTTCTCCCAAAATCGCGAAATGCGGCTTCGGAATTTTCGCGAAAGTAAGTTTGCGCGAAAATTAGTAAGAAAAAGGTAATACCGAAACTCATCGTGGATAACCACGCTACCGACCCCAGTTCATGTAATCGTCCCTTTAGCCCAGTTAGGCAATACCGCCTGAAGAGTGTCCTAGTACTCTGCTCATTTAAAGGGCGCGTTCTTTTCAGGAATAGGGATACACGGAATAGACAGTATTTGTGTTCTTTTGGGAGCTATTCCGTTTTCGGAATGAGCGGAATATCATTCCGTTCATTCTGCTCCCAATAGCAGAATGAACAGAATGAAAGCAATACGGTTTACTCGGACTAGACAGAATACGCGTTGTTTTGGGAAATTTTTGGCGGGAAATCCTACGCGGCACAAACATAGTAGTAGTTCTCAGGTCACCTCCGCTAAGGGCATTCCGTTTTCAGATGAAGCGTTCTTTTCGAAACTGAAATTGCCTGTTTTCCTAAACCGGAATAAGAATAGCTGCAGTAGTCCAAAAAGAATGCACCAAAAGTATCAACAGAATAGTATGCCAAAATGAGCAAGAAATTTTGTTTGATAGCAAAATTGTAAACATATTTTCATTAGTAAGATAAAATATTTGGCCTTAAGCTCTCGAGCCATCGATAGCAGACGTATTTCCGGCTGTCGTTTTTCTCCGCGAAGAGAAACGACAGCCAGAAATACGTCTGCGTTCGCAGGCTATTAGCTCTACAGAAGTAAGCATTTCCTCAAACACACGCAGCTTCTTCCAAATGGTCACATGTAGATGTGCAGTGTCAAACGGTATTAAGACAAATGATATTGCTAAGCGAGTCTACATCTTAATTTCTCCAGTGTACTGGTTTATGAAGCTGAAAATCAAACAAGAGCTCAAAACGTTTCCCACATTCAATGCATTTGTAGCCTTGCTTGCTGGTATGCCTCTTTCTGTGTTGTTTGAGAGTGCCAGCTCTTTTGAATCGCCATCCACATTAATCGCATGCGAATGGTTTCTCATCACTATGCGTTAGTTCATGTCGTCTAAGAGTTGCCAACCGCGCAAAACATTTTCCACAAACATTACATTTGTGAGGTCTTTCACCTGTATGAGTTCTCTTATGTCTGCGTAGAGCTTCCGACTGCCTGAAGTGCATTCCACAATTTGCACATGTGTATGGCTTTTCACCTGTATGTATTCTCTGGTGGCACTTTAGAGAATAGGCATCAGCAAAACATTTATCACGGTGTGTACACTTGAAGGGCTTCTCCCCAGAATAGGTCCTTTGGTGTTTCTTTAGATGTGAAATATGTGAAAAGCACCTCTCACAGTTGTTACATTTATAGGGCTTTTTCCCTGTGTGCCATATTTTGTATATGTAATCGCATGAGGCCGAGTAGAATTAAGGATAAATTTTCACGCGTATTTTCAAAGTTTTCACAAAATTGCCCGAGTCGCGTAGCGACGAGGGCAATTTGTGAAAACTTTGAAAATACAAGTGAAAATTTATCCTTAATTCTACGAGGGCTCAATGCGATTACTTGTTTATTACATAGAGGGCAAAATTTCCTGAAAACTTTTCATTGCACGTCGAAACACAATCCGCCGCCGGCACTCAGAATAAACAATTCTCCACACAAGCAGTTTATTAAACTGCTACTCAGCGTCCAGAACATAAAAAGAAACTGTCTTTTATGCATATGTTCATCTTTTGAGATAATTACAATTCTAGTTCATTGACAAACTCACACTCAAAACTCAAACTAAGTAAATTTATTTAAGCTTACCTGAGTTGCGAAGCGACCTCTTGCTCGCTGAATTAACCAAGGTTTTCGGTAGTTTTAGAACAAATAACCATTTGCTGTTTCCCGTAAAACGTTCAGGTTCACCTTCTGGAATTTCTCTTCGAACTATCAGCCGATTACCATACCATTTTTGCCAACCAACTCGGCTAAATTTAAACTCTGAAACTATATTCTTGTGTTGAACAACTCAAATCCAATTCAAAAACTGCTTTTCGTTTCAAGACGCGTACAAAATGCAAATGGCGCGCTCTCGCGCTTAGCCAATCAAATGCAAGTATTTTTGGCGCTTGTCCAATCAGGAGTCAGTAATTTTGCCCTCGTTGGAAAGAAAATTAAGAAAAAATGCCCCCTGTCTCAACCAATCAGCAATCAGTAATTTTGCCCTCTATGTTATAAGTGGTGATAAAGACCAGTTGCTGAAATGTAAGGCTTTCCACATTGTAAGCACTTGTATTTGAAAACTCTGGAAGATACTGCATCAGACAGGGACATCAATGTGCTCGTATCCGTGGGTTCTGATTTTACGACACCTATACCAAAAAAAGTGAAGTTGGAAGAACAGTGTTTCAAAAATGATTGTCAACTGATAATCTAAAAACACTATTGGTGTGGTAGCCAACCTTTCGTCTCGCTGAGTAAAAAGGTATCGTCAGTGGCTTCACCCCAGTACAGTGTCACCATGTAAGTTGGCGGATTTGTCTATTTGTCACATCCGTGCGCATAGGGCGGCATACGAATACCGATACTTGATCAGACACGTGCAGGGCACCAAAAATATTGCCATTTGAGGTGAGAAACGGGAAAAATGAAGGTACTTTTTCGGTATATTTGTACAGTTGTTCATTCACTATTGGTTTACTTTAGTTTGCAGATCTTGTGAGTGGAAATGGTTTTTTTTCAAGAATTGGAGCTCATTTAATTCCATAGTTACAATACGTGAAACACAAATGTTTCCCAGGCAATTTTCTGTGCACTGTCCAGGCCCAAAATTTTACTCACTAGGGAGTCTGGCCCCACCGTTATTTTGAAAACGGAACTGTCGCCAAAGTAGACACAGAAAAACAAAACAAAACAACATGCATGGTAGCGATTTTATGAGGTTTTATTTCATTTTCGTCATTTATAAAAGCCCTGAATTTCGACTTTTAGATTTGCTGGTTACCGTATGGCACTTAATTTTTGCGGGTTCTAATATTTGCGATTTTTTTTCGCGATCCGCACAAAAAAGTTCCCTTAAAATAAAATTACCGCCATTTTTTTTTCGCAAAAATTTACTCCACTGCAAAAGTTATATACAAAAATACTGGTTTGGAAGAGAAAATGCTAGATAACTCGGTGGACAATACATCAAGTGGTATTACAGTTATTGTCGATCCATTGTAATAGAGTGACGTTGATTAATCTATTTTACTTTATTATATATAGGAAACTAACGCTCCATGAAATTCATTTAATTAATTTAAATCGCGTTAATTTTTGTGAGCGTTAATTTTCGCGTTGTTAGTTAAGTGGAGCGTCAATTTCCGCGATCTTAATTTCCAGCATTTTTCTCCCATGTTCTGGATACAGTCTAGACATTCTTGACCCCCACAAAACAATAGCTTTCCTACATTTACGTAGAATATAACGCACATCATCACGGAAAGAATTCGAAATTGCCTCACACGCCTGTAGACCTGTTTAGTTCGTGATTTTTATATTCAATTGGAAATAAATTTGTTCCAGCTGTGACCACAAAGTGTTTCTTCGTGTTAATCGCGCTAATTTCCCTCATTTTGAAATTTTACCCCCTCTTTCGCGTTAATTTTCTTTGTTGGGAAGTAATTTTCCCTTCAATTCGCGTTAATTTACTATTTCAAATACCATTATTAACCTAAGTGCTAATTTGTTATAATAAAGTACTTTTGTATGCTGTTTTATTCGTCTTTCTTTTGCATGTACTCAAATAAATCAGTTCTATTTCAACGCGACTTCCAGAAAATCGCAAAAATCAATTCCCGGCAACTAAAACCAGTCTTTTCCAATCGCAAAACTTTGTTCCCGCAAAACACAAAAAATCGCCAATCTGCAAAATTAAACTCCCAGTAAAATTTAAAGACCGATACAGGGTATCATAAATGCATAGCCCACCACACAAACATAAGATGGCAAGCCTCTGATTTTTGTGTTGTGAATGATTGCGTGACTTCTGGGTCTTTGCTGCGATATTTTCACATTACCTCAGCTGTTTTCTACACAGCAACCTGCATCTGTTGACAACAATTATTAGCTTTTGTGGCTGGTGCGGAAAGGGAAACGCTATATAGGTATAAAAGGTGAATCGCCGTGCGCGAAAGCGAAAAAAAGAAACGGTTTTTGTAAACTAAGGTATCTTTGGGAGCCCGGCTGGGAAAACTTCATATTTTAGATTTGGGTAATTAACTATATCATCTAGTTAATAGAAGTTAAGTAGAAACGAGTTACAAAAAGGCTAAACAGACATTGAGTTTAAGTAACTTCTTATTATGAGGATGAAAATTATTAAAATACTTTTGAATTCTAACCCTGCTTACTTGGAGAAGAAGAGCGAGCTTGGATGCGGGCTGACCTGCGAGGTGAAAATCTCTGCTGTTTTAATTTCGCCCCTTTTCTCGGTGCCATGGTCTTTAAAATAAAACACTGTTTTCTCCTACAGCTGTTCCCAAAATCTTTCACGAGTTAAGAGGGCCTCTTCTGGTCCTTATATGGTGAAAATACCTGGATTTTTGTGCAGACAGACATCAGTATAAAAATGCGCAAATCCTTTGCTGCATGTGCAGGAACGGAGTTTTTGGCGTTGTATTTCGCATTTGTTACGTCACGTAGGAGGGCGATGGGCGCCACTGTGGGTAGTGGGTACACGTCGCCGGTTGTACAGACTACAGCTGTAGTTAAAAATGTTTAGGAATTTACAATTAGGTAATAATAAATAATAGACAAGTCTGTCAATGAACTAGTTTTGTGAATTATTTAACAATTATTCGCCGAAGTGGAGGTTAAGTGCCAAGCCGCAAAGCGGAGAGGTGAATATTCACCACTCTACACCGACACTAAGGAGAATAATAGTTTTAGTATATACACCAAACCATAGCCAGTGTATAGTTCCTTTTTTCTGAGAAAGGGGGAAATTAAAATCCAGAAAAATGGCGGGAGGTGAATCATACTATCCCGAGTCTGAGTGACCAATCAGTGTACGCCAAAAATACTATCCACTGGTTCGGTATATTCTTATAATGTTTATAGTAAAACGCTAAATTTTGGCGTACTCCCATTGGTGGAAATCAATCACGTGACGCGATACTATCTTTCCTCAGCGGGCGACTATCAGCGTACCGTGCCCGTTGTGCGCTGTAAAATAAAAACAACAGAGTCCTTCTGTCTCAGGATCAGGCCCTATGTGTGATAGCTTCCCTCGGAAATCTGATTTTCAAACTTCATATAAGCCTAATATTTGCTGTAAACATCAAATTTCCTCGGGCAACCTATCACACGATAGTGCCTCCGACAGAACAACTCTATTGTTTAAATAGTCCATTGAAGTTATAAATCGCTATAGCAGCCTAATTTTGTGATCAATGAATTCCCAAAACAACAAAGTTATAAGTACATAGACAACAACAGTTCCCAGTTCGGCCAAAGGCTTGCAGAGAATTTCGCACAAACGAGAATTGGTGTTAAGTTTTGAACTGGTGACATAACATGCATAACTGGCCTATATTAGTCCATGTGTGTGGCTCCCTTTAAAATCTGTAGTGTATCTTCCCTTCTCTTTTCCCTCCGCGAAACTACGGATGGCCTTGACATCAAGGTTCCTGAATACCGTAAAAAGCTCTATTAAGCCCCAGAAGGGCTTATTGTATTTCAGGTTTCACGAACGATGTCTTATTGGAGAGGAGGGCTTAATAGAGATAGAGAGAGAGAGAGAGAGAGAGAGAGAGAGAGAGAGAGAGAGAGAGAGAGGGGGAGGGTGGGGGTATTTAGAATCTTAACCCAACTCTCAAACGTTGCGATTAACTTACTGAAACTTCAAACGCAACAGGCTTTTTTATGTATGTGTTACAAATACGAGATCATCTTTTACTCCATATGTACATGCCAAGTGCAATTTACCCTTCATTAGTATATTTTAACATCCTCATCTTTGTCATCAGGAATACCAGGTCCATCGTCAACTGATGGATTCCACTTCTGGAACTACCTCGAAAGAGTTCATGTCTTCTTCATCTAAGCTTTGCAGACAGGCTTAGTAAATCTTTACATGAGACATACTACCCCATGCATGTCCCAAAGGGGGGGGGGGGGGGTGGGTATCCAAAAAGGGGGCTAATAGAGAGGAAAGGCTTAATAGAGCTTTTAGGGTAAATAAATCATTTCTAGTGAAACCAGTGGAAGAATCTTGGAAGTCGTTAAATGAACCCCTATCCCTCCCCGCAAGGGTAAACAAAGAAAAGAAGGAAAAGAATATATATATTTTTACAGCACTGATAGAGCTGCACTTGTTACCCGTGAAGCACCATATCAGAGCATCACTCACCCAATGCCTTCACCTTGTTTGCGCCATTTTCCAGGGTGTTGTGGGGTGCGGAGGGGGGGGGGGGGGTTCGCCTCAAGTAATGCCGGGCTGAAACTCATAGCGGATAACCACGCCACCGAGCCCAGTTCATGTAATAGGCCCCTTAGCCCAATTAGGCAATACCGCCTGAAGAGTGTCCTAACGGGCTGAGATACTCTGATCATTTAAAGGGCGCGGGGCATTCTTTTGGGGCTATTGCGGAATAGGGATACTCGGAATAGACGCTACTCCTGTTCTTTTGGAGCTATTCCGTTTTCGGAATGAACGGAATATCATTTTGTTCATTCTGCTCCCAATAGCAGAATGAGCAGGATGAAGGGAATACGGTTTACTCGGAATAGACAGAATACGCGTTCTTTTGGGAAATTTTTGGCGGGAAATCCTACGCGGCCGCAGACATAGTAGTAGTTCTTAGGTCACCTCCGCCAAGGTTATTCCGTTTTCAGATGGAGCGTTCTTTTCGAAATTGAAATTCCGTGTTTTCCTAAACCGGAATAATAATAGCCACAGTAGTCCCAAAAGAATACACACAACTTATTAACATAATAGTATGCCAAAAAGACCAAGAAATTTTGTTTAATAGCAAAATTGTAAACATATTTTCATTAGTAAGATAAAATATTGGGCCCTTGGCTCTACAGAAGTAAGCATTTTCTCAAACACACGCAGCTTCGTCACATGTGCAGTGTAAAACGGTATTTTAATACCAATATCAATATCAATATCATTGCTGCGAGTGTCTACATCTTAACTTCTCCAGTGTTCTTGTTTATGAAGCTGAAAATCGTTCAAGTGCAAAAAAAGTATCCCACATTCAATGCATTTGTAGCCTTGCTTCCTGGTGTGCCTCTTTCTGCGTTGTTTGAGATTGCCGGCTCTTTTGAATCGCCATCCACATTCATTGCATGCAAATGGCTTCTCATCACTATGCGTCAGTTCATGTCGTCGGAGAGTGGCCAACTGTGCAAAACATTTTCCACAAACGTTACATTTGTGAGGTCTTTCACCTGTATGAGTTCTCTTGTGTCCTCTCAGTGTTGTCGAACACCTAAAGCGCATTCCGCAATCTGCACATTTGTACGGCTTTTCACCTGTGTGTATTCTCTGATGGCTCTTCAGAGAATAAGAATCAGTAAAACATTTATCACAGTGTGTACACTTGAAGGGCTTCTCACCAGAATGGGTCCTTTGGTGTTTCTTTAGATATGAAATCTGTGAAAAGCACTTCTCACAGTTGGTACATTTATAAGGCTTTTTCCCAGTGTGCCATATTTTGTGGAGGTAAAGACCAGTTGCTGAAATGTAAGGCTTTCCACATTGTAAGCACTTGTATTTGAATACTCTGGAAGATACTGCATCAGATAGGGACATCAATGTGCTTGTATCCGTGGGTTCTGATTTTACGACACCTATACCAAAAAAAGAGAAGTTGGAAGAACAGTGTTTCAAAAATGATTGTCAAATGATAATCTAAAAACACTGTTGTTCTGGTACCCAACATTTCGTCTCGCTGAGTTAAAAGGCATTGTCAGTGGCTTCACCACATTACAGGGTCATCATGTAAGTTGGCGGATTTTCAGCCTATTTGTCACATCTGTGTGCATAGGGCAGCATACGAATACCGATACTCAATCTGACACGTGCAGGACACCAAACATTTTGCCATTTGTGGTGAGACACGGGAAAAAGAATGGTGTATTGGTATAGCTGTTCATTCACTATTGGTTTACTTTAGTTTGCTGATCTTGTGAGTGGAAATGGTGTTTTTTCAAGAATTGGAGCTCATTTAATTCCATAGTTACAATACGTGAAACCAGGAGAAACACAAATGCTTCTCAGGCAATTTTCTGTGCACTGTCCAGGCCCAAAATTTTACTCACTAGCAAGTCTGGCCCCACCGTTATTTTGAAAACGTAACTTTCGCCAAAGTAGACACAGAAAAACAAAACAAAACAACACGCATGTTAGCAATTTTACGAGTTTCTATTTAATTTTCGTCATTTATAAAAGCCCTGAATTTCGACTTGTAGATTTGCTGGTTACCGTGTGGCACTTAATTTTTGCGGGTTCTAATTCTTGCGATTTTTTTCGCGATCCGCACAAAAAAGTTCCCTTAAAATAAAATTATCGCAACTTTTTTTCGCAAAAATTTACTCCACTGCAGAAATTATATACAAAAATACTGGTTTGGAGGAGAAAATGCCATACACAACTCGGTGGATAATACATCAAGTGGCACTACAGTTATTATCGATCCATTGTAATAGAGTGACGTTGATTAATCTGTTTTACTTTATTATAGGAAACTAACGCTCCACGAAATTAACGCGAATTGCAAAAATTCGCCTTAATTTAAGTCCCGTTAATTTTTGTGAGCGCTAATTTCCGCGTTGTTAGTTAAGTAAATTCTGGATACAGTCTAGACATTCTTGACACCCACTAAACAATAGCTTTCCTACATTTTAATAGGTAGAATATAACGCACATTGTCACGGTAAAGAAATTGCCTCACACACCTGTAGACCTGTTTAGTTCGTGATTTTATTATTCAGTTGGAAATAAATCTGTTCCAGTTGTGAGCACAAAGTGTTTCTTTCCCTCATTTTGAAATTTTACCCCCTCTTTCGCGTTAATTTCCTTTGTTGGGAAGTAATTTTCCCTTCAATTCGCGTTAATTTACTATTTCAGTCAAATACCATAATTAACTCAAGTCCTAATTTCCTATAATAAGGTACATCTATACTTGTACGCTACAACGCTTATGCTGTCTTGAAAAAGAAGTCTTTAATCCCTCTAAAGTCGTTTAAATCAGATCCATAACCCAAGTACTTTTAGAGTTATGAACACTTTCCGACCGCCGGTTAACTGACTGCCGCACTTAATTTCATCGAAAGGCAGGTTCGGTGGAAAATAAGGAGTGCGGAGTGCGGAGTGCGGAGTGCGGAAAACGCGGAGTGTGGAAAACGCGGAGTGAAGAAAATGCGGAGTGTAGAAAATGCAGAGTGTGGAAAATGAGGAGTGTGGAAAACGCGGAGTGTGGAAAATGAAGAGTGTGGAAAACGCGGAGTGTGGAAAATGCGGAGTGTTAAAGAAAAATATATAAAAAGGTAATAAAAAGGTTAAACGAAAAAATACCCTATATAACTCCCCTACCCCCCTGCCCCCCTGCTCCCCTGCGCGGACCCTGGAAAAGCAAACTACTGTTAACAAAATGAAAAATCACAAAATTTATTTGTTGCTTATTTTCAAAACCGCGAAATTAAGTACTCGTAAAACACGTCTTTCGAATTCTAGAGAAATAAATACACGTGGAAATTAATGAAAATTAATGAATGTAAAAAGCTTGTATGGAAAAGGAAATTAAAAAATAATCATTAATTCCGCTATGTTCTTGGTAAGATCATAGCGATATCATAGGTGACACGGACACAAGTAACAAGGTATAACACTATAAACCTCCTTCATGCATCATTGCATTTTAACGCGCATAGCATTATTGTGAATTAACGACATTAAAAATCATCAGTCCATGTTCTCTGAAAAAGCGATGCGTCATTGCATTTTCATTGCTAAATCGTACATTTATTGTAGCTATAAAGAACAGAAACGAATAGGTAAATAAAAGAAAACAACGCGCTTAGCGTTATTGTAAATTAACGATATTAACATCAGTCCATGTTCTTTGACAAAGGGATGCATCATTGCATTTTCATTGCTAGATCGTACATTTTTTTTTGTAGACATAAAGAACAATAACGAATAGGTAAATAAAAGAAATCAACGCGCGTTGTAAATAAACAACATTAACAATCAGACAATGTTCTTTAAAAGGCGATGCATCATTGAGTTTCATTGCTAAATCGTGCATTAGTTTTTTGTAGCTATGATGAACAGTAACGAATACTGAGGTAAATAAAAAAAATCCACGCGTGTAGCATTACTGTTAATTAACGATATTAACAATCAGTCCATGTTGTTTCAGCTTTTCCTCCTGGCTTTCATCAAGTGAGTGGTAGGTGCTGAAGTCGACAGGTACACGTCCGTCAAAAACAGGATTTTTTCGCATGATTTGCGCAGGGCTGGGATGGTAATAGGTATTGGAATTTTTTAAATAGTGAGCAGCACTCTGCGAACTTGTAGTTGTAAAACTTGTTTATTCTCCTAAGCGTTTCTTCTAACTATCGTAGACTTCTTCAGGGAGTTTTACAAACAAATGCTAAATGCCTGTATTTAAGCAATAATAGCGGCTATTCGAGAAAAACGGACCGCAAAGGTGACGCCGGATTGACGAAAAAGGAACAGGCGAAGCTGTGAAATATTTACACAAGGCGTGAGAGTTATTTGGGGGCCACGTTTTAGCTAAAACCGTGGCTCCCAAAATAAATAATTTTTGTTATCTTTTCATTTCGTTAAGGGTATTGTGCTTTTCCAGGGTCCGCACGGGGGGGCAGGGGAGTTATATAGGTTATTTTTTCGTTTAACCTTTTTATTACCTTTTTATATATTTTTCTTTAACACTCCGCATTTTCCACACTCCGCGTTTTCCACACTCCGCGTTTTCCACACTCCTCATTTTCTACACTCCGCGTTTTCCACACTCCGCATTTTCCACACTCCGCGTTTTCCACACTCCTCGTTTTCCACACTCCGTGTTTTCCACACTCCGCGTTTTCCACACTCCGCACTCCGCACTCCGCACTCCGCACTCCGCACTCCGCACTCCTCGTTTTCCACCGAACCACATTTGCATGCTTTTTTATCCGTCTTTCTTTGCATGTACTCAAAAAGAAAAAGAAATGTTCTCATTTCTATTTCAACACGACTTCCAGAAAAACGCAAAAATTAATTCCCGGCAAGAAAAACCAGTCTTTTCCAATCGCAAAAATTTGTTCCTACAAAACACAAAAAATCGCCAATCCACAAAATTAAACTCCCGCTAAAAATTTAAAGCCACACGATAGCTCTAGTTTGATATACCGATACGGGGCATTATAAATGCACAGTCCCACACAAACGTAAGATGGTAAGCCTGTGGTTTTTGTGTTGTGAATGATTGCGTGACTTCTGGGTCTTTGCTGCGATATTTTTATATTACCTCAGCTGTTTTCTACACAGTAACTTGCATCTGTTGACAACAATTATTAGCTTTTGTGGCTGGTGCGGAAAGGGAAACGCTATATAGGTATAAAAGGTGAATCGCCGGGCGCGAAAGCGAAGAAAAGAAACGGTTTTTGTAAGCTAAGGTATCTTTGGGAGGCCGGCTGGGAAAACGATCATATTTTAGATTTGGGTAATTAACTAAATAGAAACGAGTTACAAAAAAGGCTAAATAGACATTGAGTTTAAGTAACTTCTTATTATGAGGATGAAAATTATTGAAATTACTTTTGAATTCTTACCCTGCTTACTTGGAGAAGAGCGAGCTTGGATGCGGGCTGACCTGCGAGG
This sequence comes from Siderastrea siderea, assembly GCA_964030785.1. Classification (NCBI taxonomy): domain Eukaryota; kingdom Metazoa; phylum Cnidaria; class Anthozoa; order Scleractinia; family Rhizangiidae; genus Siderastrea; species Siderastrea siderea. Next base: position 10,791,376 of record OZ034971.1, on the reverse strand, counting down.
TGAAAATCTCTGCTGTTTTAATTTCGCCCCTTTTCTCGGTGCCATGGTCTTTAAAATAAAAGAAAAATCTCCTTCGGTTATTCCAGAAGTCCTTCACAAGTTAAAACGGGGCCTCTTCTGGTCCTTATGTAGTGAAAATACCTGGATTTATGTGCAGACAGATATCAGTATTAAATGCGCTGGACTGACTCTGCCGCATGCACAGGAATGGAGTTATTGGTGTTGTATTTCACTTTGTACGTCAGGTTAGGAGGGTGATATGGTCGCTCCTGTGGGTCGTGGGTACAAATCGCGGGTAGTACAGACTAGTTAAAAATGTTTAAGAATTTACAGTAATAAATGTAAAGAAGATCCTCGCAGTTATTAACGCAGCTTATGCAGTTGCGAAAAGGAAGCCTGAATAAATCAGGCTTGCCGGGATTCGAACCCTGACCTCTGCGATACCGGTGCAGCGCTCTAACCAATTGAGCTACCAAGCCAACTGGGAGCTGGTCATTAAATTGGTTCGTAATATACCCGGGAAAGATGAAGATGAAATTATGAATATATGAAATTCATATATTTGAACTGCGGAATGAATAAATAAATGTAAAGAAGATCCTCGCAGTTATTAACGCAACTTCTGCAGTTGCGAAAAGGAAGCCTGAAAAAATCAGGCTTGCCGCCTCGAACCCTGACCTCTGCGATACCGGTGCAGCGCTCTAACCAATTGAGCTAACAAGCCAACTGGGAGCTGGTCATTAAATTGGTTCGTAATATACCCGGGAAAGATGAAGACTGATGAAATTATGAATATATGAAATTCATACATTTGAACTGCGGAATGAATAAATAAATGTAAAGAAGATCCTCGCAGTTATTAACGCAACTTATGCAGTTGCGAAAAGAAAGCCTGAAAAAATCAGGCTTGCCGGGATTCGAACCCTGACCTCTGCGATACCGGTGCAGCGCTCTAACCAATTGAGCTAACAAGCCAACTGGGAGCTGGTCATTAAATTGGTTCGTAATATACCCGGGAAAGATGAAGATGAAATTATGAATATATGAAATTCATATATTTGAACTGCGGAATGAAGAAATAAATGTAAAGAAGATCTTCGCATGTTATTAACGCAACTTATGCAGTTGCGGTATCGCAGAGGTCAGGGTTCGAATCCCGGCAAGCCTGATTTTTTCAGGCTTTCTTTTCGCAACTGTTTAATCAGTATGTCTGCATATTTAGACGTTGAGATTATTTATTGATGAAATCATGCCTTCGGACTCTGAATCCAGTCGAATATTTTTTGTATTTTCGGAGGCCCGCGTTATGCAAATTTTGCTAACCGTTGTAAGACCTAGACTATAAGCAGCGTTATTTTAACAGCTTTTGCTGGCTGCTTTCTTAAGATCTTTATTCGTTCTTTTGTGTGAATGTTCTTCGTTGTCGAAATATGTCGAGAAAAAAAAAACATATATGTATATAAAAAGGCACATTACTAATCCACTCTCTATTTAAAATTCCAAATTTCGTAAGATTATAAATCACATAAAACTGTCAATAATAATAATAATAATAATAATAATAATAATAATAATAATAATATTTGCTACTTATATTGCGCTTTCACTATAAAAATAATCAAAAGCGCATTACACTTAATAAAATACATTATAATTTTAGATAGGACATTGGTTTCACTGGAAATGATTTATTTACCCTAAGAGGAGCTCTATGAAGCCCTTCCTTTCTATTAACCCCCTTCTCTAATAACCCCCCTCCCCCCTTTGGGACATGGGGTTGTATGTCTCATGTAAAGATTTACTAAGCCTGTTCAAAACTCAACACCAAGTCTCGTTTGTACGAAAGTCCTTGAAAGCCTTTGGCCGAACTCGGAATTGTTGTTGTCTAAGCTAAGTACTTTCAACTTTGTTGTTTCGGGAATTAATTTATTACAAATTAGGCAGTTATAATGACTTATTACTCCAATGGACTATTTAAACAATAGAGTTATTCTGTTGATAGCACTATCGTGTGATAGGTTGCCCGAGGAAATTTGATGTTCACAACAAATATTAGCCCGAGAACGTAGTTCGAGGGCTGATATGGAGTTTGAACATCAAATTTCCGAGGAACCTATCACACATGGGGCCTGAGACAGAAGGACTCTATTGCTTTTATTGTGCCGGCGCTAAATTTTGAGCGAAAATTGCCACAGGCTGGCACTATGCGCCGATAGACACTATCGCATCACGTGATCGACTTCGACCAATGGGAGCATGCCAAAATTTAGCGTTCTGCTATAAGAGTATTTATTAGTATTTACCAAACCAGTGGATAGTATTTTTGACTCGCACTGATTGGCTACCGTAAACTGCCGCTTATAAACGGAGGGGCTTATATCCGGGGGGCTTATAAGCGGAATGAAAAAACGTTTGGAAATGAGCCACAGCAATGTTGATCGAAATACATTTTTAATTTACTAGTTTTTATATCAACCTTTAAAACGTCATAATAAATCGAATTCATTTCAATCAGTGAACAACAAAATCAAGACTGTAACAACACGTCCGACGTAACCGGAATTAACGTAGCAAAACAGAAGTTCAGAGTGTCTTCACAGTGTTCTGGGGGTATTAAGGACTAGAGGTGGCGGGGGGGGGAGCTTATATCCCGGGGGGGCTTATAACCGGATGTATTTCTTTGTTTACAGGTAGATGGGCCTATAACCAGGGCAATTAACCTCCACTTCGGTGAACAATTGTTAAATAATTGAGAAAACTAGTTCATAATTCACTAAACGACTTGTCTATTATTTGTTATTAACTTACTGTAAATTCTTAAACATTTTTAACTAGTCTGTACTACCCGAGATTTGTACCCACGACCCACAGGAGCGCCCATATCACCCTCCTAACGTGACGTAACAAAGTGAAATACAGCACCAATGACTCCATTCCTGTGCATGCGGCAGAGTCAGTCCGGCACATAAATCCAGGTATTTTCACTACATAAGGACAAGAAGAGGCCCTCTTAAATTGTGAAAGACTTCTGGAATAACTGTAGGAGTTTTTTGTTTTATTTTGAAGACCATGGCACCGAGAAAAGGGGCAAAATTAAAACAGCAGGGATATTCACCTCACAGGTCAGCTCGCATTCAAGCTCGCTCTTCTCCAAGTAAAGAGGGTAGGAATTTAATAGTAATTTTAATTATTTTCATCCTCGTTATAAGAAGTTACTTAAACTCAATATCTGTTTAGCCTTTTCTTGTAACTCGTTTGTTATAGTTAATTACCCAAATCTGAAATATGAAGTTTCCCAACCGGGCTCCCAAAGACATTATTAGCGTATAAAAACCGTTTCTTTTGTTCTCTTTCGCGCACGGCGATTCACCTTTTATACCTATGTAGCCTTTCCCTTTTCGCACCAGCCACAAAGGCTGATAATTGTTGTCAACAGATGCAAGTTACTGTTTAGAAAACAGCTGAGGTAATATTAAAATATCGCAGCAAAGACCCAGAAGTCACGCAATCATTCACAACACAAAAACCACAGGCATACCATGTTATGTTTGTGTGGTGGGCTGTGCATTTATAATGCCCTGTCTCGGTATATCAAACTAGAGCTATCGTGTGGCTTTAAATTTTAGCGGGAGTTTAATTTTGCGGAGTGGCGATTTTTTGTGTTTTGCAGGAACAAATTTTTGCGATTGGAAAAGACTGGTTTTTTCTTGCTGGGAATTAATTTTTGCACTTTTCTGGAAGTCTCGTTGAAATAAAACTGATTAAATGTATCTTATTATAGGAAATTAGCACTTCGGTTAATAATGTTATTTGAAATAGTAAATTAACGCGAAGTGAAGGGAAAATTACTTCCCAATAAAGGAAATTAACGCAAAAGAGGGGGTAAAATTTCAAAATGAGGGAAATTAACGCGATTAAGACAAAGAAACCTTTTGTGGTCACAACTGGAACAAATTTATTTCCAACTGAATATAAAAATCACGAACTAAACAGGTCTACCGGTGTGTGAGGCAATTTCGAATTCTTTCCGTGGCAATGTGCGTTAAATTCTACCTAAATGTAGGAAAGCTGTTGTTTTGTGGGTGTCAAGAATGTCTGGACTGTATCCAGAATTTGGGATTAAAATGATGGAAATCAAGGTCGCGGAAATTGACGCTCCACTTAACTAACAACGCAGAATTAAAGCGCCAAAAATTAACGCGACTCAAGCTAACGCGAATTTTTGCAATTCGCGTTAATTTCATGGAGCGTTAGTTTCCTATAATAAAGTAAAATAGATTAATCAACGTCACTCTATTACAATGGATCGACAATAATTGTCGTACCACTTGATGTATTGTCCACCGAGTTATCTGGCATTTTCTCCTCCAAACAAGTATTTTTGTATATAATTTCTGCAGTGGAGTAAATTTTTGCGAAAAAAAAATTGCGGTAATTTTATTTTAACGGAACTTTTTTGTGCGGATCGCGAAAAAAATCGCAAAACTTAGAACCCGCAAAAATTAAGTGCCACACGGTAACTAGGAAATCTAAAGGCGAAATCCAGGGCTTTTATAATTGACGATAATGAAATAAAAACTCGTAAAATTGAAACACTGATCTTCCAACTTCTCTTTTTTTTTAGTAGGTGTCGTAAAATCTGAACCCACAGAGACAAGCACATTGATGTCCCTGTCTGATGCAGTATCTTCCAGAGTTTTCAAATACAAGTGCTTACAATGTGGAAAGCCTTACATTTCAGCATCTGGTCTTTATCTCCACAAACTATGGCACACTGGGAAAAAGCCCTATAAATGTAACAACTGCGAGAGGTGCTTTTCACATATTTCATATCTAAAGAAACATCAAAGGACCCATACTGGTGAGAAGCCCTTCAAGTGTACACACTGTGATAAATGTTTTACTGATTCTTATTCTCTGAAGAGCCATCAAAGAATACACACAGGTGAAAAGCCATACGCATGTGCAGATTGTGGAATGCACTTTAGGTGTTCAACAATACTAAGAGGACACAAGAGAACTCATACGGGTGAAAGACCTTACAAATGTAACGTTTGTGGGAAATGTTTTGCGCAGTCGGCAACTCTTAGTACACTTAAGCTGACGCACAGTGCTGAGAAACCATTCGCATGCAATGAATGTGGAAGGCGATTCAAACTAGCCGGCAATCTCAAAAAACACAGAAAGAGGCACACCAGGAAGGAAGGCTATACAAATGCATTGAATGCGGGACAGGTTTTGTGCACTTGATCGATTTTCTGTTTCATAAACGAGTACACTGGAGAAGTTTAGATGTATACACTCGCAACAGTATCATTTGTCTTAATACCGTTTGACAATGCACATGTGACCATTTGAAAGAGGCTGCGTGTGTTTGAGGAAATGCAAATGAATTTTGTTTTGCTATTGAATTTAAACCAAATTTCTTAGTCGTTTTGGCATATTTATGTCTTCATCAATTAACGGTGAATCGACATTGAGTAATCGATTCTATAACTTCCTTTTTATTTTTAATCTACTAATTCGCCGTACAGTAGTCTATCTTAGCTTGAGGAAATGATCACTAATTAAAAGTAAACTTATATCGTGTCTAATTATAGGTTGTCTGTCTTGAGTATCGTAGATGTCATTTTGCTTGAAAAGTTATGCCTAAGGGTTACGTGATAATCGTTCGCGTAAAGTCACCTCTGGAGCTTGGAGAGGATGAGAGGATCAATTTCCCGTCCCAAGAGCCCCTTCTCCCCCACAGATACCCCAGACAATACGAGCAGGCTGCAATAGACATTCTTTTGGTTTGAGGTTGTATTTCTAGTTAAATTTTGTTGTTCGAGTGTTCAAAAATCCAAGTTTGGTTGGAACCCTTTAGCCTAGTGTGAACAGGCTCCAACATGGGGCTTTCATACCTCTCTTCCTCTTGATCCCTCGACTCGGGAGTATGCTCTACACAGGGTAGGGGTCCTATGGCAGACTCGTACAAGGGTTCCTGCTGATGGACTCCTGCTCGGATACCCAGTGACCAGTTATTTATTCCCTTTCGCATTGGAATGTGGGAAGGCGATCAATGCGCGCAAAGCCTTTTGGGAAGGACGAAGAAAAAGTGATACACTGCGAACTTATCAAATCCTACCCGTAAACCACAGTGCGGACAAGAGAAGCGACTGCGTACGAGTCTGGTCCTGTGGCGCATGTCGTAATTGCTTCCTGCTAGGAAAAAAAACATATAAAAATTTCATTCTTTCAGGGCATAAAATTAATGCTACTAAGAGCACATTTCAAGCAAAGGCAGATCGGAAGGATGGAAGGGTCCAAATCTCTATCTCTAATTTTTGGGCGTCATATACCAAATGCGTGTTAGGCAGGGACCGCGCAAGTGTTGGGCTAAGGGGGCTAACCCCCCCTCCCCATCCCTCATCATTTTTTTGGTTCCGTTGAAAAATAATAATGATAAACTGTTGGAAAATCCATTAGTCAGTGATTAGTTTCAGGGTTAACCAGTAGCAGTAAACTTTGCATGGACCACCGTAACAAAATAAAAGTACCGAATCCTGTAGTAAAGGATCTAATCAGCAAAAAATAAAGAACCAAATACGATAAAAAAGCAATGCTGATTCAACGGTGTAGGGAAACTGTATATATATGTTACCAATATTTCAAAAGGCACAGCCTTTCTTCTTCAGGGTCTTACAGAGAATGACTCTAAGGGCAAGAACGTTACAATTTAAACTAAGGGTATAAAATATGATACTAGAATAACAACATACAACAGCTTATATTGCAACGTTTAAAAACTGGCGTAAACACTAAAAACGTTACGAATTGAAATTTATATTTAAAGAAGCTAATATTACAACGTTAACTGTAACTGGCGAAAAAACTAAAAACGTTACGATTTATAATTTGAACATAAGCAGGATACGTGATGTTATAATAACATAAGCTTAAGTGATAGGGATAACGTACCGCGTTAAACTAAAAATACGTTACAATTCGAAATAAGAAAGTGGAAAATACCAAACAAATACCCCAAAAAAAATGATAATAAATAAAAAATATACAACTGAAAATACAAATAAACACGGAGGATGAAACAACGGAAAAAGTGTTAAGTTTCATCTCTCCTTTTTAAACCTAGAGGTTCCAAGGTTTTGGTTCCAACATTCCGGGCCACAACCAGAACTGGATGCGAAGTTTCCTGTAATTTGATTGGTTCAGATGCTGAACCAAAACATTGGCTTGACCGCGAAAGGACTAAGTTCCAGATAAATTTCCTCGTAGAAGAAATGGGCTATTCCATTTAATATCCGCACCCCCCCCGGTTGAGGACTGACCTTTCCCTCTTGCCCCTAAAGAATTCCATTAAAAAGTGTTACCCCCTGAAGACTTCCTTAAGAAATGGGTTTACCACTGAAGAATTTCACAAAAAAAGCATTTACCCCTGAAGAATTCCATGAAATCTCTGTTTACCCCTGAAGAATTCCATGAAATCTCTGTTTACCCCTGAAGAATTCCACTTATAATAAGGGTTTTACCCCTAAAGAATTCCCCAGCTTCTGGCCTTTGCCCTGAAGAATTCCACTACTTTTATCCCTTACCCATGAAGAATTCCACTGTTCCTCAACCGGGGGGGGGGGGGGGGGGGTGCGGATAGTAAATGGAATAGCCCAATACAGAATGCTTGGAGGATTACCGTGAAAATCAACCTTAGCACGGATAAATCTAGACGATTTTTTTCGTCCAAGGATTCGATTCACAGATATCAAGATACGGAGGGACCAGGAATCTTTTTGTACAAGCGGTGCGCAGGCGACCAGTGCAGTTTAACGTTTGGACTTGCGTGAATATTTCACGAGACTGAAGCAATGAGTCGAGAAGAAAACACCGATAGAATGCATGTTTTGCAGTGAAGACGGCTTGAGTACCGATACATACGCAGTCGATGAGCTTTTAAAAGTCGAGTACTAGTCTATATGTTTGTTGTGAGCGAAGATATTTCCACCTGGAGTGGTCCATTCTATTCTGCACCGGACACATTACCCTACTCGCTTGAATACAACCTTGATCGAACAAGACTCCTGAAGTCCTCCTGAAGTATTCTTTTGCTAGACATTAATTTATCAGAGTTCAAATAGCTGAACCTGTGTGAAGAAATATCTTGGACACATGGTAACTGTTACGTACGCCGTCTCTGTCGTTCGTTCATTGCAAACCCCAATGTAATTGGCAGTAATGGCCGGCTGGTGTTTAGATACCGTGTTTACATGAACAAAATTTGGCAAAGGCATTTCACATGGCAGAAATTGAGATTTTGAAATAACCCTGAGAAACTGAATCCTTTAGCTTTCAAAAATGAAATGGCAGTACAGAGTGCATTGTACGTTGCAAATAATAATACTAACAAAAATAAATATGTAAATATATAAACAAATAAATTGGTTTTCACAGGAGACAAGAAAAGAAGTTTATTTTCATTTGTCCCTTTGCTTACTACTTAATTACATCTTGTAATGTGGAAATGGCTGTCAATATGGGTGAAATCCAGATAAACTAAATTTATTGATACGTACATGAAGCCTCCAGAGTGTTGACAGTGTATGCTCGATTAGATGGTATGCAAATATTCAATATAAAATATGAGAGCATTTTTATACCAGTAAATTCCATATTTTCTCAAATAAGCATCCCCAGACCAGTATTTATTTAATAGATGCCTGCGTCCAACTGACATTAATTTGAAGGCAACCTTTATTTGAAGTGTACTTTTAATTTAGGCATATTTGACAGCCCCATTCCTTTTCCTCATATGTACTAAATACACAAACAAGAGCAAACTGGAAAACATCATTTAGCTGAAGCAATGTCAAATGGACAGCAAACATAATTCAGGAGAAATGTATTCTTATTGGGAAAATTCCATATGCAGAAGTTTTCCTCCAGGCTGGCATGTACTCTAAGGGGTGGTGAATGGTCCTCTGGAAAACAAGGGTCTCAGCAATTTTCACTTTGTCTTGAAAATTTTGTACCACCAAAGGATTGCTCTTGGAACTTTTTTTAATGTGCTGTCACTTATTGTAAATCCTTGAATAAGCACCTGAAGCACTTTTTTCAATGTATTTGTAGGATGAGGTGGGGAGTGCTTATTCAGAGGAGGTATTTATTTGAGGGGAGGCCCTTTTTAATTTTTCACAAATAGTGACCAGTTGGACAGTAATTTGTGTAATTGGCTTGTGACCAATCTTATCTACATAACATAGTAGCTTACTACTCAGCATTAATTTCAAAAGTTGTTTTCATTTACTGCAGTTTGTTTTACTTCGCTCAAGAGCAGTTAAACATTCATTTAGAATTACCAATGACTAAAAAATGATGAGAGATAAACACGACAAACGCTACACTCAACCTTTGCTGTCTCATTAGTCGTCTACAAAAAGCAGGCCAGGGGAGGGGTGTGGTTACTCAAAGGTGAGCGCTTTTTTCAAATTTACAATAAGGCTGGGGGCACTTGTTGTTTTCAAAGGAACCTCAAACCCTGGGACACCAAAAGAACTATTATTTTAAAATATATGGCCTCATCCAACTGGCATTAGAAGTAATTAACAAAGCCAGCATATACTTATTTGGGGTCTAGCATTTAAATCCAGAAAACAAAAAAGGAATATGATGCAAATTGAACTGCAATCGTTTCATATTCAATTTACTAGATCAATATTAATATAGTTTTCATGAGTCATTTTTGAAATTCAGACCATTTTCAGACACCTTTACTGAAAGATGGTTGGGGAAAATATAATGTTGCTACAAAAAGCCATATGTCAACTTTTGTGGAAAAAATCTGCCTCAAACTGATGTTTTGAAAAATGTGGATGTGGTGGGTTGAAAGTTCATATTCAAAGTAAATTTGAGATTTTATTGGGTGGAAAGAAGGAAGCGGTTCCATTAATTCATTTCATATTTTTCCTCGATTGACTGTGAACATTTTCACTATAAGTTTCAATGAGCTCATTCAGTGCCCCAGTGTTTAACTGTTTCATTTAGAGCATAAATTCATAGTTTTCGAAACCATGAAAGTATGAGTTATGGTTAATTTCCTTCAGCCATGTTTCACACTTTCCATCTTGCAGGTCATAACCTAAAGTAAAAGGAAGAATAAATTAAAACGTGCCAGTAAGAAATTTTGATGCATTTGATATCACAGAAAATACAATACAGAATCACTAGGAATTTATACAGTAGTCTGTATTCGTCTAATTCACAGAAATGAAAGGGATATCACGAAGGGATAGCCAGTGCACTAATTAGCACATCTGTGTTTTCATTTTCTAAAATGTAAATTGCAAATTTGGACTAATGCATAACATAAATGGTAATGGTTCATACAATAGTGAGCTGCTTCTGTGATAGCCAATAAAAAACTAAGCTTATTTAGTATTATTACAGCAACACTGGTAGTAAGTAGAAGCTTTATGATAAAAGCCATTCTCGTAAGCGACCAGCTCTAGTTGTAACCACTTGTCTGAATTGTCAAGAGTTTCTAACATGCGAGCCAGCGAGCCATGCGAGTCATAGTGCGAGCCATGCAAGTCATAGTGCGAGCCATGCGAGCCATGCGAGTCAAGCAAAAAATTAAAAAAAAATTAAAAATAAAGAAAAGAAATAAATAAAATAAGTATGCACAAGTATCTACAGGACTAGAACAAAGTCCTGGATTGAAAGAACATTCTTCTTTTGTCCACGTTATGCGTGCATGGGAAAATTGCCCCAGAAATTCTTTTATTTGCCCATACAAAATTGGAATGACGTTGTTGATCGAAACGCCTTTGACTGAACAACAGGAAAAAGATATAGGTTTGTAAGCTTCATTACGGACTCATCTTTCATTAGTTCAGATGCTTAAGAATTTCTTTTCTTTTAGAGGTTGTGATTTATAATTGAAACGCAATATTTGTGCACCCCTCCAATAAAGACGCTTAGCCCCGCCAGCTTCCCAGCTTCAATTGCTTACAATGTAAAATGAACATTGCGTGAGCAGTCCAGTCGATGTATCACTTTACATAAGGCAGGTACAAAACTTGGACCGGATCAACTCGGATCGCTTGATCCGGGTCGGATCAACTCGGATCAACTCGGATCAACCCGGATCGACCCGGATCAACCCGGATCAACCCGGATCGACTGAAATTTTAACACAATAAAAGAAAAGGGATGCGTAATAAAAGAAAAAGGATACTTTTACACATTTATGGATCAACAGTCATGAAAATAAAGTAGTCCTTGCTCTCCTGCGCTATTTTGTCAAGCCGCCAATTTGTTTTCTAGTGCCAGGGCCTCGCGGATCAACACTCAGGTGTCCAGTCTCAAGTCGCGTTCTCGGGCACACGTGCTGTTGTCATCTGCACAATATGGAGGGAGACGAAGGTAAAATCCAGCCTGATCTTGTCCATCTTTCAATACATATCACATCTCTTTACGTATTATGTCTAGAAAAGGCTAGTTTCTTTTGTCCTTTATGTATAACTTTGCTTATTTTTGACAGATGATGTTCCATTTGGTGCAAAACGGCAGAGGTGAGCATGATTACTTTCATGCATATTTTTAGCTAAGCTTATGTTAGTTTAAAAGGTCATAAGAATAAATTACAAAGTTAGTTGCTCTTTTGTTTCCATTGTGAAAACCTATTACTGAATAGTACAGTATCTCTCATCACTACCTCGTGATAATTTTAGGACATACTATCAGAGTGAGAGTGACAGTGCTACTGACACGAGGTAGGACATGAATTTATCTAGAAACTTGAAACTTTACCTTAACAATGTTTGCATGTTGGGGGCGTAGATTAAAAAGATCGAGGGATTGAGTTTTTTGGTTGCGCAATCTGTTTAAGATTTGACAAATTATGCCTACGTAACTCCCAGCATAAGAAAAAACATTAATACTAGAAGGGACGCTGAGAGCAGAGTGGCGACATAATAGTACTATTTCAGTCACGTAATGGGGCCATTTTGTGTGTTACAAGGGTTTTTTTAATTCTGCAGGTACTTATTTGTTGTACAAAATTAATTGCTTTCTTTTTTTTTTGGGGGGGGGGGGGGTGGATGAAGCATGTCTTGTGTCTTGTGGCAATTTGGTTCATAATAGCTACCTGTACAGAGGGTTTACACAATCTTCAAAAGTCCTTGAATTTTAGATCTAGAGGAAGTCTTGAAAGGTCCTTGAATTGACAAAACTTTGAAAAAGCCACTGAATTATTCGTATAGCCCTTGAAAAGTCCTTGAAGTTTTCTCGAACTAGAATTTGACAGGGAGGAATCATATAATTTGTAGCTATCCAGTACAAATTTCAATATTCCTGGTGTGTTTTTTTTAATGTTGGTTGTCCTGCAAATGGCACAAAAGTTACAGTGCAGCTACTCGAACCAGGCCACTTGGAAGAAAATTGACCAATCACAATGCTAATTGAGAACAAAAGAAGGCAACATTTTTCATAAACTGACTAACAATGTTGAAGGATCTAGACAATACACCTCCAAATAAATTTGAAACTGTCTCAGGAAATAGTCGAATTTTTTCATTGGTTAGCTTCAATACTTTTAATGATGGTGCGGTGTTGACTCGATGTGACTGAAATGTGGCGGATTGTTTTAATGCGTCACATAAGCTGTAAGCTTATTTTGAATGAAAATGTTTCCAAAATGGGTTTTACCCAGGAAAAAAAAAACAAGAAAGACTGAATCGAGAGGGCGGCATATACGGCAACAGTCGCGGGCCATTGCTATCCCTGAATTCCCAGCTATTGCGAGATTACGTTTCAGACTTGCACCACACTCACATAAAGGATTTGGATTTTCTTGCAGTATTGAGAACGTGGTTGCAAAAGGGCTGCTGGTTCCTGCCCTGTATTTTTTGGCCCCCGCCCCTTTTGCATTTTTTCGATTGCGAAATACTGCTCAATGTTGCATAATTTTTCCTTTTTTCTCCCGCTTCCCGCCACCTTGGGAATCCCGCTTCCCGTCCCCTCTTCTCCCGCCTCCTGTACACCTCTGCCCCCCTTTTCTTATTACATTAAATTAATACATTAATTGTAAGAGAGTGAGACCTGTTTCTATCCAATAAATGCCTTTGATAGTTTAATTACCTTAAAATTGACTGTGAATTTTTTCTTCAGCATTACAGAATTACCAGTAGTTGATGACAGGGTTACAAAGTATAGTCCTTTATCGGGTAGTGACAATGACAGTGATGTTTCGCATTTAGAATTCCAGGTAAGTTGGATTTTTTTAAAAAATTTTTTTTGTTTATTTTACAAATAATAAAATAACAATAATTTAACAAGCCTACAAATTTAAAGTGTATGATGTTATAGATAAAAAAATGACCAAGACTTAAAAGCCCAGTTGGTTATGACTGCCTCATATCCAATTAAAATAAGTGCAAATTATATCAGTCTTTTAAATTTTTATTAATTCATTAAACAACTAAGATTGAAAATTTGATTTTAAAAAATCTCCTTCCTGGAACTGCAGAATTGTAGTCTACAACGATACTAAAGTTGTATGCAACGATACAAAATAATGTGTTACAATGTCTTTTAAAAATCAATTAATATCATGAAGAACATACAGAAAAAAAGAAATGTTTAATAAGTGTCTCAAAACCTGACAAAAACAGGGCTAAACTTTGCCTCCAATATGATTGTGAGACTGAATAGGAGCCATCCATTAGACTCAAAAAATGGCGGCTCGACAAAACGGCGCAGGAGAGCGAGGACAGCTATATTTTCATGAGAAATACATAATAGCATCCCTTTTCTTTTATTGTGTTAAAATTTCATTTGATCCGGGTTGATCCGGGTTGATCCGGGTCGATCCAGGTTGATCCGAGTTGATCCGACCCGGATCAAGCGATCCGAGTTGATCCGGTCCGAGTTTTGTACCTGCCTCTTTACAAACAACACATAAGCTTATAGCGCAACTCATTGTTGCATCTTCAAAAGCACAGCACTATGTGAAGAAGTCTTGCACTACAACGAAAATACTACCAAATACAAGCAAATTTTATGTAGATTTCAAAAAAAATCATTTGAAAGACAGAAAAAATTTTTACGTACCTTCTTTCTCTAGATGTTTGGCACCTGGTCAGACAAATTTGTGTGCTGAGTCACCCCCAATTTCAATCGTTTCACGTCTAAATCGCATGCGAAACGTCAACAGACGCCATTTTTTTCACACTCGTCTGTTTCCTTATTGTTCAAACGCATAGTTCCCAAAGTACTGTGGGAAAAGGGCACTTCACAGCCTAGAAAAGAGCTGAGAAGTGATCCAGCATCGTGTCCCTTTGTGTGGGCGCCATCTTGGAAAGTTGGATGACGTCAGCACATATCCAGTTCTGGTCCAAATTGTAACGTTCTTGCCCTCTGAATCAGCATTGCTTTTTTATCGTATTTAACCAGTAGCGTGGTTTCAGATTTAATTTTCACATGGACCAAACAAAAACAGAATACTCTTAAAGAGTTCAAATCGCTTTGCTATCATTTGGCTTCGGATTTGTTGAAACTCACATGCGCTCTAGAGGATACTATCTTGTAGATTTTGAACCTTCTCAGATTTTAATTACAATCGACGGAAGTTGAAACACTCGCTGTCGTTTGGCCTCTAGTTCGTGAAAGTCTCACTGACTCCCGTATGCTCTTTTAAAAGAGTTTGACTTTGTTGGCTCTCGTTCCTGCCTGGCTCGGGCATGTAGTCTGTCTCCAGATAGAATTATCGGCAACAGCGTGCTTAGAAATTTGCTGAAAATCAACGTCACGTCCGGCTTCAAGCCTCTCTATGCATGTGAACTTAGCAAACTGTCACTAGATAGCCGCTGAAAGATCTCTCGCTCCATAACGAGGCTGTTGTGGTTCAGGTTTTTGTTTCATGGTTTAAAAATTTTCAAACCAGTTTGGTTTTTATTTTCCTTTTTCTCAGATTCATTGCCATAATCTAAGACAAAGGGGAAAAATGAAACTGGTTTGAACCTTTTCAAACCAAAGAAAAATTTGAACCACAATATGACCAAAAAGGAATTCTGCTGTCAGGCCATACCGACAGACTGACTTTGGTAAAATATCTATTTCATGATACTCAGCTCAGTTTTCTCAGTATGTAGGCCTTATTCTGTAATGACAACAAGTTTGCTTGCGCAAGTTTTAATAAAAATGTTTTTGAGTTTGTGATCTTAATTGCGAATACGTCAAGGTTTGCACCTTGCCGGGCTACGTCTTAAAATGTGTGCAGAGATGAAACAAGAGGCTCAGGCACATTACTTTATGACTATCCTGGCTATTCGTAAACTGGTTTAGGAATAACAATATCCAATACCGACTCCCTAAAATAATGCAATTTTTCGTATTCTGATTGAAACCAAAACTTTCCGACCGCGTTCCGTCCATTTTGTTATCGTGGGTACATTACTGAGCGAAAGGAATCACCATATCTCCAAACAGAGAAAACTGTTTGGAAAACAATTTCTATGCGTGATAGTTGATTCGGCCTTCGGCCTCATCAACTATCACGCGATAGAATCTCGAGCTCATAATCTAATTGTTAATTAGGCCACCAAAACGTCACCTAAGTATCCGACCTTCAGATTGGACTAGGAGTATGAGATTGGGTACGACTACGACTTTAATTTGAATTCCTTGTCGCGGGCTTTTGGTTATGATCTGTCCTGTGAATATCGTTCATTTAGCATTCTCCTCTACTGGTCAGCAACACGGAGGAACGAGGGCTTTGAGAACGTAACGGTTTTGAAATGTGAAAGTCGTACTCGTACGCAATCTCGTATCGTAGTCAGATCTGACGGTCGCTATTATTAATAAAGTTTGATGCCCTTACTGATAGCTTTGATTCGTTGCTTTTGCTGGTCTATATGATGGGTATAAACTGACAACTTTTAACACTGTAGCATTGTAAGTCACTAAAGAGGACAAAAATTTCACGTTGGCTGTCATTCCACCCCTCCCCCTCCCTCTCACTTGAGCGATCAAGTTAGCCCACCCCACCCGGACCCCCCCCCCCCCCCCCCACACACACACTTCAAAATTTGCGGCGCAGTCCCTGTTACGTCACCACGGAGTACAAAACTTAACACATCCTCGGAGACCCAGAGGCAGACAGTGGGACGCGGGAAAGTCGAAACGGGCAAACAAAAGTAGGCGAAGAAACGTCAAGGGCAAAAAATATTTCCGACTTTCCCTGAACTAAACACCAAGCCTAGCCTCGATCGTTTGTAAGAAATTCCTTGCAAGCTTTTGATAACTCGGAAATGTTTTTGTCTGACTACGTCCATTTTTGTTGTTGCTTTAGAGAATTCATTGATTTAGAAATGATAACAAATTGGGCTGTTACAGGAGCATATCACGTAGGCTCCTGGCTGTTACAATGAATTATTACTTGAGTGGACTATTCATTAGTAATTTGCAAAACTGGTTTATAATTAACTAAATTGCTGATTGAAGCTTCTTGTTTTATAAACCCGGCAATTGAAAAAACTTTGTCGGGAGGAAAGCATAAATCATTGACGATGCGACCGGCCCAGTGGTGCTCTTAGAAGTGTAAAATCTTGCCTCTATAGTTGAACATGTGCACATTATATGATAACATAGCATGCCTTAATTTACTGTTTAAGTTATCTCGGAAAGAAAACCAAAAACGAAACCAAACTTGCCGCTGCCATCTTCCCAGAGATCCATTGTGTTGCATTGTCCATCGTTTATCGCTTTTTAGCCAACAAAGTTTTTTCAATTGGGTGTGTCAACGGGTGTGTTCATTCCCACTGAACCTAACGTGACGTAACTTCATTCCTGTGCATGAAGCAGTGTGGCTCGCGCATAATGCTGGTGTGTGTCTGCACATAAATCCAACTATTTTCACTACATAAGGACAAGAAGAGGCCCTCTTAACTTGTAAAAGACTTCTGGAATAACTGTTGGAGTTTTCTGTTCCATTTTAAAGACCATGGCACCGAGACAAGGGGCGAAATTAAAACAGCAGAGATATTCATCCCGCAGGTCAGCTCGCATCCAAGCTCGCTCTTCTCCAAGTAATCAGGGTAAGATGTTATGACATTATTTTCATCCTCGCCATAAAGTTACTTAAACTCAATGTCTGTTTAGCCTTTTTTTTGTAACTCGTTTATAGTTAATTACCTAACTGAAATATTAAATACAGTATGAACTGTATGAAGTTTTCGCAACCGGGCCGCTCCCCAGGTATCTTAAAGTTAATATTTAAAGGAGCGGTGTCACGAAATTTATCCAAATGACCTGGCCACCACATTGAGCGAATCATTAAAATAACCACGTAAAACATTGACGAAAGGTTTTAATAACATAGCAAATACAAAAGAAGGTATTGAATGGGCCAAATTGAAGAAGATTAGCACAGATTGCAATTGGGGTTTTTGAAAGCTGTTCAGCCTAACAGTTTTTCAAAGTTTATCTCTGTTGTTTGTAAATTTAAATATTACGCTCGGGATACATAATTGTTTGTTATGAAGCTGTGATTTTGTCATGTACAAGTTATTTCCTCACTAACGTGTCGTTCCATAGCGAGTAAGGGTGAGTATAATTGAAAAACTAAACAAACTGGACTGGACTGCCGTGACACAGTCCTTTTAACAATAAACCTTTTCTTTTCTTTGCTTTTGCGCATGGCAATTCACCTTTTATACCTATTTAGTAGCCCTATCTTGCACACCAGCCACGAAGGCTAATAATAATTATTATTGTTGTGAACAGGTTAATTACTGTGTAGAAAACACTGAGCTGAGGAAATAAACTATCGCAGCCCTCAGAATGCAGCGAAAACCCCCAGAAGTCACGCAGTCACTCACAACACAAAAAACATAGATGCTACTAAAATGGGGAATAGAAAATTGATAAATGAAAATGGGAAAATTAAAAGTGGAAAATTGAAAATTTGAAATTAAAAACTGGTAATACTGACGGCGATTACACAAACCAGCACTCATCTTCTCACACCAGTAGGAACGAATCGACTAACTTTTCCTCTCGCATTCTACTTGTAGTCATTCCTTGTGTTGTCACTCATTTTCATTCCTCACAAAGCCATCACTTTCTGTAGAGGCAGTACTACTGCTAGTTTGCTAGTGAGTACTCACATTGTAACTTGTTAAACAGTGACAAAAAGAAAATTTCTCCTTACACTATCACTACTTGTTCAAACGTTCAAATGATGAGAATAAAGGAAGTGATCACTGAGGATGAGCTGTCTTGACATTAAGACAACTTCTCCTTCCTAGTTCCATAAATAATCTATGGAGAACAATAAAGAAAATGAGTGTTTTCATATCAGGGCTTTTAAGGGTTTAGTAATTTAAATGTGCAAAAAGTGGGAAATAATATTTTCTATGCCCAAGCTCTCATAGACAGGGTTTTTGATAATTTAACTGTTGTATTTCCTCATTTCCCTGCACTTAATTTTCCCATTTTCATGTTTCAATTTCCCATTCCCCGTTTTAGCAACATATCCACTGTATAATTAATCTGAAAGGTGGATTATTTGACACATATATAAAAGGTAAGGTTAAGTGGCACACGAGCCAAGGAGGCCCACACAGCCTGACCTTATCCCGGTTTCTGTAGCATGAAGCAACTGAGAGTATTGCTACTCCCCCCTGGAGGGGATGCTAGTCCATTGCAGGGTTACCCCCAAGAGTATGTCGCCAGTACCCATTTATACACTGCCTGGGTGGAGAGCGACAATGTGGGGCTGGGCGTTGAACCACCAACCTTTAGATCTGAAGTCCATTAACGCCTTATCCACTACACCACCGCACCCCCTCACAAAGGTGGATTTCTTTGCCACATGTATGTATAGCAAAAATTGCAGTGACCTGTTTGTCTGCATTTGCATTTTGCATAGAGGGTATTTTGGCCCCATTCTAGCTGCCTTTTCCAGAACCTTCATCCCCTTCCCACCTGGTTTACTTCTTTGAGAAACTCCTCAGTTTTAATCTATTGAAAATTCTTATAGCCTATACAAAGATACCACTGTAGCCAAAATGATACAATTAACTTGAGGGGTCCCATCACTGAATTATTTCGAGTACCTGAAATTGAACTGAACACGAGAGAAAAGAATAACAGTGAAATGTACTGATATATGTAGTTTTCAATTCCAGAGTGCACATGGCCTTCATTTCGTTGGCTATTATGACACCATAATTGAACATTATTATTATTATTATTAGGTACAGGTCATTATTTAGAGGGGGGGGAGCACTGGTGCAAATGGAGGGAGGTCATTTTCAAATTCTCTTGACCCTCCCCTTTGTGAAGCACATTGTTTTTGCTGACCCTCCCCCCTTTTGTATGATAAAGCTCCCTGATATGCATGCTTAAATTATGTGGCCCCCTTTTTCCCTGCATGAAAATCATTGACCCTCTCCCTATTTGCACCAGCCCTCCCCCACCTCTAAATAATGACTGTTCCCTTATTTCTACTTTTAATTGACACCAGCTGTAAATGAATAGCAAATGTTTAAATATGATTTTAACCCTTTCACTCCCACAGTCAGGAGACATGGAGACATTAAGGTGATTCTAATGTCCGAGTCTGTGAATGAAATCCTCTGGTGTGACCATTCAATTGAAACCTGTTCAGCAGTACTTTCACTTGGTACTATTTATATTTTAGTGTTTTGCAAAATGGATTTTGGGATTCGTCTTGAATCTTGATTTAGGCACTCTTGGGAGTGAAAGGGCTAAAAGTTGGTATACTTTTATTAGTTATAGAGGGCCACAGGTTTTTCATGTGTCACCCACCAGAAACACTGATTTTCCAACTTTACCTTTTTTATAGGTGTCGTAAAATCAGAACCCACAGATACAAGCACATTGATGTCCCTGTCTGATGCAGTAGCTTCCAGAGTTTTCAAATACAAGTGCTTTCAATGTGGAAAGCCTTACATGTCAGCAACTGGTCTTTATCTCCACAAATTATGGCACACTGGGAAAAAGCCTTATAAATGTAACAACTGTGAGAAGTGCTTTTCACATATTTCATATCTAAAGAAACACCAAAGGACCCATTCTGGTGAGAAGCCCTTCAAGTGCACGCTCTGTGATAAATGTTTTGCTGATGCCTATTCCCTAAGGTGCCATCAGAGAATACACACAGGTGAAAAGCCATACACATGTGAAGATTGTGGGATGCACTTTAGGAAATCAGAAACTCTAGGCCGACATAAAAGAACTCATACAGGTGAAAGACCTCATAAATGTAATGTTTGTGGAAAATGTTTCGCACAGTTGGCAACTCTCAAACGACATGAACTTACCCACAGTGATGAGAAACCATTCGCATGCGATGAATGTGGATGGCGATTCAAAAGAGCTGGTAATCTCAAACAACACAGAAAGAGGCACACCAGGAAGCGAGGCTACAAATGCATTGAATGTGGGAAACGTTTTGAACTGTTGTTTAATTTTCAGCGTCATAAACGAGTACACTGGTGAAGTATAGATGCAGACACTCACAGCGGCATCCGTTTGAATACCATTTGACACTGCACAGGATTGTGACCATTTGGAAGAAGTGGCATGTGTTTGAGCAAATTGTTGCTTCTGTAAGGTCACGTTTTATTTTGTTCTTGAATAAAACCAAATTTCTTGAGTGTTTTGGCATATTCTATTGATAATTTAACTGAACCAAGTATCACAGTCAGTTAGGCCACTCAACAAGTGGTATTGCAATATCTGGGAACCTTACTGGGCAAGGGGGCCGATTACATGAACTGGGATCGATGGCTTGGTTATATTATCTGAGATGAGTTTGAGCCCAGTATAACTTGAGGTGAGCCCCCACCCCACCCTGCAAAAATGGTACAAACAAGGTGAAGGCACTGGGTGAGTGATGTTCAGATGGTGCTGGTTGACAGGTAACAAGTGCAGCCCCATTAGTGATGTAAATTTGTTTTCTTATTCTTCCCATTACCTTAGCTGATCATATCATATATCATTATCATATTCAATCAATCAATCAATCAATCAATCAATCAATCAATCTTTTATTTACCCACATAATGCATCATTGCCATCACCAACATAATTAGCATCATGAAAACTCCTCACTTAACTGGCTAAAGCATGTAATGGTCTTTTTTCCCAGAAAACCTATAAGTGTCTCGCGTGGAATAAGCACAACCACAGGAGAAACAGACAGTTTCTATCTTTTGTATTTGTGCTTTTTTTCCTGTAGGTTCAACAGGGTTTTCTGTGGTTTAGCTTTTCACATTCTATAATGTGTAGTAAACTTTTACAACCATCCAGTATAGAGAGTTGGCCTTCACCACCTTGTCATGATCATGGCAGCTAAGTCTTAACCCTTTAAGCCCTGACATGAAAATGCATATTCTCCTTACTGTTCTCCACACATTTCTTATGGAACCAGTAAGAAGAATGCATTGTTTGAATTGTAGTGTGAATGTAAAAAGAAGTAGTGTTAATGTAAAGAGAAGTATCATTATCGTCAATGTTAGGGCTTAAAGGGCTTAATAAATTGGTCAAGAAGGAGGGGCCTTGCAAAGGAAAGCTCCTGTCCCTCCATCTCGTCACCACTCCGGTCCCTTTGGCACAAGGTCCACAAAAACCCCTGAGGACATAATGTGCCACAAGGCACAAAGAGACCTTAGAAACTATGTATAGAGACATGGAAAATAATATTTAGCAACCAAGCACAGTGGTAGTTTTCATTTCCACAAAACTTGACAAACCTTGGTATTACAACCAGGGTTGGGGGGTGGGGGGAGAGAACACTCCCTTATTTAGCCTAAATGAGTTTGTGCCACCCAACAGGGTATGGTTTTCAGGGCTGTGCATCTTAAAGCCTTGGAAGAGGGTGTGAATGTTGGCAGTGCATGGTCTACATGTATGGTGCCAACAATTTTTTAAAAGCTACAGATTCTATGATGTCATTTCTACCAAAAAACTCTCCAGAATAATTTCTTTCTGGTCAAGAAAAAAGGTCTCTTGTCTTAAACAGGGTAGTGAAATGGACAAATTTTGCCTTAAATTAAAAAGGTGAGGTTTAGAAGGCCTCTGTGGCACACCCACACCCAAACTTCCCTTATGGATGGTGCCTCCTGTTACAGAGGTATTTTTGTAAAGGTTATAACTACATGTATGGGGAAAAAGCACATTTTAGCAAGGGTTATTGGGATCTAAAAAGAAAAATGTGGGTAACCACACATGTTTTGGAGATGAATAAACAACCATAATTCTAAAAAAGCTTAAAAATACAAAGAATGTATGGCAATTTCTTTCCAAATTTAGGCTCAATTATCTCTGAAAAATGCGTGGTTACCCCCAATTTTCTTTTTGGATTCTGATAGCCCTTGCGAAGATCTGCTTTTTCCACATAGCCATAAGCTGCACAAAAATACCTTTCTATTCGTAGGCAACTTAAGGAGTTTGAATCAGTCTTCGAACATACCTGAGATGTGCAGAACGTATGGTAGTTACAAAAGGAGGCACCGTCCTTAAAGACCCCCCCACCCCACCCCCACTGAGGGTATTACAATAAGAAAACAGAAAAGAAAAACAAAACAAACAAGACAGGGCTATTAGTACATATCAATGCCTAGATACTGGCATAAAAAAGAATTCAGCAAATTGACCACACGATACAGTTGTAGCATCATTAAGTTTTGCTTTCTGGCAGTCTTTAAAGTGAAATGTTACTCCATGGCATGACACAGTATCCTTGCCATGAGATCCATAGCATGAATTTGGTCCATCTAGACTTGCTTCAACAACATAGTGCTTGTTCTTTCTTATCACAACAGGATTAAATGGAACATCAAAGACATCAATCTCATTTCCCTTTAACGGCAAAGGAAGAGAGTTAAAATACCGAAGACAAGAAGGCTTAAAATCAATCAATGTTTTAGTTTCAGAGGTTTTGCTTTTCTTTATCTCCATAATTCGCATAGTTCTGACTTGATAGATCTCATCCTTTCTACCAAAAAAGCGAATTCCCTCAAGCCAGACATCTTTGTCCACCCAAAGCTCAATACTGTCAGCGACGTCGTGAAAGCCATCATAACTCCATCCGTTTTCAACATTATAAGGCACCAGATGGTCAAATCTACAGCAAGTCTTCCAGGTGCCAAATCGTCTGTCTTCTGGAAAACTCAAAGGTTTGGTCAACACTCCATTGAAATGCTTTACCAAATCTTTCATTTCTTTGTCAGTAAGAATGTTGCAGTCGAGCACAGCACTTGCTAACTCTTTCTCCTCCATTGTTGGAAAACGAATTTCTTTCACAATTTGCTTTCCAAGGATGCTTCTTTTAACTTTGCCATCTACAGCCAACCCCTGCCTTTCACATTCCTGTGTAGCCCACAGATTAACAGCTTTGAACAGCTCTACCTCTCTGATCGTCAACCAATTTCTCTTGACAATATCCTCAAGTAAGGACCTCTCAATTGTCAAGAAGTCTTCCGATTTTACAACTTCCTCAGTTTTCCCGTCAATCACTTCCCAGCACTGATCCACAAGCCTTTCATCTTCATATTGCTGAGCAATTGACAAAACACCAAACACATTAGTTGGATCCACATTCCTGAGCAGAAAATCAACGCATTCGTCAGCAAGCGAGGGCAGGATGTATTTATTTGCAACATACAGCACTTGCATCACATTACTTTCGTTTAATTTCACCTCACCGCTGTATAAGTATCGCAGCATTTCCAACACTCCCTCATACTCACAGTCTGGCAAGGCAATAGAGTCCGACTTCTCGGCCATTTCCCCGCAAAACATGGCGAAGAACACAGGACTACAAATCGACAGCACAAACTTGTGCGCTGGAATCGCCATCTTGCTTTTTTTGGCATCACTTTCATCAGTGCACGCTCGAACAACAAGACGCACATCGCTTAGCAGATCGTTATTAAACATAAAGATACCTCTTTCTC
The DNA here is from genome assembly GCA_964030785.1 of Siderastrea siderea. Classification (NCBI taxonomy): domain Eukaryota; kingdom Metazoa; phylum Cnidaria; class Anthozoa; order Scleractinia; family Rhizangiidae; genus Siderastrea; species Siderastrea siderea. The sequence goes on along the minus strand of OZ034971.1, from coordinate 10,767,401 downwards.
TGATGGTTGCTTTCTCCATTTGCCAGTCATCGTCAAATACAGCCATGGTTTCTTCCGAAACTTGGAATAAAGTCATAAATGAAGTGCAAAGTGGCGGGCAAAACTGGCCGGAACCTGAGAAAGCAGTTCTTTCAGTCAGCGGTTTATGGATCAGTGCAAATAACATCTCCCAAAGCGTCCACAGAGCGAGCAGAATCGTAAAATATTTTTTTGCGCACATTAAGTCCTTACTTGTTTTAGTTTGTGTCCATAGTGTGTTTCTTGGTTTTGTTTGCTGATTTCAGCCTACATGTATTTAAAGTTACTTAAGCGACTTTGGTTCATCTTTCACATCTGGCTTTATAATTATAAAGCCTAAGACAATAAAAACAGCAGCAACAAAACCAATAGGAGCTTACACACGGTGACGGGTTTTCTGAAGCAGTTGTCCCGGCACTGTGGAATAACCTTTCTAGTGTGACGAGAGCAAAAAAAAAAAAAAAAATTAAAAACCTTTTCATTTCATAAAGCATACCGGCTGCTTTGACTTACTCCTCGATGCTCCACATACATTATCAATAGAAAAGAGTTTTTGATTAGGTATTTTTACTTTAACTTGTAAGTTTAGTTTTTTTTCGAGCATAGCATGCTGTTCGGCTCTTAAGAAGGAAATGGTATTATGTTTTTAGATTTTTATACTACATTCTTAGATACAACCTCCCACGCAGTCGTTTTTAGGGTAGTCGTATTGCCTTCCTCCCCACAAATGACTGCGCGGGAGGCTATCTTAGGTATGGTATGCAGATTTTTATTTGTGACCTGCATTTGATCACACATCCATGTTTATTTGGGCAATAGAAGTAATAGATAATTGTTATCATTAGATGATGATGATGATGATGATGATGATGATGGTGATGATGATGACGATGATGGTTATGATGATGATTATCCATTCGACTGCCTGTTAATGGTACAACGTATGATACTGCATACGCTTTGCCACTGCGGCACGCATGCAATGTGGTCCATTTTTTTGCGCAAAAATTTTGACCGGGTCCATATTTGCGCGCGCCAGGTACACGCCATGACCTTCGCCCCAGGTAGAACATCCGCTATCTACGAGCAGGGACATCGTGCCCCGTGACGGTTGGCAATCCAAACTTGACGGCTTGCTCGTATACTTTTTCTCTTCTGTTTTCTCCTAAGGGAGTAAAAGTAATAACATAGTTGTAGATGGGAGGCTGGAAAGACTATTATTACCAACTTGCAATTGGTCGTGCGACACCAGTAGTCCTGTGCTGTACATGCTCGATTGAAAACAAAATGATGAAGACCTTATCAGATGGGCGAAAATTGATATGGAAAATAACCGCTACCGCCACCGCAAACACTGGCTAGTGTTAACGGTTGCGTTGATATTGCCTAACATTGCACGTGACCACTAAGTTAAAGCGGCCTGTGTTTTTTGAGGCAACCTTGTTGCCAGAGCCCTTTTTCTTTATCTGTCGAGAAATGAAGACTAATGGCCCCGGGGGCAAGAGGGGGTTGAAAGAGGTCTTTGTGAACTTAATGAATTACAACAACGCTGCTGCTGTCAAATAAAACAAAAGTAAGGGAAGAACGGCGAATCTCAACGGATATCCATAGCGTTGGTCCTACTAAATAGAGTTTGACAAACTAAACTGATAGCAAAAAGTACAAACAATCAACTAGACTCTTTGCGGTGTTTAGCTGACCAGTGTTCAAGTGGTCGCTCCCATAATCCTGAGCCTGCATAGCAGGCGCTTTAGTGTTATGGGATGCGTGGTGTTGGGGAACGCGCGATTGGAGGCGCGAGGAGGTCTTCCCGTTTTCCTCGCGCGAGCTCCTCGTGTCTCCGATGGCGCGTTCCCTAGCATTGCGCGCCCCATCATACTCAAGCGCCTGCTATGCAGGCTACATAATCCTAAGCGTTCTTTATGTTAAATATGTAGTAAACTATCCTAAAATTGCGACGACGGACAACTAGTGTAATCAATAAAGTCGTAGAGTGCTATTAAGTAAAGCTGATTTCTTTGTCCTGACTGTTTCTTGTGTCGTTTTGACAGTAAGATCAAGCAGAGAATCTCAGAAAACTCGCACGGTCTTAGCTTGTTCAATCCTGGCCCGGCTACTTTGAGGGCTTTGAGTCTTGAGTTAGGTAAGAAAAACTCCAAATAGACCACATAGAAGCAAATGATGTATTCCTATAGTATCGATTTGAAAATAAATCTTAATTTTGAATTGCTAAAACAAAACTCCTCACATCTCAGATACTTACTTTGATTCTTTGCATCTACCCATTCCTAAGAAACGGCAGCTTCTCGAGTAATAAGTTGTATAGGTTGTATAACCAGTTGTGTAGTAATACTGGGTTCCTAGACGGCAATCATCTGCAAGGAATTTATAATTTTTTCCCAATTATTATCCCTCAGCAACTATAATTCGTACGTTCTTTTCTGAGGGGCAATGTCTTCAAAAGAGAGTGCTACGTCAAACGGGAGAGTTACCTAAATAATAAAGAACCACTGATCTTATAAGAAAGCCGATGTCACTTCTTTACTTTAGTAGGACCATGTGAGTATTTTATGTCTGAATTAACTCGGAGTTGAAACGTGGACACCATCACTCACAACTTCAAACTGTACGCCAAGCAGCGTATGATAAACGGAAACTATTTCCCATGACATAAAGGGGCATGAATAAGTTTTGGTGACGTGCACGATTTACGCGTGTACAATGTACACGGAGAACGAAAAAGGGTTAGCGACAAAACACCAACGAAAGTAAGATCATCAGATTGTACATACTATTACATCTGTTTCCAGATCTGTAGAAACAGCGGTTGCAATCGCATCGGTATGAGCCTTGCGTGTTAACGCAATGTGAGTTGGCTGGACAGCTGTATCTTCCTTCCGAACATTCGTTAATATCGACACAAGAATAATCACCGCGGTTCCTCCAACCAGATACGCAGTTACATCGGTATGAGCCTTGCGTGTTAACGCAACGTGAGTTGGCTGGACAGCTGTGCCGTCCCTCGGAACATTCGTTAATATCGACACAAGAATGATCACCGCGGTTCCTCCAACCAGAAACGCAGTTGCATCGGTACGATCCTTGCGTGTTAGCACAATGTGAGTTGCCTGGACAGCTGTATCTTCCTTCCGAACATTCGTTAATATCTACACAAGAATAATCACCGCGGTTCCTCCAACCAGATACGCAGTTACATCGGTATGAGCCTTGCGTGTTAACGCAATGTGAGTTGGCTGGACAGCTGTACCGTCCCTCGGAACATTCGTTAATATCGACACAAGAATGATCACCGCGGTTCCTCCAACCAGAAACGCAGTTGCATCGGTACGATCCTTGCGTGTTAGCACAACGTGATTTGGGGGGGCATCTGTGTGATCCTACAGAACATTCGTTAACATCCACGCAAGTACGAGGACCTTGATTTCTCCAACCAGTCAGACATTTGCATGTGTATGAACCCTGCGTGTTGTCACACCTGGAGTTGTAAGGGCAACTGTGAGATCCTTCAGAACATTCATCAGTGTCAACACAAGTGTGACGATCTCTGTTCCTCCAACCAGACAGACAGACGCATCGGTACGAACCAAATGAATTTACGCACGATGATTGCACTGGGCAGGAATTGGGATCCTTCACGCATTCATTTACGTCTTTGCAAGGGAATAACATGTGAATTACTTTAAAGTGCTACTATGATCAAAAAATCACTTTTATTTTTTCTTCGGATTTCGAAACTATGTTTATTAAACACTCCCCAAGCGAAATTATAAGCCTTAATTTTGAGAAGAAGACCGTTAATTTAAACTGCAATTTTCCGTTTTAATGGTCCGCCATTATTACACCAGAAAGGATACAATGACGTCATACACTCAAGAGATGTAGAATGCAGTGTGTGTGAAAGTGCCTTATTTAGTATGCAGCACGGGAGTTTTGAGCTTTCACACTCTCAAACTCGTGTTTTGCATAATTTGTAAGCCGCGTTCACACACTACATTTTACAGCTCTTGAGTGTATGACGTCATTGTATCCTTTCTGGTGTAATAATGGCGGACCATTAAACCGGAAAATTGCAGTTTAAATTAACGGTCTTCTTCTGAAAATTAACGCTTATAATTTCGCTTGAGGAGTGTTTAACAAACATAGTTTCGAAATCCGAAGAAAAAATAAAAGTGATTTTTTGATCATAGTAGCACTTTAAAGACAACAATTGCAACAACAACAACAACAAGATCAACAGTTACTCAACAGAACCACAACAGCAACAATGACAGTAAGAGTAAAGCGACAACAACAATAACAAACAATAGTAGCAGCAGCAACAGCAACAACAACAACATATATATATATGAGTATATACATGAGTAAGTAACAGGAGTTGGGATCCTTCAGCCATTCCTTTACGTCTTTGCAAATGATTAAAATATACATTAGTTTTAAGACACAACAAGGACAAAAAACAACAATGATTAAAGCAACAAAAAGTCGCAACGAGAACAACTACAGCAACAGCAGCAACAACAACAAAAACGGCAACAACAGGAAGAACAGCAAGAACAATAGCCGGACATAACTTTAAAAGCCACGACAACAACAACAACAACAAACGTTACGGGAACTGCATCAGCAACATAAAACGGCAATAACAGGAATAACAGCGACAGTGACAGCAACAATAACAACATTAACAATAAAGACGTAACAACAACAGCAACAACAACGACGACAAAAACAACTACAATAACATTTTATTGTATCATGAGTTACAATTAAATTCAATTATATATTAACTTGTTCTCAAAAATGCGTCAATAGCGAACAGGAGCTTGTCGATTTCACTGCACGTTTTCAGTAACTTAAACGTTTTCAGAGAAAGGCTATCCATTTATATTTAATTTTTCTAACATTTGAAGAGAATGAAATTGTTTTTCACCTTTGCAACTATTCCTTCCGTTTCCAAAGAACCCTTGTTTGCAAGAACAGAAGTATGAACCTTTGGTATTCTGACACGTGGCGTTACTGTGACAACTATGAGGACGGCCTTTGCATTCGTTGATATCTAAGAAAGCAAATGACAATGTTCAATTTCTATTGACGTGAACTTTTAACGTTGAGTAAACTATCAACTTTTTAATGAAATCCAATGAAAAAGTGAAAGAGAATATTAAGAGATAACAAGGCTTAAAGGAAAACGTCACCTCTTTCACAATAGTTCCCAGTCCACCCCGATAAGCATGAACACGTGTAGTTCACGTGATGATTCAGGCAGGTTGCATTGTTTCGGCAGTGATGCTTGACGCAGAAGTCAGCAGCTACACAGAGATAAATTTGACAGATCAGCAATTTGACGATGCCAAGTACCTTCTTGTATCAAACGCGCCTGCTGGGAATCGTGGGAATTGTATGCAAAATGGCATTGGCCATTTTCTGAGTAGAGCTTGAGGACTGAACTATATTATTTGAAAAACAAAACAGCAGTTTTAAATTGAGTGCCGAAAGTAATGGTTTTACTTCACTATACGCTCTCTGATTGGTTAAGAAAGTTCGCGCCACTTTCTCAGCCAATCAAACGTAAAATCAAAACCAATCTTGGCTTTCTCGCTCGCGTTTTGCCCTGATTAACACTTATTACTTGTATTTGCTTCTATTTCTGATTGGTTCTTTTGCGTTTTATTACTGTACGCGATTAGTTAGAATAATTAGTTCAGGTCTTGGTTTTACGACACTCAATTGAAAACTGCTCTAATACTAACGCGTAGACTAACGTGCAGCCTTGTATGTTGGCTACCATTAATGTACTGCAGGCGTGTTTCAAAGTGGGAACTGGCGATTTTTTGTTAGGTTTCATTGGTTAGGAATTTATGCATTGCACTTACTTTCTGTTTTCATGTCACAGTGAGCTAGGATGGAGTTTCCAGTTCTTATGGAATCCAACCAGTAATTACCGCTGACCGCTTGCCCGTCTTCGCTTGCCTTAATCTCCGTGCACGTATCACCAGGCAGCTCGGGAATTGAACCGAGGGGAACTGGGAATAAAAAACGTACATTTATATAAAGTTTACTGTGAAACTTGAAAATTGTGAACGCTTCATTCTTCTTTTAAATAAACAGAGGATGAATTATTCAGAAATAGCCAATTGACATATCAAGGAAATAAACTTGTTCGCAGCGTTTTGATTCGCACAGTTATGCAAAGTAAATCTCGAGTGTTAACACTTTTATTCGGTTGTTTGGAAGGACTGCAAATGCAATAACACTTAAAGTTGCTCTGCTAGTCATTGTCTAAGAAAGACAAGAGATGTGCAGCCCTTGATAAGAACACAGAGCAACTGTGTAAATTTTGCCTCTTTCAGGAAAAATTTATCCATCTTGTACTAATCTGTCATCCTCTGAACTGTTTTTTTTTCCAACTTTTTGAGTTTTTATAAACCTCAGCCAGACCTTTAACGTTTCATTTGCGTACAACTGAGATATGGATACAATATTAAGTTTCCATTACCTCTTTTCGGTGCCCTCGTTATGTAATACCTGTCTTCATTCTGAACAAAATGCTCTGGCCTGGCTTCCTTTGTTCGATTGTTAAGTTCACATATGTGCTTGTGCATGACGTAGTTGTAGCTTTGACATCTGACATCAGCAATGCACGCCTGTCGACAGTCAAGCGATCTAGGCCGAACCTTTAACGTCTTAAAGGTGTGGCCCTTAAGCATCGCTTTATATACAGAGTATTGGTCAGCTCCACAATCCTGGGTGGAAATGTCGCGGGACATTAAAGACGCCACAAACAGTGCCGCAAGCATCAACATCTTATCTTTATTCATGTGGTACAACTCGGCTACAGTGATGGTAAGACAACTCCTTCAAAACATAAACAGTTTGAGGGTGTAATTAAATTAATAGCTCAATGTTTTACTTAAACGCTTTATCTCCTAGTCATACTAAGTTTAAACCCTTCAAGTTTTAACAGTGACGAACTAAATGAAAATTCTCTTTACATTATCACTACTTGTTCAAACATTCGAGCGATTACCAAGGATAAGATGTCTTGATATTTAGACAAATTCTTCTTACTAGTTCCATAGCAAATGTATGGAGATCAGTAAGGAGAGTATGCATTTTTAATTTATATCAGGGATAAAATCCCAATTTCAACATGATTACTCTCATTGCTGACTAATATTATTAGGAGAAAGCAGATGCTTGTTACTATTGAGAATTAAAGGCTTATATTACCGTTATTTAACAAGTAAAAAACAAAAGCATGTATTATTTTGTCAAAAAACACGACGGGAGTACAAGGATATGAGCACGAGGAGGGGTGAGTGCTTTCCACATTTCCCGAGTGTTAAGTCGATAATATTTTCCTTCGTAAATGAGAACAACTTTGGCATCACTGACATGTTTTTAAACATAAACAGTGTTGCTGGTGGCAATGAATCATATTTAGTTACTGTCACGCTGAGCGGAGGTGTTTGACGAAGCTATCAAATTTAAACCAAGAATAATGAAAAGAAAACTACTCTAAACAACGCTTTTTCTAAATTGATGTGAGCGAACCCGCTTTAGAGGACTGGAACACGCCCATTGGCTAAAAGACCTTAAATAAATTTGCATATAGAACACTGTGAACGGGCACACTTTAGAGGAACGAGCTTATTAGCTAAAAGACGTAAAATAATTTTTACGTATAGTTGAGTTCTCAAAATGGGTGCTTTTAAGGTTTAATTGCGAGCGAAAACAATAAACCTTTTAAAATATCTTTTCCTGAACATTTGTAAAGTATGTTTGCTAACTTATATCTCGAAGTTATCTCAAACTAGTTGTTGCAAAATATTTTGGTTTGTTGTTTCCGGTTCCTTGCATTTTAAGCACGGTTTTTATCGACAGACACTTTCAAAGTCGGACTCTTCGAAACGGAATCGTATGCATTAAATTAGAAAGCAAGTCCCAAGAAAACAAGCAAGTTATCCTATACAAACAATAGGCACGAAGTTCTACGCCACCCACGATCAGGTCCTAAAGAAATTTAACAGAGTAGATTAGTTCATAAAAGCGCTGTTACACTAGGCAATCTTTTTTGCAACTTGTGTCGCAATTTTGTTGCGATACAAGTTGCAGGAAAAAATGCCTTGTGTAATATACCCTGAAATGAACATGTCTCGCAACTTTTTTGGTGTCGCAATCCTTGTGGAAGTAGAAGCCGGTTCCACTTTAATTTACAACGGTCCTCGCAACGCTGCAATGAATTTTTCCAGCGTTGCGTAGAGGTGTTACACTAGGCAACGTTGCGTAACTTTTCTCGCAACTGGGCGCAACCAACTGATTTCGGGACAAGTTGCAAGAAAAATTGCCTAGTGCAACAGCGCCTTAAGGACAAGCCAAGGTAAGGGAAACTAATTCCTGAAAGGAAAGCTGCGACAAAACAGCAGCTTTACAAAGCTATAGAGTTAAGTTTTCTTGATAGTCAAAATGAACTGAAAAAGTTTGCATTGGAAAATTAAGTTACCCTTTCGAGGTTTAAGACAATTTTGGCAAATCTTAATGGAAAAATCAAGGGAAAAGGGACAAAAAAGTGAGCTAGACTTAAAAAAAAAACATTTTAGCCTTAACGTATTTGGCAATAAAATAGTAGATAGCCATTTTCCTAAAGCAATTTGATACGATATTTATCTTTCGACTGAATTTAATTTTTTACTTGCTCGGCATTTTAAACGTTTCACTTGGTTTCCATTTTTAAATCGCCTTGGAATTTTTCAAGATACAGATACGGCTTCTTATTTTTACAGATAAGGCTTTTATCCATTCAAAGGAAAACCAACCGAAAAAAAAGCCCTTCAGTTTTTTTTTGCGTGCCGCTCAACTGTCTGATATATATCTGAAATGTAGGAGCACGGAACCTCTACAAATCGATACAAAATTTAAGTTTAACATGTTGAATGCGAGTGCTGTTTTATTTCGTTTTGAGTTTTTTTTTCAGCTTTGCAGTTTGAAAGAAGGTTCGAAAGTTCTCTTTTTTGCAAACTTTTAGCAAAACAATTCGGATCTAAAGTACATCCAAATAATATTTTTTAGACTTTTCCCATTTTCTAATTGGTGTAGTCGGTGGTTGCGCAACTATAGCAACCTTCATAGCGTCTAACTAGGTGTTTGTCAAGTATTACTCACAGCACTGAAGTTGCGTCTTCTAAATTTTTCTTTCCCTGAACTGCTCTCACTTTAACTGCACTTACTGGCTTCAACCAGTAGAGTAATCGTGCAAAATTTGATGTGATTTGAAAAATGTGGGATGTTAAGTATTAACAACACGTAAAGTATGTTTGCTGAACCGTGGGTGGAGAGGGAAGTTGAACAGCGTAATTGAAGTCCTTTATTAATTATTCAAACTTACAAGTTTTCACAAGTGCAATTTATAAACTGTTCACGCTCTCTATTGTTTGTAAGTAGCGCTTTAGTTTCACCTTATAAATTTTTAAGCTAAATACGAATGTTTCAGAAATCACTTTAAACTGAACCTTAAGAGATATTAGAGAGGGTTAAGCCGTAATTTCAATTGAAAGCTAAGATTACGTGAAAGAACTTCCCCTGATATTTACACTAAATATGTCACACATCATTTTCGCTTATGTGTTTACTCTCAGTGCCTCGTTCAAGAGATGAGGTTTCCTATTTGTAGAGCAATGGAACGCGCAATGTGGACGGAGTTATTTTTTAACTGTGAAAAGATTATTAAGGCCAAGTACCCTCTCCCTCGTCTTCTCGTCGTTCCTTAGTCTAGTGCTTAGTCTTTACGTGTTGTTAAGTATTAACAACACGTAAAGTATGTTTGCAGACCCGTGGGTGTAGACGGCTAAGTTGAACTACGTAATTGAAGTACTTTATTAATTATTCAAAATTACACGTTTTCACAAGTGCAATTTGTAAACTGCTCACACTATCTCTTATTTGTAAGTAGCACTTTAGTTTTACCTTATAAATTTTTAGTCTGAATACAAATTTTATAGAAATCATTTTTTATAAAGAAGGTTAATCGTAATTTAAATTGGATGCTTAGTTACGCAAAAGCATTTCACTTCTTATTTACACCAAACATGTCACACATCACTTAGGCATATGTGTTGACTTTCAGTGCTTCTTTCCTGTTTGTAGAACAATGGGACGTGTACGGAGCAATTTTTTTTTTATCTGTGAAAAGGGTTATTGAGGCCAAGAACCCTCTCCCCTTCACCATCGATATTAGTACAGGTGATATTAAAAAATAATGCTTTTCAAGGACAGAGTTTGACGATTGGCGATTGTGGGGCGGGCGAAATACACACGCGCCCGCGCGAAATTTCTAGGAGACGCAACGTGCATGAGGGGAGCGCGTATGTGTATTTCGCCCGTGAGTCAACATCGCTAAGATTAGAGACTACTCTCAGTCTAGGACAGAGTGCGCGCCAGAGTTGTCTGCTAATCTCGATCCCAGGCCTTTTCCCTTTTAAAGTTGGAAAGGCCCTGGGACTGTGCTTGCTTGTGACAGTGACATGTGAGCCAATCAGATTCGTGTATTCGCAAATGAACACGATGAGTCTCTGCTTAATAGTCCGGAAGCCAAGACCCCAAAATTAGGGTTTCGTACAATGATCGAGTCAGAAAAGGTTTGATAGCGGACTTTGATAGAGTAAGACCTGCTGATCAATGTCAGGTAGTTTGTAGAGTTGAATTGTGGTATAGGTTACGAGTTAAGGGGGTATTTTTATACGTCACCCCTTCAATTCATGGAAACGAGGCTCACCCATTTGACCACTGATAATGCCTAAACTTAACGTTTATTATGACCAGAATCTTCAAATATAGTTACATCTTTACGAAACGAATGCCAATCATGCGCAAAATATGCAGATTTAAGTCACGTGACTGAGCACGTGACAGCCGAGAGGCCGAAAATAGCCTTTTAGAGCTATGAATAGCATATTTAAACGTCTTCACTATCATAAATCTATGAATTATCCCTTGATATTATGCTATTTTCATGAACGGGTTGTACATTCCACAGTTTCAGCCAAATTCTTGCTTATTCAGCCTGAAACAATGAAATAATTACCATTTTTGTCCCATTTACGGGTTAACATGAGAACGAGGCTCAGTCAGGTAACTACTGTTTACGGCTGTATCTTAAGTTGTTTACGGAGAAAAACTTCTGATATCGTTACCTCTCAATGATATAAGGCCAAGTCATGCTCAAACTATGCAAACTAAGGTCACGTGACCGAGCACGTGACCTCCGAGAGGCCACAAATTCTATTTTAGTGCTAGAATCGCCTGCACTACCATGAACCTGTAAATTATACGTGTATGCATGTTATCTTACGAAATCTCTTATTTACAACACATTGTAGGTCAGTGGGATACATTTTGAGACAAAAATATACAAGATTATAACAATTTTTGGCCTTTACGAGGACTGTTGAGGATGAAAGTGAGGCTAAATCATTTATCATGCTTTTTAATCTCGATTGTTGCTCTACAAAAAGCGATCCTCTTAAAAATGAAAGCCTTAAACATCAAACTCTTTTACAGTTCAAGCGCTCTTCACTCCTCGTCGCTTTCTTCTGATTCACTGGTGCAAGTCAGACCGTGCAGGTTCGTGCATGCTTTATCGTCTGCCATGCAGTAGCATCCTTCTGTGCAAGCAAGTCTTGTGTTGATTCAGGAGCAGTTTCGCAAGCTGGTAGACGTCTTGCACTTGCACGTCGTCAGCTCGAGAAGGATTTCAGGTGCTGGTGCTTTTGTGATTAACAATGGTGCAAGAAGCTCTCCGTCCCTCACCCATCCATGACCCTCTGGTGGTTCAAATCTTGCATCGCTTCAAGAGCATGCTTCCACACGAATGCCTTGTAGTTTGACCGCTTTAGATGTTGAAGCAGACAATCAGACGTCGGTGGAAGCATTTCGTTTTTCTGCTTTTTCTGGCAGAACATGAGGTAACGCAGCTCATCTGCGGTGCTTGTCTTTTTGGATGCTGTATATTGGCTGCAGACCGTAGGCTTCGCACTTGCCAGCTGCGGTTACGTTCAACTCTTGTTCCTCTCCGAGAAGAGATAGACTATCTTGGTGGTCAGTACTACGACAGAACCTATCCCACGCCTTTTTCTTCCCGATACCCGCCAAAGAGCTGGTCGAATCACAGCCTGTGATCGCATGGAATCCAGGGACAGAACTACACATCTTTTCACCCAAAGCCTCTTCATGGTTTGATCTGAGTGCTTCGACCTCCCTGCACTGACCTTTTGTCACAGTCACGGCTTTGTCGCCGTCTCTGAAGCCACCCCCGATCATAAGCTCCTTCTGTAGGGGCAGCTGGTCTTGACCAGGTCTGCAGAGCACAGCCGACAGGAAATCGCACAGGTTTACCTGGTGTTAAAAATATGTAGCAAAAAATCTGAACATCTGAATCTATAATGAAAGTTCAAACTCAGATCAAACGCAAAAAATGTCGATTACAACTTCAAACTGCCGGTAACGAAACAGGAAGTTAGTGTTAAGAGTAAAACTTGTTAAATTAAGTAATTTAATCCATACCTTATTCTTAGGATTGGCGATGTACTTTCCCCATTGCCTGGGTGCTAGAGTGGCAGGACCTCCGATCTGCACCTCGAGACCAACGGATGCTCCCCGTCGTTGACGCTCGCCTCCTTTAATGGAGTTCTCCCAGTATTGGTCGAAGACCACGTGGACTTGCACACAGTTGTTGGAAAAGAGCCGGACACTGATGATGTTGTAGTACTTTTCGGAAAGCTCACCAAAGGTACTTGCTCCGGCAGACTTGGACATCTGTATGACAGCCATGCCGTCGATGATTACAACAGTTGGATTTGGCGATGTAGTAAGTCGCTGAACGTTAACGTCTTTCTCCAGGAGAGAGCATAGGACGCTCTTTGCCCCTTTTCTAAGACTTCCGTCTGCGCTTGTGGGTGAATAAGGGACTGGAGACAGTTCAAAGCTCAACACCTCTTTCAGACAGATCTGATGCGTGTTTGATACGATTAGGAGCCTGCCAAACAAATCCCTGTCCGCTTTAACAGTGACTAGCTTGTCGCTGGATTTGACGGGGATCTTCTTATTTGTGCTGCTGAACGTCTTGATCTTCATGTTGGGAATTGGTTCCTAGAAACCCACAGCGTTGCTGTTAATACGCTTCTCGACGAAGGCATTAATTTGCTGCCGGCCTTTCTCGGTACTGCGGACGAGGTTCTGGGCCACATCTTCCGGGAGAACTACTCCTGTAGTGATATTGAGAAACTCATCCGAATCGTGGGTAAAAGGATCTGTCATCAAGCCTGAAGAAAAACAACCCATCATCTTCTTTACGTCTTCCTCGTCTCGTTTGACTCTCCTCGCATCTGCTTCCTTGTGCGATGCTTGTTCGCCATCTTGGAGCCCGTACATGGCCTTCAGAGCTGAAGTATTAGATGCTCGCTCGTGGATAGTTAAAAACCACCGTTCAAGAGCCGACGGGATCTGCGATATGCCAATCACTCCTCCGCTTGACTTTGAGTCGGTGTTGATCGACTGCTCCAGGGCCATGTCGGTAGAAACTTGTAAAAAGGGCTGTCCTGAACGACTTATGGTATGTTTCCCTGCAGCAAACTCGTTGTAGTTGCTGAATGTCGGCGAGATAAACAGGTAAGTAACGAGCATAATTCTGCCTGTTCATAGCAAAGAAATGAGGTAACATGGCTGCGATGCTTTATAGATGTAACTTCCAGTTTCCGGTTCTCTCTACCTTTAGAAACTGTAAAAGGGACGTGACCACACCAACGTACTCATCCCAGAATGCGAAGAGCTCGGACTTTGCTCGATTCTCCGATTTAAAGACCGCGAATAGAGATATCAATTCCGTCAGATCTCCTTCTATCTTTCTCGTTCTCCACCGCTCGAACGCAATCCGCAATCTTACTTAATAGGGGTTTTTCTGGGATCTTCTTATCCTGTGACTCATACCAGACAACAAACGCATTCCACATGACACGGAGGAACACTTCTAGACAGAGCCTGTGTGCCCTAATTCCTCGGTTGTAAGATTTCCCCTTCATTAAAGCGGACGTCGAACCAGCAGCGCATACACCTGACTTAATCAAGAGATCATCAAGTCCAGAATCACCAAACTTCTTCCCTAGCAGGGACAGAAAGTTCAGAGCAATGTGAAAACCGCCCGTGCGTACCACTACGATAGAGAACTCGTCGTCAGGAAATCTCCACTGAATTTCCTTTGCCTTGCTATATATTGCAAGGTCAAAGGTTTTCACAGTGTCGGCTTGACCCATCGCGGCGCTTATCTTCTGTGCATGTTTCAGTACTGTGTAGATGGTAGAATAGTCATTGGATGATCCATTGATCATTGGACAGTAGCCTATATTGCTGATAATGAGCATCTCGGGATAGAGAATAGCGTTGAATCCTGCCCAGCTTGGAATCGCCTGCTTGTCCAATAGTTCTGCAATGACAGCTTCTCCAAATTTCTTGGGACAAAGTCGAAGAAGAGCCCAGATAAAATCAGCGTCACGAGCGGTGCGTATTTCATCGTTCGTATCCTTGTACCACTCCATGTTAACAGAACCAACGTGATCAGTAACAACTGGACGTCTTCCTCCAACGGGACACTCTTCAATGCCGTACACGGTGCCGGTTGCCTGTAATGAACGTTGCTTGGCTCTCTGTTCTACCAGATTAGGGGTGGATCTGGGCCAAACGTTTTATTGTGATAGATCACCATTGTAGTGGCATGCGTAGTATTCTTGCCGTCCATAGCCTCCTCGTTCAAATCATTATTATTGGCGGCAATCTGAACAAATGCACCATTCTTGATGTTAGTTGGTATTACAGTCCCAAACTCTTCTACCTTAGCAAGAACTTCCTCTGCAATTCTCGTATTCACTGCTCGCATCTCATCGTAGGAAACACAATGTCCAATTCTGTTCAGCAGTTCGATAAGGCGCTTGGATGATGTGAGATGGTGAACACACATAGCAAGGCTCGTTTGCTTAGGAAGCTTATCACGTCCCTTTGTATTGCAATGAATGATACCTTGTGCAATGCTACATTTCAAACAAATTTGAGAGCGGACAAATAATCGAGTCACCTCATGAAGGGCAAAAATTGTTCTAATCTCGTATATTTTAGCCTCAAAATGTATCCCACTGACCTACAATGTGGTGTAGATAAGAAATTTTGTAAGATAACATACATACACGTATAATTTAAACGTTAATGGCAATGATGGCGATTTAATCGGCTATTTTTAGCACTAACATATTATTTGTGGCCTCTCGGAGGTCACGTGCTCGGTCACGTGACCTTAGTTTGCCTAGTTTGAGCATGACTGGACCTTATATCATGGAGAGGTAATGATATCAGAAGTTTTTCTCCATAAACAACTTAAGATACAGCCGTAAACAGTAGTTATATGACTGGGCCTCGTTCTCATGTTAACCCGTAAATGGGACAAAAATGGTAATTATTTCATTGTTTCAGGCTGAATAAGCAACAATTTGGCTGAAACTGTGGAATGTACGACCTGTTCATAGAAAATAGCAGAATATCAATGGATAATTCATAGATTTATGATAGTGAAGACGTTTAAATATGCTATTCATAGCTCTAAAAGGCTATTTTTGGCCTCTCGGCTGTCGCATGCTCAGTCACGTGACCTAAATCTGCATATTTTGCGCATGATTGGCATTCGTTTCGTAAAGATGTAACTATATTTGAAGATTCTGGTCATAATAAACGTTAAGTTTAGAAATTATCAGTGGTCAAATGGGTGAGCCTCGTTTCCATGAATTGAAGGGGTGATGTATAAAAATACCCCCTTAACTCGTAACCTATACCACAATTCAACTCTACAAACTACCTGACATTGATCAGCAGGTCTTACTCTATCAAAGTCCACTATCAAACCTTTTCTGACCCTATCATTGTACGAAACCCTAATTTTGGGGTCTTGGCTTCCGGACTATAAGTGCCATTAGACTTCAATACTCATTACTCTCATTACTCATTAGTTTCAGTCTGCAATCGGAAGTCGCGCGTTCCCTTTATTGGCGTAATTTTGCTCCTCGACGCGGAATTGGAAAACGCTTGTTTTGGCGTCCATGTCTTGGTCTCATGACGACAAAAAACGTTTGAAGGGGAACATAGCAGTTCTGGTAGCCGCCCTTGACATGCGGAACGTCAACTTTACCGCTCCTTGACCCTTTAATTTAACCCCTCACAATGACGAAAATGAAATTTGTCTTAACATTATCTCCGTTCAAACATTCAAATGATGAGAATAAAGAAAGGGCTCACCAAGGATAAAGTGACAAATTCTCCTTACTAGTTCCCTAAGAAATGTATGGAGAACAGTAAGGAGAATATGCATTCTTATATCAGGGCTTAAGGGTTAAGGTCCCTAATACAACTGTTTAATTTATTCACATTTTTATGACTTTTCGTTGCATGTGCAGACAGATGCTTAGTTTAGTGTCAGTGAGATCTTCTCAGAATTTTACCAGTTCACACTGATTG
Source organism: Siderastrea siderea (assembly GCA_964030785.1). Taxonomy (NCBI): domain Eukaryota; kingdom Metazoa; phylum Cnidaria; class Anthozoa; order Scleractinia; family Rhizangiidae; genus Siderastrea; species Siderastrea siderea. The sequence goes on along the minus strand of OZ034971.1, from coordinate 10,750,817 downwards.
ACGAGGATGTGATTATGTCTTCAAATCCAATACATCTTGCTGCCATGACGTTAGCAGAAATCGTTCAACGTATGCTTCATTTTCTTTTTCTGCCAGAATAACAAAGAAATTCAATGTCATCAACAAAAAACAGAGGATTATTCCTTCACTGAAATTTCCGTACTCAGGGTGGGAAGGACATCGTTTAGACTTTGTAAATTTTCCATATTCAGCTGCACCACCGATAATGCGTGTGTGCTCACTGCTATATAGTATGCTATATAATTATAGGAATGTACGCTATTAGCAAACAACTCTGTGGTAGCTATAATCACGCGATTAAGTGCAAAAATAAAGAGAATGAAGCCCTATTCAGAACAGGGGGTGATTGTGCCCATGCGTTGAATCTACACTTAACTTACTTTTTTTCACTATGCAAGCAAAAGTCACCAAACTTTGTGCTTTACACGTTTGTTTAATAAAAATTTTAACCTTTTCTAGGGTAACTTTTACGTTGTTAAACAATTTTACCTTTCGTCTATTTATTTTGATTACTTTTGAAGTTTTGCAGAAATTGAAAAAGCTATGATGTTGGCCGTTGAGAAATCGTAACGCATTCCCCTTATAATTTGATGTCATCGAATCGTTTAATTGGCCGTTGCATACAGCCATAAAGTTTGGCTTAATCAGCCCATCTCTCACTGGCCTTTGAAGACCAATAAAAGCCCGGACTCAACAGGTATATAAATAAACATTTAGCTCAATGAATGAATGAACGAACAAACGAACGAACGAACGAACGAACGAACGAATGAATGAAAACATGAACAATGACAACCAATCTTCATAGAGTTAATAATATAATAATAATAATAATAATAATAATAATAATAATAATAATAACAATCTTTAAAGAGGAAGCGCCCGTCACGTAAATACGTGGTTTTCAGGGAGGTCCTCCATAAAATAAAAGGTATTAAAATCTAAAATAAGAAATACAAATGTCACAGATCTAAAATATAAAATATACAATGATTAAAACTACTAAGACTACCTACTGTCCTAAAAAACTAATTACAAATAATTATCTTTTAATTATCTATTAACAATAAGTCGTATTGTATTGTATTGACGCATACCATCTGATTCACGTTCTCCGAGAATACTTGTGATCCACGCCTGTCGGTACTTTCAGCGTTTTTAAATCTCTCCGTATATTTTGTTCGGGCAAGTGTAACGGATTCTGTAGGAAGATGTGTTCAAAATAATGAGTGATTTACCACTTTTGCACAGAACTGTTTGGCTTTCAAGAAAGAAGGAAACTCAAAAATTCAGCAGATTTTTGGGGCATGTTACATTTTGTGATTTCTTTCCCTACACAAAGGAAACAACCGCGTCTTACCCCTTCCTCCCCCACACCGTTGGAAAGAACAGATCATTCCAATGGAGAAAAAGTAGCATTTCTTTCTTGTTGTCTTGAAATGTAAGCTTTTGCGCTCATGTAAGGCAAAGCTAAGTGAAATAATTGTTTTGTTATATAGACCAACCCTGGATTGGATTATGGGAACGTTTTTAAGTTCAACTTACCAAAACAGATTTCTTGAAACGGGCGGATGTTTACGAGTTGAATAGTATTTTCCGAACCTGCTGGAACTATTGTAGGAATAACCGTCCTAAGGACTGGAGCTCTCCCGGTTTTTGATGGTTTTTGCTTGTTTGTTTGCTGTTTTAACAAAAAATGTTTCAAAACTTTTTCTGTAAGGAGAGTTTTGTATTTTATTTCACCAATATTTTTGTCTTCGTTAATAGATTAATCGATTCTATAACTTCATTTTTCTTTTTAGTCTATTACTTCGCCGCACAGTAGTCTATGTTAGCTTGAGGAAATGATCACTTATTAAAAGTAAACGTACATCTGTCTTAATTATCGTAGAGGTCATTTTGCTTAAAACGTTGTACTTAAGGGTTGCGTGGTAATTATTCCCGTAAAGTCACCTCTGGAGCTTGGTTGATCTGTGACATTAATAATATAATAATACTTTATTTATATAGTGCTATTTCTATCGCTATCCAATAGCGCTTAACAAGTTGTTTAAAATTACACATCTTTACTCATGGAAGGGGGGGGGGGGGGGTGGGGGTTAGGGAGTGTGGAGCCCTAGGATACCGGGTCAAATTTTTATTAATGGGCACATTCAAACGTGGAACGATCAATTTCCCGTCCCAAGAGCCCCTTCTCCCCCACAGATACCCCAGACAATACGAGCAGGCTGCACTAGACTTCTTTTGGTTTGAGGTTGTATTTCCAGTTAATTTTTTATTTACTTTTTTATTTATTTATTTATACAGGAACATCTGGTTTAGCATTAAAATAGAGCTAGTTTAAACAGAGTCCTGTAAAAAAACAAATAAACAGATACAAGGAAAATCAATACAGAAAGTAGCATACTAATAACACACATAGAGACACACCTCAGAGACTGGACACACTGTCGCTTGAAGTGCCGTTTCGTCAGGGACTTGAACGTGTTAAAGTTCGTTGCAGACCTAATATTAGAGGGCAAGGAATTATAGGCACGTGCACCATTGATCCTAAAACTGCCCTGGTATTTGGTGGTTTTAGCCAAAGGCAGTCTCAACTGATTACGTTGTCTGGTAAATTGAGAGTGGATTTGGTGAGCGTGCCTAAGTTCACTCAGCAGATAAGAAGGTGCTATTCCATTGATGCATTTATAAACAAGGACAGTTTTAAGGAAGTTACAGCGTGCTTGCAGATGAGGCCAGCTGAATACAGTAGACAGTTCGTCAGACTTAACAGCACGGCCGTCGATTATACATGCAGAACGGCGATTAAGCTTGTCTAAGTAAGATTTACTACCCTGGCCACAGCTATCCCAGACGACCGCGAAATAGGCAAATAAGGGCAGTACCATCGTGTTATATAATGTAACACAAGCAGATTTTGGTAGAACTTTTCGAGCGCGACACAGTAATGCTAATCTAGAAGCGATCTTTTTACCCATTGAGCTAATATGCTCTTTCCAAGACAATGTTTGATCCATAATTACACCAAGGTATTTAAAAGTATCCACCCTTTCTAAACTGGTGATGTCTGCCGTAACCGAAAAACTGTCAACTGCGTTAAGCCTCTGGTGGGTACCTATTAGCATTGTTTTAGTCTTGGAAACATTAAGCGTCAAGAAGTTAGACCGAAACTAACTTATTAATCTATCTAGATCGGATGAAAGCCTAGACTCAATTTCGCTAACGGATTTACCAGCGAAAAAAATAAGCGTATCATCGGCGTAGACCTCTACGCTACATGCTCGTATAGCAAGCGGCAGATCATTGATATACATTATTAATAAGAGTGGGCCAAGGGCGCTACCTTGAGGGACCCCAAACTGAATCAGCATAGCTTCAGAGATAGTGCCATGTTGTAATTGAGCTAAGGAATGGAAACTAGCTAAGGATCACGTGACCTTATTTTATGTGATTGACACCTCAAGAAGACACGAGGTGAAGTGGAATTTAGCTCTCAAACAAGGAAAGGATCTCTGAAGGTCTATTGCGGAATTGTATCTCGGAAACCAGGAACATTTTCAAAGTTAAGAAACTGCAGTCCGTCAGGATGTAATCTACTTATCGGAGTATTTCAAATAAAGAGTATAGATCGATATAACATCTGCTGCCGAGACCCGAGAAAGGGAAAGAATTGTGAAATCAAACTTCGTGTGAACAATGTCGGAACTGAAGAAGAAACTGAAGAAGAAGGTGAAGGTTCGCGAAAGTCACCGCGTGTTCGTCAGGAAAACTATCCACGAAGCAAAGGAACAAATAAACAAGCCGGGAGATCTGACCGTTCTGAAGAAGCTCAAATCCTTGCTATGTACTCTTCAAGATAAGTTGTCGGAGCTAAAGACCTTGTATAGCGAAATTGTCGATTTGGTAGACGAATCGAAACTTGAAGAAGATGTCAGCGATAGTTGTGATTTCGCCAATGCAATCCAGGCTTGCATAGTCGACCTAGAAATGGCTATAGATGCGAAAAGAAATGATGGAAAAAGCCAGGAAGGACAAGGAGCGACATTGGATTCGCAATCCTCTAGTAATTTAAGTTTTCAAACGGGAACACAGGAGATCCGAAAACACTGACCCCCGGTCCGTGGACCAGTCCGACGGACTGGGTCCACGGACCACCTTACGGACTGGTCCATGGACCGCCTATACGGACCACCCCTACGGACTCTTCCAAAAAATTCAATAGAAAAAAAGATATAAATATAAATTATAAAAAATTATAAAAATATAAATTCTTACCCGTAGTCGATCCTCAATTGCGTTGCGCGCGGTGAGATCGTGAACTGCCACGAGTCCACTCTGTATTGTACAGTGTCTGTATTGCGCCAATTTAGCAGGCTTAAGCAAATCCAAACTGTCGTTCATCTGTTGTACGAAATGCGAACAGGAAGAGAATAAAAAACAAGTGGAGAAGTTTTGCTGTTTTGTCGCTGTTTCGTGCCTCTGCCATTTTGTTCGGCCCATTCTCCCACGGGTCCACGACCCACGATTACTTAGCCACTGTTATTCTAGTCCTTATAATGATAGACTTGTAGATAAGATAAGTACTTTAAGAATATAGTCAATTCTTGTTGTAATAGTTGTTAGGATTGAGGACCACTAGTTCTTCAGTTGATACACTGTCAAGTGTTACTCTCGTTAAATAAAGTTGATTATTAATTAAGTCGTGAACACTCGTATTCTTCCGCCATCTCAACTTCAATAAGAATAAAAAGCAAACTGCGGTGACGAACACGACAAAACAACGCATGTTGTAAAAAATATTGCTTTTATGAACTTAACGTATGTTGTAGCATACGAAACATTAAGTTAATAAAATCAATGTTTTTTACAACATGCGTTGTTTTGTGTTCGTTCCCCACAGGCAGGCGTCCTGCCTGAGATGAGTAGGGGGTGAAGGTTGGTGGTAGAATTGGGAGATCTTTTTTGTACCCCCCTCCCCCCCCCCCCCTTCACAAGCCCCCACCATATCCCAAGGTAAACAGTAATAAAAACCTAATCAAACTTGACAATCGTGTGAAGTTCGTGGCCTGGAGGTCGGCCCAGGGCTAATGTGGATCTTGGACCCGTGGGGGAATGGGCCGAGCAAAATGGCCGGAGGCAACAGCGACAAAACAGCAAAACTTCTCCACTTGTTTTTATTCTCTTCCTGTTCGCATTTCGTACGACAGATGAACGACAGTTTGGATTTGCTTAAGCCTGCTAAATTGGCGCGATACCGACAATGTACAATACAGAGTGGACTCGTGGCAGTTTGCGATCTCACCACGTGCAACGTAATTGAGGATCGACTACGGGTAAGAAGTTATGTTTTCGTTTTCAATTTTTTTTCCATTGAATTTTTTGGGGGAGTCCGTAGGAGTGGTCCGTATAGGCGGTCCATGGACCGGTCCGTGAGGTGGTCCGTGGACCCAGTCCGTTGGACTGGTCCACGGACCGGGGGTCAGTGTTTTTCATCTTCTGTGAGCTTGTTCCTGAGTCTTCTGCTGGCAATGAGCATGGATTTCGTTTTATCAGTGTTCAGTCTTAATTAATTAATTAATTTATTTATTAATTAATTAATTAATTTATTTATTTATTTACTCCGCACACACACGTTAATTGCAAAGGAAAGAAAAAATAGATACATTAGATAATGGCGGACGGGAAACCATGGGGCTGCTATGAATTATTAAGCCTCCTCCATCTAAGAATGTAGGTACTGCTACAATATATTTACATTATGAAAGCGACGGTACCATGTCACAACCCTAGTTTCTAGCCATTTTTCTTGAAAACTGCATCAATTACATCAGAGACCAGAAAATTGTAAAATTTAGGGCCTTAACAGTGCACAGAAAATAATCCTGAGATTACAAAATGTAGTTTTACGGAGACTGGGAACATGGGAGCCTTTGTGTTTCGAGTGTTGTAATTATGGAATTAAGTGAGCTCCAATTCTTGAAAAAACACCATTTTCACTTTCAAATTCAGCAAACTAGAGTAAATTAATATATCTGAATGAACAACTGCACACCAAAGACGATGAATTCCATCATTTTCCCGTTTCTCATTGTAAATGGAAATATTTTGGGCATCCTGCATGTGATCACATACACTGACATATGGTATTCGTTCGCAGCCCTATGCGCAAAAAGGCTGAAACTCCGCCCAGCTCATAAACATTGCCTATGGCTAAAAGTGGGACGGGGACGCGGGGACGCGGGGACGGGTGTTTGGGGACGTGGGACGCGGAGACGCGTGGGGACGTGGGATAGGGGACGCGTGAGGACGTGAGATCGGGGACGCGGGGACGTGTACAAACGGGTTTTCAGTGAGGAGTGCGAAAGGGGTGGAAATACAGAGGTTTACTTTATTGTTTATTCCAATCAACTAAGTCATTTTTAACTATTGTGATATGAGGAGAAGACAGTAGCCGTGACACGAGGCAACCTTACCTAGGTGAATATGAGGTGTCCGTAGGGAAAGTTACATCTCCCGTGTAACCGATTTTACCTAGGGAAATTGACCGAGGTAAGTTTTCATGATGAATTCATTGAGAATAATCGTTTTTCCCAGCCGAAACCTACCAATGAGAAGCCGAGTTTTCGACACCTCACGTGCAGTGCGTGATCATCAAAGATTATTTGTGAAGATGGCTTCTTCTCGAACAGTGCTGCAAGTACTAAATTTAAACGGGACCGGTGGTTTACAACACGTCCTATTGTATGTGTACTCCTCAGAAATGTAACTGACCAAACATTTGGTAGTGTATGTGAGCTAAGCGTCGCCGTAACAGTAAAAAATGACGGAGCAATACACATATAATTTATCAATTGTCCCTGTTTTCTCCCGCGAAAGATACCCAGCCAAAAAAATTCCCTAGGTACACGTTACCTTAAATTGCCTAGGTAAAGAAAAGCCCCAGCCATCTCACCAAGGGAAGATTATACTGGGGGAATCACGTTTACATAGGGTGGTGTAACCACGGCTAATATGACCATGAGACCGTATTAAACCGTGGTCTCCGGTTTAGGACCTTACTATCCCTCTTTTCAGCACGTATTGTATGACAAGAACTGTGAGCAATAACAGGGAGATAATGTAGTGGACTACTATATCATTTATTCGGTTGCCGTCTGTGAAATCTCTGAACAAGCTCGGTAGCAAGAAAAACGGGAGGTTGGACGTAGCGAGCTAGCGGTGCGATGTTGGGGAGGTCGCCAGCCGCGTTTCTCTTGCGCTCGATTCCTCACTACTTAAGGAGCCTGTACACAGGCAATTTAATACATGGCTTTTACAGATACTTCTTGCGGACATCACTCACTTTTTTCCTAGTTCCTGCGGGCTCGGAAAAATACTATTCAACGCGTAAACATCCTCTCGTATATTTATCTGTAAATATACGAGAGCATTCACTGCTATTATTGTTGTATCATTGCATTGTTTTTGTTTGTTTGTTTGTTTGTTTTTTTTGTTTTTCTCTTTTACATTGGACCTCATAATGTCGTGATCTGTAAGGTCCCTGCCGTTAAAAGTTGAAGTAAATAAAAAAATTAAAGTAAAAAGCCGTTCCTCTCGGCTCCCCGGCAGCGCAGATTTAACGGAGGAGGTACTTCTTCAAACGAGGAACATTCTTGGAATTTAATTACTTTTTCAACATTATATTGTCAAAGCCCAAAGGCGCTTCCATTGGCCCTTGAACCAAAAAGTGATGGTTCCCAGCGAGTAATTTCGACCAAATACCACAGTTAATATCCGTAATGAGCAGAGGTCGTCTAAACTCGCTAGCGCTGATGTCACGAGTGATGTCTTACAGAGGCTGGTGAACTCAGCTGATACTCCATGTAAAGACTAGAGTGATGAAAAGTCGAATTTCTCCCGAAAATTTCTCAGGTCAAGAACAATCATTACAAATGCAATATCCCGATATATATTTATGGATTCGCAGTGTGCAAGGTTACTTTAAGAACAACACTTGTGAAAGATGGGTTGAAATAACTTATTCTAGTCATTTGATGATAAGTGTTTTCAAATCCTCGGAGACCAGGGGCAGTTAGTTGGGGTGGTAGAACTAAGCAGAGCAAAAGTCTTTAAAAGGAACATGTATTTCCCCCTTTTGAAAAAACGTTTGTCATCCTCAGCAGTAATAACAAAACATTTCACAAATTGAGATTATGAAATTGAGATAATGAAATTGAGATTGAGATTATGCTCTCAACGAGCTCGCCTCGCGTACAAGACCTGTTTTTGCTTTCGTTTGGATGCGTACGATGCCAACGCCCGACAAACACTGCTTTTGCTATATAAGGTTGCAAATAAACCTAACCTCGACCGGCCGATAAGTAAGCACGTATAACTAGTGACAAGAGCACGAAAAACGCGCCGATCAGTTTGTAAGCTAGTTTAATAGACAGCCACCCTGGTTTTACGTTTATTGCATATATACACCAGGAACCTCCTGGTACACGCAAATCTGTTTGGCTGAACGGCCATTGATTATTTATTTACATTTACCGATATTCCTTGGAATATATACCTAATTGCAATAACGTTGCCATACAAAAATGAAAAATGAAAAAAGCCAAATAGGAATTAATCAGGCATTAAGAATTCTCAAAGCTTCGCATATTCCACTGAACAGATGTTTGTTGCAAAATTCTTTATTTTAACTTTTTAGCTAAGGAGACGATTCTGGCTACCCTCCTGGGTCACATTTTCTTGGAAGAAAAATACTGGAAGCCATTATGACTAAGCTAATTAATTCCCATTTGGCTTTTTTCTTTTTTAGTTTTTCCTTTCTTATATGACAACGTTACTGCAATTAGGTGTATATCATATATATTTTTTTGCAGAAATGACCTAAATCACAGCTTCTTCGATTTCAATCTTTAAGACAATTAGACCCAATTATCTGCGTTTTCTTCGAGCAATACTGAGACAACTTGGTTGTGTGTCTTATTGGTTGCTCACTCTGAGAAAACTTGGCCTGGTTGTGGAACTTTTTGCCAAAAGACTGTTGATGAACTTTATTAAGGCGAGGTCAGTAGAACTAAGAAGAGCGAAATACGCTCTCGCATTCTATTTCCGTTGTATATTAAATAATAGACATGATAATGATTAGAAATATATAACGGTCTATGGTTGATTAGCTGAGCATTTTGTGCGACATCACTATAACTGCGACGCCTATACCTCCACTGTATTTTATCGCACCCTACACTTACTGTTAATCGAATATATAATACTTATGTCGCCAAATTAAGCTTGATTTACGATAATTTATACTACAAGTTCTACGAAGGCGGCTGGTTTAAGCCGTGTTTAAGTTGTGGTGAAAATCGGTTGCTATGGTTACTCAAAATTGGAATTTTGAGTAAAATCCACGATGGCCACCATCGTGGATGACTTTACAGGTCCCAGCAGCGCCACAGCCCATAATATGTACCTCGTTTCGTAGAGCACATCACAGATTTTCTACCAAAAGTAAACTCCTTTCGAAATATTGTGACATAATAAAAACCCAAGGGGTGGGGCTCCATCAACCCGCCCACTACTTGTACCACGGTGGGGGGATGAGTTTGCTTGTACGTCCGAGGGTTAAACCTTTTTTTATAACTAAGAGAAAAAATCCTTAAGATTTGAGAATGCGTTTTATGCATGATAAAGATCTATCGACAAAAAAATCACCACTCTATGAGCAGGGGCATGTCGCCCCATGACGGTTGGCAATCCAAACTTGACGGCTTGTTCGTTGACTTTTTGTCTTCCGTTTTCTCCTAGGAGATTAAAAATATCATATGGTTGTTCTATTATTACTCACCAAATCTTATATATAATACCGGCAGTCGATCTGTTACTATACCTACTCAATTGAAAACAGATCTAAACCTCATCGTACCAAAAGTTGTCGATACTAAGTAAGAGTGGCCTTGTTGGTACCGATACCAAGTACTCGATATCATCTCTATACCAGCTGGTATTATCAAATTGTCAATTAACTAGCAAGATGATCCGTCTCGACACCTCTCACGTGACCACTTGGAATTTAGCGATTTGAGAAGGGGTGGGGGTGGGTGGGAGTGTATCAGTCCACGTAGTAACATTCAAGCACACACACAAGCACTAGATTGCTTTCTTGCATGAAATCCAAATTTGTAACTGTTTGTATATGCACCGTTGATTTAAATTACAATAAATTATTGCGCTTTGCATTGAAGCTCTGAATTCCTTGCGCGTTTATTGTCGAATCTTCAAAGCCCGAACTCTACCTTGAGTTATTACGTCACAATACGATTTGTAAGTGTGACATCGAAAAAGTATATGTACCAAACTTTGGTAGATATCGTAGTCGTATTGGAGCCATTTGAAAAACTGATATTGGCTCACTTAATAAGGGTGGTGCAGCAAATAATCACGATACCACGCGTGCTTACGAGCGTATCGGTTACGTCGATATCGTTTGACACTGCCCACGTGACCACTTGGTTGAAGTGCCATGTTTTCTCCATGTTTTGTTCGAGGAACTTTTTGGTACACGGCGGTTGAAAAAGAGATATGAAAAAAATGAAATGACGACGAACAACGGGGTGGGTGCCGTTACTTGTGGCAAGAGTGGCGGAGAATGGGACAGCTAGTTTCGTATCTTATAATAACCAGACAGGGTTAGACCTCTTGGAAAAGACAAGACCAGTAAGAGAAGAAAGTACAAATAGTCAATTAGAGTCGTCACTGTTTATATTACATACAGTTTACTGGAACATACTAGCTGCCGCAAAATACGACATGTCAATTTTTTATGTTTAGACGTCGGACATGCGGACCGGCGCCCCAGTTACAATACTCTAATGGAGAGTCTTTTCCTGCGACTGCGTTATCACTCAAGTGTAAGTGGGTTGTAAAATCGATTTTTTAAACCTGTTTTAGCATAGTATGTAACCAAGGTAAGCCATGGTAACTTAGCCATTCATGACTCGTTTAGGCCTGGTCTCAATTCTGGACTTCAACATGTTTAAAATAAGTATGAGTCCAGCCTCATTCCCAGGGTTTCCGAGTCTTGAGCGATGGATATCGATATCTCAGAAAAATTCCAAATAACCGGAAATGTCGTATTCGTATCGTCGCATCCATTTGAAAGCAAAATTTTATTTTATTTTAAAGACATGACTCCTCACTTCTTAGATACTTACGTTGATTCTCTGCATCTACGTAATCCCCAGCGACCGCACTTTGTGTTGTAATAAGTTGTAGTGGTAGTATAAGCAGTAACGTAGTAATACTGAGTTCCCAGGCGGCAATCATCTGCGAGAAATAGACAGTTGCCAATAACAGTTAATCAACATTGTCTGTTCAATTTAATAACCATAATTTAGACTACTGCTAGAGGTCCCTTTCTAGATAGACAAATTGGAGAACATATCAAGACCACTTTCTCTTACGGTCCTCGTGTGTTACACTCACTCAAAGTAAAGTATCAGAATTCGTAAATGCTTCCGGATTCATTACATCTTCTTTCGGATTAGTGAAGTGTTTAAATTGCAGGGTATTCAGATTCCTATTAGTTTACACTACACTGTGGTAGGTGATCGCTTCAAAGAGCGATTGTAGACCAAAATATGAGAAAAATTATTCAGATTCTGACAAAAAGTGTAAATGAGGCAAAGTAGAGTCACACTTCTCCCCTGAAGAAGTTCGCTCGTAGTTCCTCTACTGAACATAAACAAAAGGTTGAAATTAGACTTTAAAAGATGATAACATACTTGTATTCGTCACCTACTGAGGTCAGCCAGTCAAACTCAGTTTCTTCGGTACTATAAGTTGCTATATCGGGAAAATCTTGCTAACAGTTTTCACGATTTGAAGATGTGAAAGCCGAAAAAGCCCTAGAAAGTATTTGAATTCACTGAAAAACTCGTTTACACAATACTGAAGGTTCCGGATTTGAAAGTAGCAAATTGTTACCACGGGAGACAGTACAAAACACCTGAGGCAATCTCAGACATAGCTGTACACTGTATGGAGAAACAACAATCATAAGTTAAGAGGACAATTCAAGGCTGTCGCCCCGAGATTCAACTCGTATTGCATGAAGAACTCTATTAGACACAGAGGGGTCGTGTTGTGGAACAATTTTAGTAGTAGTTAGGATTAGATAGAACACGACTCAACAAGCATGTGTATGCTTAAACAACTATCCTGTTGAAATAAAGGAGCTGTATCCGGGCTGGAAAATGTTAATGGGATGGCCCTGAGGATGCAGTATTCGGGGTACAGCAAGAAATTCAGATATGAGGTTGTCGACCGGCCCTCAAGGCGTATAGAGCGAGGAAGGAATCTGATCAAGAAGGAGACCGCCATTACATCGACCCAAAGAGTGGAGGAAGGACGAAAGAGAACAAGAAAAGGTGGGAAAGAAAAGCAACTGGTACAAGCGGGGCCGAAACGAGTCTGTCATCTTTGTACCAGCTACACCGAATTCACAGCTACAGAGGAAGTATCAAAACGAGATAAACAGCAACGTTTCGAGATCAAAGTGCTAGAGAAGGCTGGTGTTGCAATTAAGAGATTGATCCAGAGTTCTGATCCGTGTAAACCGCGACAATGTGAAAGAGAAGACCGTCCGGTGTGTTGCCAGATAGGAAAGGGCTGTGCGATAGACATTAAACTGATTTGAATTTGAATTTGTTTGTTCATCAATTATCTTTCGGAGACCTGTGTTGTAGTCGCTTCTGTTTAAGACAACAACGCCATTTCCCTTGGCTGGTTTTAGAACGACGAGGTTCTTGTTACGTCGTAGTTTATTCAAAATTTTATATCTCTTGATGTCCATTATATACCCCTGGAGAAGGAGCCAACATTAATTACCGGAGGGAAGCTATGCTACAACGTTTCCTAAGGAAACGGCCACTTGGACGATGAAACGTATAGCAACATCTATCGTATAGGCTCCCAGCCGGCAAGAATTTATGGCTTGCCCAAGATGCACAAGACCCGAGCACCCAACACCATTCCACCATTTCGTCCGATGATCTCTTCTATATTCTACAACTACAAGCTTTCCAAATATCTTTGCAGCCTCCTACAGCCTAGCCTGGGAAAACAGCCGACGTTTCGCAAGGTCGCCACTTGAGCCCTCGCAAAACAACGTTTGAGTAACCAGTGCAGAAATTCCATACTGATGGCGCGTCACTACCCAGATCTAGGTAGTGCTTTTGATTGGTTGAAACGCGAGGGAATTTTGTTTCAACCAATCAGCAGCACTACCGAGATCTGGGTAGTGACGCGTCATTAGTATGGAATTTCTGCGCTCGTTACTCAGACGTCGTTTTGCGAGGGATTAAGTAGCGACCTCGCGAAACGTCGGCTGTTTTCTGATTCTACCTACAGCCCCACATTCCATCTGAACACTGTGCTAATAATACATTTGCATTTGCACGGGAGGTACAAAAGCTCTCAGTGTAAGGAAAATACATGATATCCTTTGACGTTGAGAGCTTGTTCACAAACATTTCCTCTAGAAGAAAGTATTGATCTCGCTGTTAAGTATATTTGGAGGGAATTCCTAATACCAGATTTACACATGATAAACTCAAAAGGCTTTGCTTCATAGCCACCTCTCAAACGCATTTTCTATACTATGAGTCATTTTATGATCAGACAGATGGTTTGCCTATGGGGTCGCCGCTTGCACCGGTTCTGGCTAATCGTTTTATGGGTAACCACGAAAAGATGAGGCTAGATTTTTTCTCGTCGGAAATTCTTTTCTATCGACGGTATGTGGATGACACTGTTTGTCTGTTTCATACGGAGTCTGATGCCTTACTACTTTTTTATTTCATCAACTCCCGTCATCCCAACATACGATTCATCATGGAGGCGGAATCTCATCACAAACTGCCCTTTTTAGATATATACATCGATAACACAGGGACTGTGGTTGTTTCTAGAGTGTTTCGTAAGAAAACATTCACCGGCTTTTTAACACGTTTTTCCAGCTTTACTTCATTGTCATATAAAATTGGGCTACTTGCTGATAGAACTCTCAAGATTTGTAACACCTGGCAACGTTCAATGAGGACATCAAGTTCTTGTCAATTATCCTAAAGCAAAACCTTTATCCATCTAGGCTTATAGAAAAAATCATCAATCGCAGTTTCACTAAGCATGTAACCAGCAACGCTGTAAAATCTACCGGTGAACAAGTGCCTAATATCTTTCATTTCAAATTACCCTACATAGGTTATTTTTCCAGCATCATCCAAAAGCGCATTCGTCGATTTTGTCAATTCTACTGCAACAATGCAAACATTGTGTTAGCATTTTCTTATTTCAAAGTAGTTAGTCTCTTAAGTGTGAAAGACCCTATCCCCAGTGGACTCAGATCACGTGTGGTTTACAAATTCTCGTGTGCAGGCTGTGCTGCCTGCTATGTCGGTGAGACCACCCGACATTTTAGCACACGTTCAAGGGAACCCTTGGAAACGGACAGAGCCTCACGAATTTTTAAGCACCTTGAGGGCTCAAAAGCATGTCACTCTGCGTGTTCCCTTGACAATTCTGCCATTATCGATCAGGCCTCCTTGCAGTTTTCTCTTAAGATCAAAGAAGCGCTACACATACTTTCAATCAATCAAACAATCAATCGACTTTGTTTAACGAGGGTGACACTAAACAGTTTTTCACCTGACGAACTTGTGGCCCTCGGATTCCAGATCGAACTGGAATTTGGAAATGTTGGTTTTTGAGGAGGGAGGAAAAACGGGAGGACCCGGAGAAAAAACCCTGAGAACAAGAATAAGAACCAACAACAAACTCAAGCAACATATGACCCCGGGTCTGGGAATCGAACCCGGGCCACCTTGGGATAAGCCAACACTCAATGCGCAGGTCAAACACGTGAATCTAAAACTTTCTGTTTAATTTATTCATTACCATTATAAATGTCTTAATTACTGCCATTATCATTGTAATTTCTTCACTATCTATATTCTACCGCACCCTATATTCAAATTCACACTGAAGATGGCGAATGTATCTGCCGAAACATGTTTGTAAAACTCAAGAGCGTCATGTTGTTCATTAATTGTACCTTTTTTAAACTTTGAGTTATGCTTATGTAAAGGTGTTGCTGTTAAATAGGTAGGATATTGTTGCAAAGCGTCGGCAATGTTCCTCTACCACCGAAGCCTTAGTTTATTTCCCGTCTGCTAATACTAAAGAACATCGTTGTTGAATTAATTAAAATTCCTTAAGGGTATAATATTATAAGATAGCACATACCATTACATCTGTTTCCAGATTTGTAGAAACAGCGGTTGCAATCGCATCGGTATGAGCCTTGCGTGTTTACGCAATGTGAGTTGGCTGGACAGCTGTACCGTCCCTCGGAACATTCATCAACATCAACACAAGTATGATCACCGCGGTTCCTCCAACCAGATACGCAGTTACATCGGTATGAGCCTTGTGTATTGGCGCACCTTGAATTGGAAGGACATCTGTGCGATCCCTCAGAACATTCGTTAATATCAGAGCAGCTATGAGGACCCTGATTTCTCCAACCGGAGAGACAGTTGCATCGGTACGAGCCTGCCGAATTGATACACGTTGATTGCAATGGACAGGCGTTAGGTTTATCCACACATTCATTCACATCTCTGCATGTGGGCAAACGAGCATTTGCTGGGTCTGGGTACCAACCGTTATTGCATATACATTTCCAGCTTCCGGCCGTGTTTACACAATAAGAGTTCCGATCACAGCCGTGAGTGCCACGACTGCATTCGTTAATATCCACACACCGAAACTCTGAAACTTTCTCCCAGCCTTGATTACACACGCAATAGTAACTTCCAGGAGTGTTGATACATCTAGATGGATTAGGACATCTGTGAACAAGAGGAAACAGTGTTCAAGTAAGTGATTAATATCCAATTGTCGAAAGCAGAGTTTTCGAAAACACTGTGATGAAAATTTTATTTTTAATTAATTTATAAAATTATTGTCAGTGATTATTCCATCTTTATCCGCCTTTTGAAAGACTGAAAACGAAGACAAAAAATCTACTGTTTCAAACTGCGACACGTATTACCAAATGCGATATTTCTATAAAATACGACAGCGCAACCATGCTATAAAAGAAATCCCGTTGTTGAGTACCCAGCTAAAACTTCCTGAGCGAAACTCGGTGACCCGAGGAGGAAAGACACCAACGCGAAAATTCCGACTGGGCTCCTTGGCGAATCCCGTTTCCATTCGGGCGTCACACGTCCATATCGGGGGAGAAAAACAAGCCAAAAAGAGGCTTTTGCAGCCTACCTGCTATCACAAGTTATACGCGCGTACGTCGTAGTATCAGTCGAGGATAACACACTGCTATAAAGTACTTTAATTCAAAAATCGATGTAGCAGTGGAAATTTTACCTATGAATCCCTTCCGCGCACTCATCTATATCTGAACATACAGGATGCTCCCCTTGTCCTCTCCATCCCACGTTACAACTGCATTTAAATCCTCCTGGGTAATTGATGCAAGAAGCTTGTGGGTCGCACACATTTGGGAACTGACATTCGTCAATATCTTTGCAAGATTTGCCATCGAAAGACCATCCCACAAGGGAAGGACACTCGCATCGATAGGACCCTGGTGTATTTACACATCTGGCCGGGGACAAACAGTCATGGGAACCAAGAAGACACTCATCAGTGTCCTCACAAGAGGAAGAGATATCGTTCCAGTGATATCCTGAGTAGCAAACGCATGGACGCAACGCACCTGGATCTCGGTTGCAGTAGCCATGGAGACCGCAGATTTCCCCTTTCATAATGGGACATGCTGCAAAATTAATCGAGAAACATATTGCGGTTGAAGTTTTGAAGTTTCTACAGTCAATGAATACCTCTTGTGTCGATTTCTGATTTTCTTCTTGGCATTCTTCCCAAATTGCAGACTGACCTATTAATTCTTAAAAATAATTTTTATTACCTACAGAAACAAGATATAATACGTAAATTAACCACCTCAATTTTGTCTCAATTACTTACTCAACTACTTTGCTAGGCACATCAATGTAGCCTAGCAGCAGTTTTTTCTCGAAGTGAGTCTACAGCCATTGCTCACACTACGTTGGTTTCAGTGACAACTTATTTGATTGCTTTCGAGACACAATTTTTGCTAACAAGATTGCTTTATACTCACTATAGACTACCCAGTTACAAAAACAATGCTTTTGAAGAACAGCAAGTATTAACGTAGATCATTTTATGTACTAGCATTCGCGAAAAAGACAAACAATAAACTCGTTACACTTAGCAAAAAGAGTTAAGAGCGTACCTTTGCTGCAGTTATAGCCAAAGTAGCTGTCATCACAGAAACAAGACTGGTTCTTGTAACTCATAAGGTCGTAGTTACATGTGCCATGACCACTGCACAGCTGCTCCGGAAAACAAACACTGCAGTCCAAAGGTTGTCTCGTCCAGCCATGTTCACAGTAACACGTCCCATTGAAGTCACATGTTCCATGGCCTGAACACCGGACGTGAGGATTGCACAACGAGCAGTTTTTGCCGCTGTAATAGCTGAGACAATCACATGTCCCATTCCGCAAACATTGTCCATGACCAGAACAAAACGTGGTCGAGTCACACCTGGAACATCTACCGTACGGTTCAAACCATTGACGCTTCCATCCCCTGTGACAAGAACACGTGTAACTACCCTGGTTGTCCGCGCAATATGAATTTTCAACACACGTGTGAAGTCCAAGCGCACACTCGTCAATATTAGTGCAGTTTTGCCCATCGCCTGTCCATCCTGGGTTACACGTGCATTTATAAGAACCAAGCGTGTTGTAACAAGAGGCATGTTTCCCGCATAAGATGGAGTGCCCTCTGCACTCGTCTATGTCTGAGCATCTGAAGCCATTACCAGAGTATCCATTTATGCAACTACAATTATACCCGCCAATGTGGTTGTGACACGACGCCCTCGGATGGCATTTATTGAGGCTACTCTTGGAACATTCATCTATATCTTTACACAATAAAGTTTCGTTTCGATGAAAACCATCCAAACATTTACAGAAATAATCTCCCACAGTGTTTACACAAAGCGAGTTTTGGGTACAGTTTATAAGAGAACATTCGTCTATATCGGAGCAGTTGTTAATACCATTGCCATTAAATCCAGATTTGCATTCACAGTAAAAGGAGCCTTCTGTGTTGGAACATGTGGCATTAGGATGGCAAGTGTCATTTGCAAGGCATTCATCAACATCGTGGCAGGTCCACCCTCCGTTGTTGCTTTCAAATCCTTCCAAGCAAATGCACTTGTAAGATCCCGCTGTATTCTCGCAGATTGCTCTATTCGTACAATTATGAACAAACCTAGTATTGCTGTCGGCGTTCCCATCCGAACTTGTGTTCACTGTTAAATTCCAAGGAATGGATATTACGGTTGTGAAGTTTTCTCCAGACTGGATGACTTCTACATTAGCCTCGATACAGTCTATATTCCTGTTGTCATGTTCATCACAGGCGCAAATCAATGTGGAGTTACCAGCCCTGTTTCCATCGCTTGAAACGTTGTAGTATACACAGGTTTGTGTTGATGCACAAACACCAGCATTGCATTCCTGAAGACGCCCTGCAACAGCCTGAGTGATGGTCCCCTCGCATTCGTCTATTTCGAAACAAGCATCCCCACTTTGAAAGAAACCGGAATGACACTTGCATTCGAAGCCTCCGTCAACATTGATGCAATCGGCGTTCACATCACAAGAACCATAAAACTGTGGATTGATGCACTCGTCAATATCAATACAGGCTGTTCCGTTTTGATCTTCAGTATACCCTTCAGGGCACACACAGTAGTGTTCCATCCCGATTGCAATACAAGTCATGTTATCACTACAGGTGTTGTTACTGGAGTCACAAGGGTTTATAGCATCACAGGAGGAATTGCCCACAGCATCACATTTACACTCATAGCCACCCATCAAATTTTGGCACACCGGAGCTGAAGACGGGCAGTTGTACTTATCCAAACTGCATTCGTCTATGTCTGCGCAAGTGCGTCCAGTGTTAAGGTACTCACCGATACAAGTGCAGAGTTCATGGGTAGCGGAAGTGGTGTTTCCAGCGGTTGAACGGGATGAATTATCTGTCTGATTTCTGCACTGATACTTGGTACAAATTCTCCCTTTGTCTTCGAATCCTTGCATGCATTCACAAGTAAAACTGCCATTAGTATTGATACATGTCGCAAAAACATCACAATCTTCTAAGCCAAGAATGCATTCGTCCAAGTCTTGGCACTCCTCGTTGTCCGGACCACTGAATGTCCATCCTTCTGAACAGGAACATGAATAGTTTCCAGCTGTATTCCTACAGAGCTGGTTAATGCCACAGACGGAGCCATTTATGCATTCATTGACGTCACTACAATAGAACCCGTCACCCTGCCATCCCTGTAGACAGGTACACTGAAAACCGCCAATAGTGTTGGTGCAAATAGCGTTTTCTTGGCCCTTGTAGGTCGAGCAGTTGTGTATCTCTTCTGCGCATTCATCCACATCAACACATGATGGGTTTAAATTGTACATACATCTTTCTGCTGTATTTGGTGTTGAAACATTTTCTCTTCCTCGCCAACCATCTTTACACTGGCAGGTGTAATTCCCTTCAGTATTTACACAGCCCTCGTTCTCACAACATGGGTGCTGATGAAGCTGGCATTCATCGATGTCTGTACAATTATAGCCATCACCGGTCCATCCAGTCTCACAGATGCATTTGTATTCTCCTGGTACATCAACACATTTTGCATTTATGCTACAGTTATGACTTCGTTCTTTACATTCATCCACATTCTCACAGAAAATGCCGTTTCCGGCCCACCCTGCGTTGCAGTAACATAGAAATGTTCCATTAGATTCGACGCATCTTCCATTTCTTGAACAAACGTCACTTTCATTAAAACAGTTTCCTCTCATCTTGCAAGAAAATCCGTCTCCATAAAAGCCGCTTTTGCACTGACATTGTACAAATGGTAATGATTTGTTTCTGACGATACAGTATGCATTTTCATCGCAGATGTTTAAGTGAGATTCGGCTTCACAGCCACCACAGTCTAAACCATCAAAATGGCAGAGCTTTGTATCGCAGGCTGGGTCACACGATCCATCGGCAATTGAAGTAACGGAACAATCGGGTGAGCATGTGCAATCTCCACCATCAAAGTTGCAGATTTTGCTGTTACATTCAACGTCACAGTGGCCATTGCCCACGTAACGTTTCGGGCATTTCTTTGGAGGGCACATGCAGTCCATGTTATCATAGTCACAAGGTTCTAAAAAGCAGTCGATGTTGCAGATCCCATTTCCCAACGATGAGTTGAGACATCCCTGAGCACACTGACAATCACTGGCGTCAAATGAACATTCTTCCACTTCGCATTGTGACTGACAGATTCCATCTCCAACCATTTCCAATCGACAATCAGGTGCACACTCTTGAAGAACTGGCTTAGGACAGTCATCGTTATCGAAGTCGCAGGCCTGTACGTTGCACACAGAATCACACACACCATCACCTCGGAAACTTGAAAGACAACCTTCAGAGCATAAATCCACTGAATTAGTAGTCGGGTTACAGTCTCCCCCATCAAAGTTACAAACAGACTCATTACAGGATAGGTCACAAAAGCCATTTCCAATCATAGGGGGTGAGCAAACTTGAGGGCAGCTGTCTTCTGCAACCTGTAAAGTGCAGTCGCCATAATCATACATACAGCCAGCAGTGTTGCAGTCTTCATTACACATGCCATTTCCCTGAAGACCTGGGTTACAAGTGCAGTTATGAGTGGCTCCACAATCACCTTTGTCCAGATCGCACATTTCTGTATTGCACTGATGGTCGCAAAAACCATCTCCCAGCATTTGGGAACGACATCCAGGACTACACTCTTCTTCAACACAGTCACCATCGTCGTACTTACACAGAGTGTTATTGCACATTTGATCACATAGTCCATCACCGAGCCATGCTTTTGGGCAAATGCAAACATCCTTACAGTCTCCTTTGTCGCCCAAGCACTTGGGTGTATTGCAATCTGGGTCGCAAACACCATCTCCAATCCACGCTTCTGGACACAGCTGGGTACAAAACTTGACCTTGGAACAGTCTTCTCCTTCCCAACCAAAGTTGCAAACGCACACACCCTCAATGCATGTGCCATGACCAGAGCATCGACCAGGACAGTTGTTAAACTGGCACTTCCTTCCCATGTAAAAGCTGTCGCAGTGGCAACTGCCATTTGTGAAACAAACACCATGTCCAGAACATGACGTCAAAGAATCACATGTGGGCTTCGTCTTCAGTGTTGGATCAAAATGACTAAACAAGCGGAAATCAATAGTATCACGTGGTATTACAACATGAAAATACGGCGTTTCTGATTCGCTGTAATTTGCAACAAGCGTAAACTCCAGTAACTGGGCGTCCACAAGCACATCTAGTCCTATTTGAAAGTTTGTTTCATTTTGCAGCGAGGATGTTTTAATTTCAGCGATGTCGTAGACAGTACCACTTCCCCCATATGGAGACACGTGATTTACTCCAAGTTCAATCAATCTTTTGGCTGTCATCAAGGTCATTTTTTCGATTGAAGTGTTCTGTGCTTTTAAAGATTCAACAAATTTAATCACCCGGCTCCTGTAGTTTTTATAAATTCGAGCAGAAAGGACATCAGATGAGTTGAGTATCTCGAGCACGACCAGTTTAGCCAGAGAGAAGACGCTGAGTGGTGCACGTGTTACTACCAAAGTGTTCTCTCCAGTTATTTTCTGCAAGTGGTACAAGATCTTCAGAGAAGCAATGGAGTAAAAGTCATGAACATTTCTTGGTTCCAGAATAAAATCGGATTGATTCGAATAGATCGATATGCATTCTCCATTGTCGTGATTACATGCTTCTGTGTTACAGGCTTGATCACACACCTCGTTGTAAAAATGAACCAATTGAGAGCAACCAGGGCTGCATGGGAGAAGGTAAGCCATGGGATCCTCGTACACGCCGCCTTGTGCAACTTGTAGTCTCACAAACACGGGCAGAACAGGGCCTACCTTTGGAAAGGCTGTACCAATAACCTGACCACTCTGCACACTGGTGACATGATGGGGTCTTAAGTGGGACACAGTTACAACAAAGCCTTCCCATTTACCGTTAGGCCAGCCAGTTATCTGAACGGTGTCCCGTTCTATTTTGACATTGCCAGAAATTGGAGAATAGATGACCTCAGATTCCTTTACAAGCAGATCAACCCAGTGAGTTAGTTTGAAACAGCCCTCTAACAGCATTCCAGAGCATGGCTCTTTAATATTCCAGGTACATTTACCCCATTTCAGACATTCCTCTTTGCTTCTTATGCCTTTACAGGGATAGAGGTATTCGCTTTCATATTCTATGGATCCAAAGAGACCACAGAAGCCATCAAGCCCAATCTTGTTTCTTGCTATGCGTAGCATTCTGGGAAACAGCTGATGAAACATTGCATGTTTAGTTCCCTTAACACATTTGGAGTTTTGTTCAGGTATCGGAAGTGTTACGAGTGAATTAACTGCTACCGTTGGAGTTGTGATTAGAGCAATATTTTCCATTTTAATCTCAACTGCACTTGCACGTGACCACAAAGAGACGCTGTGTATGGTATCATTTTGTTTTGTCTTGTAGACACACCCTCTTTTCGAACAATCCTTGCTATAAAAACCCGGTAGGCAAACGCATTGACCAGTTTTACAAATTCCTTTACCACTACATAGCCGACCTTGATTTGTTGAGCACGAAGAAGCACACGATCCATGGTACCATTCTGCTGCACTGCAACTAGCGGTTGAGTTTGGACTACGTGATCTAACCTCGGTACAGAAGCTGCTTCCTTCAGATCCACACCAGCCGCATTTTGATTGGGAGACACACTGGGAGCATTGTTGATTCAGGTGGCATTTTGTGGGGCACAGAGTTTTGAAGAGATCCTGTCCTTGATTGCAACCAGTCTTTGTGGTATTCGTAAGACATGTTTGAGGACCTTCACACCAAAAACACCTTTCACTGTTTCCACTGAAAACACACTGTTGACAAGTCGTGTGAATCTTGCAGTAGTTTTCTTTAGTGGGTGCTTTATTAGATCCTGTTGTATTGAGTTTGGACCATATAACTTCATGGAAATAGCTGAGGCAAATGTCTTTAATTGGGGAAATGGATCCTCCGAGGTTGTATGTCGCATTTAATAAGGTTGACATGGTGACCACGGACGCGAAATTTTCACCCTTATTCCGTGCTTTGGAAATGTTGTAGAATGCCAGATACCTGTTTTTCCAGTTGTACCGGAGATTTTGCTTTGAGGGGCAAAAATAGTCAAAAACAACGTTTGAAAGTTTTTCACTTTCAGATAAATTTGTAATCAATGCTCCCAAAATGTAACCATCAACAGCACTGTTAATTGTTGGCGCTGGAAGGCGCTCCTGACACAATACTTTGGTTTCCTTTGAAGTATTCCAAAGGTTGAGAAAATCACGTGTACTAACAAGAACGGCTGTAAGCCATGTGAAAGTGTCAAGAGGATTTTCAATGTGTGGTAGGAAGGATGAGTTGTCATTTCCCTTCATGAAACCTGCATTTCCCATTCGTGATGACAATATCCCAGCCAGGATAAAATCGATTTCAATGTGGGAGCTAATGAGCCTGTATCGAGTGCTGTGATTCCTGAAGATTTTCCCTGCGTTGGATGCCTGCAGTACCGAATATGACACTGGGTACAAGAGCGATAAATACTTCCACATTTTGTTAAGGCGTATCTCTCCGTTACCTGCTTTTGACGTCTGTATGACATGCCATGCTAACGACGCAATTTCAGTCAATGTTTTCTCTTGAAACTTCATCTCTAACGAGAAGATGTCGCAGTAAAGCTCATCGCAAGGGGTGGATGAAATTTTAAGAAAAAATGTCCTACTACTGCTACTGACGAAATTCCAAGCCGTTATATTTATAACGAATTCTCCTGATCGCGGAAAATAATGCGTCACTGAATCAGTCACATTGGTAAGTGACGTGTCGTCTCCGAAGTCAATAGCAAATGAGACATTTGTCCCGCTGGCGGATGGAGTAAGATGAACAGCACGGCAAGCCCTACGATCTCCACTGATTTTAAGCTCCACATTCGAGACCGGAATTTGAACAACTACTATTTCACTGGTTGAGGCACTGCTGACATCATTTTTTGCAATTATGTTGACGACATACACACCTGGCGAGTTGAAGGTGTATGAGGCAACACCATATTCGCTGAAGGCTCCGTTGAAACTGTACTTGTACTGAACATCTGTTCCTGACAGCGTAAAAGAGGAGAACGAAACTGCTTTTCCAACTGCTTTTGGACTGTCCGACATAACATCTACACTTTCGATGGGCCTTTGACAAAAAACACCATTTCCAGCCCACCCACGTTTGCAAATACATTTAAATAACTGTCCATCTCGTCCCGAACGAAGACAAGTAGCGTTTGGATGGCAGTTATTTTCACCAGTCACGCATTTCCCCTTTTTCTTGATGTCATCAAGGACAGCCACCTTATCTGCTTTTTTATTAAGGGCCTTCTTGAGGTTATCTGAGGAAACCAAAGCTTCTTTACGCGCAGCATCTCGCAAGTTTCTTTTTAGCTTTTCTTCTCTCAGTGACCTCTTAAGCTCTCTTTCCTTTTGTCTGACATGTGTTTGTTGGTTACTTTGATCTTTCTGAAGGTTCTTTTTCGCGCTCTCTTTCTCACGTTTTTCATCCACAAGTGCGTCACGACGATAAATTGAACGTTTGCCAAACCATCTGCCAACAGTTTTTTTGAGCTTTCCGGCAAGGTTGCGAAGACCTCGAGCTATCTCAGATGCTATTTTCTGGGCTATCTGACCAATTCTATTAACGACATTTGTAAGTGCCTTCGAGATGTTTCTAAAAACCCTTTTTGCTTCTCTCACAGCATTATTGATGCGTATCACCTTTTCGGTAGCTTGCATTAATGCTTTCCCCGTTTGTGCCAGTTTTTCACCTGCTTGCTTTGCCACCTTTGAAGCTTGTTTAACGGCCTCCCCGGCAGCCGTTACAGCCTTAGTAGCCACCTCTCTGGCTGCCTTGGCAGCTTCTGCGACAGCCTTGACAGCCTGTTGAGCGGCCTTGGCTACTGCTTTTGCGGTGTCGGCGACGTTCTTAAGAAATCTGCCAACGTCTTTAACCAGTGCAGCTCCTAGTTTTAATCCCATTTGAAGCATGTCTTTGATAAATTTTCCCACATTACCAACAACTTTTACAAGTCCATCCATGACTGCTTTCAGTAGTTGATGAAGATCTTTTTGAAAAAAGTCCTTTATTAAATCAGGAGCTTTTTTCTTGATAAGATCCACTAAAAGTGATGGAATTCTGTCAGGCCTGGCGTCTCCTGTGTTAAAGGTTAATAATGGGAGTTCTATGTTCATTCCCATAAAATGAAACGAAGCCTTCAATGAACTACGACCTGGGACTGAAATCTTCAGATCACAATCAAAACCAGTGTTTAACACAATTCTTCCAATATCTTTGCCAAGGACCCTTATTTTTCCAAGATCGACTAGTAGGTGAACCCCAATTTTTACTTGTGCTTGAACGTCAATGGATAAACCTTGTCTTCTTAGTTGGATGTTCATGTGTGATCCCATGAATTTAGAAGAGGCTCGTACAACTGATCTGGAAGGAGAATCTTTTATGTAAAGACGAGCATTGGCCAACTTTACTCCCGAAAGATGAAAATCTACTGCGGCATCTAGAACAAATACAAGACCAGGGCCATAGACAGCCCTCACCTTTCCACCAAATTTGACAACTCCCAGGAAATTGAATTTCATCTCCCCAAATACAGCAATCGTGTCTTTGGTTATAGTTACTTCACCACTTAATAGTGGTTTGTCAAAAACTTTTAGTTCGGCTTTGGCAGAAATCAGCATCGGATTGGAAGAATCCTCCAAATTGACATTTGCCTTGGCATCAAAGCTTATTTTTACCAGCCTAGTTATCCCAGCGTTTAGTCGCAAGGAGAGGCCTACATTACCAAAGTTCTTCATTCGAAACGTGACATCAGTAGATAGAAGAATTAAATCAATAGACGCGATTATCAATGCATCGTCTCCACTTTCCCTAACCGGATACGGCCAGATCGCTTTGTTCTGCCTTAGCTCGTTTGGTGACGACGCTGCAAATTTAAGCAACGGCCATCTAAAAGGACCAATATTAAAAGCAATATCCAAAACACGGTATCTGAGCGGGACGATCTGCAACAACCATTTTGGCTCTAGCGTTTTCATAAAATTCATCCAGCCAATAAGGAACTTCTTACCGTCTATAGGTGGGACATCCAACTTGAGCTTTGCACCACCAGTGTACTTGGGCAACTGCAGCATAGTAATGTCATTATTGTGCGACAGTTTTAAGACAAGTAAAGTACCGTTAGCATTTTGCACATCCTTCATGGAAAGCAAGTAGCTTCTGTCTGTAAAATACTTAACAATTCCAACGAGAAGAGAAGCAATTGTACTCAAGTCCTTAAAATCCGGCCTTCGATGATATAATGTAACCTGGGCTTGGACATCAATGAGTGCCGCATATTTGATGGACAGTGGTGCGGCAAATATCGGAATTGGCAAGTAACCCAAAATAACGATAAAGCAGTCTTTGCAGATTATGCGTGTTTCCATTTCCTCTGCGTTTATAAGCAACGGATTTGTTTTTGGAAGGCGTGAGAGAAGTATTACAAACTTGAGATCCCAAAGATATACTTCAACATCGACGTCCACAAAAGGCAACCCAAATACGGTACCAATCGAGAACCGCCTAAACGATATAGCTGCTAAATCACCTAGAGGACCTACTGGCATGACCACATCTAAAGATTCGTCATTCTGAACCTCCAGGCTTAACGTTAAGGGGCCATTTTCGGCGACTGATACAACCACTGTTATTTCTTTGGGAAATTCTGGATTTTTAAATCGTTCCATGCCTCTTGGCAGATTGTCGGTATTACAGCCAAGCTTGTTTAAGCGGCCTATGATATCCGGAGGAGGCCACAACGGAATGTTAAGGTTAAACAAGTTGTAAAGGAAAGGGATGTTTTTGAAGAACTGTCGCATGAAGGGAAGCGTAAGTGGAATACACAGTTTGTCTAATCCCTGAACATCAATAACAGCCGAGTAGCCATGCCTTGTGTACGCAAGCGAGGGAAGTTTTAGTCTGACATATGAACCTTTTTCACAGAGCCAGGTAAAATCACAGATATACTCTTCTTGTTCTTTCTTGCAAGGTATTAATTCGTCCCGAATTGGCATTGTCTTGAGATTGATCGCCATCCCCGTTTTCTCGGTTATTGTGACAAACATCTCTAATTTGTCCTTGAACACTTTGAAAGGATAAAGTTTGTTTAGGACATCGAATCCAGTGACATCAAGGGAAAGCCTAACTTCAGGTTCTTGGGGTGAGGCAAATACAATTTGTGGGTCCGAAAACTTGGTGTTAAGGCTGCAATCAATTCCAGCAAGTTTCAAACCCACTCTGGCGTCAAGGAGACTCTTCTTAAGTGTGAACATTGTCGATCGTGATGTCACAGTTATTAATCCTTCAAGATGACTGAAGTGTTTTTCTAGCGGGATTCCTGTAAAGGATGCTTTGACCTCCGCAGTAAGTTTCCAATCTTTGTTTTGTTTTAAGTCGAGTTGGAGATATTCAACAGCAAGGCTAGCTTTAAAGTTATTCGATGGGTCAGGAATTGGCAGCGGAAAGCTAAATCCAACATCAAAACCATGGAGATCACATCGGACACTTGCATTGAGAACATTGAACTGAGGTTTGCTAAATGTTATGCTCAAGCTATTCAAAGTCACCATATTAAAGTTCAAGAATGCAATAGGCACCCTTTTTAGCAACTGATCTCCACCAATAAGATTTGCCAAGTCCGGCAAAGATAAGGCCTGGTCCTTAAGGCTTTCGATATTTAGGCGAATGAAGTCTTTGTAAACAGCGAGAACCGTTTGAACCACTGCTTTGCCAAGAGCTATCATGACGTAAATTGTGATTTTGACCGACTGCTTGGAGGAGAAGGGTTGCTCAAGAAACAGTTTTATATCAATGTGCTGAATATTAATTCCAAGGGGAAGCCAAACGTCGCTGAGGTTTGCTTCGAACGCACATGTTATGTTGAATATTTGAATGGGAGGTTTTGGATCGAAAGCGGCCTTAAAACTTTTCAGCACAAACTTGTCAGCTTTTAATAGAATTTGATCAGGAAACAATGCTTTTAGATCAAATCCCCCGCCAGTTAACGCAACAATGTTTCCTGCTGATAGCTGATTGGCTTGCTCGGAGAGGATGGTAAGTTCCCACGCTTGAGATGAAAAGTGTGGCATTGCAAGTTTTCCTCGGACCTGCATGACATCGGCTCCTGTTCCAAGCGTAATAAGGCATGCTAAACGCCCAGCTACACTTACTTTATCGGCAGTTATCACGCTTATTTGAGCAGTTGTGTCTGATATCCTCAGCCAGTTGTCGATGATGGTTATCTGATTTTTAAGGGAAAAACGCACGCTGAAGCTCTGCAACTGCCAGTCCCTCAAAGGCGGTAGTAAACGCAACTTCAATTCCTTCATAGAAATTTCCAGCTTTTCAAAAACAGGTGGAAAAAGGGTTTCTAGGCTGAAGCCACCGATGAGTTGCTTTCCTATTTCTGTCATCGTTATTTCTGGAAATTCTTGGAAGTCCATTTTCATTTCAATTACCTTCGGTAATGTTGATGGGAAAGGTACCCGGAAAGAAATAGGTTTTCCCTTTAAGAAAATCTCTCCTTGCAGTGTGGCGTAAAAGCTATGTCCAACTCTCATTTCCAAGGCAACATTTTTCATTACCAGTGGAAAGCCTTTAATTTTCCACTGTCTGAGGGCAGTTGCAATCACGATTAACGAATCCAAACGAGCCGTAGTAGGTTCGAAATGTGCTTCAAGTGGCCAAAGTCGAACGTTTCCAATGACGTCTGAGATTGGTGACAGCAGACCAGGTGGGATCAATTGGCCAACCAAAGGTAAGGCAGCAATATTAGAGAGATTGAAAATAACCGCATGTTGCAATTTTAGCGTGATCATAGAGCTTCGCGATTCTGGTATGTTGCACTCTAGTGGAAGAACAAGCCGGTTGTTGCTGTTCACAAACTCTAAACTGCCAGTTATGTCGAGAGTAAAACTCGGAACGTCACTCAGGTCTTTAACCCGCAGGTTCATGGTGGGAGCTATCAGCGAACAGGACGACTGAAAAAATGACCACGTCTTTGGTATTTTTACAGTAAGATCAAACGAGTACAAAGAATCAAAATTGTTTGAGAGCTGTACTTCTGCAAACTGTACCGATGATCCATCTATAACATTGAGGCCGAGGAGACTGACGTCTGGAAAACGTTCTACACCTGGAATCATCTTTTTCAAAGCATCCTTTACAAGCGGTTCCAGCCCAAAGGCGTTTGTTGGCTTAACTAGACGGAATGCTTGGCCATATGATGAGTTTGTTAGCTCTAGTTCCAAGATTGTATGTCCTAATGAAAGAAGTCCCCTTAATTTGAAGAACTGGGGATTCATAGAAACTGTGACATTTGAAATAGTGAGAGCTCCAATTCCGCCTAGGTCCCAGGAAGTGCTCCGAACCGCCTTAAAGTCAATAAGTTCAAATTCTGTCAACTTTTCATCAAAAGAAATTTCCTGTTTTTGGAGTACTAATTCTGGAAGAGATGATCCAAGGTCGATTGGAAATTTGCATCTCGCAGCACTGGCTAGCATTCCAGTAAGCTGAGGGAATGAAATGCGAGGTTCTTGATTTTCAGGAAGACTAATGGTCAAAGTTTGGTTTCTCGATAAGGGGACATTCATCTCGAAAGGTATGTTTGCGCTGCCATCAACTAAGACGATCATTCCTCTAATGAATATAACGAAGGAAGTCCCAACGTCAACGTCAACCGAAATAAACATATCTGTAACGCCGAAAAAATCATCTAGAAGTTCCCATGAGTACTTGCGAAGGACTCCTTTCAATTCTACTTTTGCCACGGAAAGGTTGCTGGATAAATGGAATAGCGCTTTTTCAAGGGAAAAGCTTGATACCACTGACAATTTCGTTCTCCTCAGGCCACTTGAAATATTTTGAATTTTATCAGTTCCATAGAATGCTCGATAAACGCTCTTAACGAAAGAGGAAACGCCTCGCAACTCCAATGTCTTCATGGAGAGTGCGAGTACTGGACCTTCATCTGACGGTGGCCAGTTGAGATGGCAAGGCAAGCTGAAATTTCCAAGAATTATTTGACCACTCACAAGAGTGTGATTTGACGTGTGATTGATTTTCATACGACTTAGTTTGAAGTATGGAAAGTTCCATGTTGTATTCGACGGGATTTCCATTTGCAAAGTGGTTATTGTGAAAGAGCCTCTCAAGCTGGCGGAAAACAACACCTCCAACTTTGTAACTAGAAGACCTGTAAGGATCGTCTTCAGAAAAGAAGGAAAAGCATCACTAAGAGTACCCAGTTTCGATAAGTTTGTAAAGTTAACTTTTATCGTCTTCGTTTCCTGAAGACACAATACTAACGGCTTGGCGCTTGTTGGAATTTTGATCAGAAAGGGAAAGTTAATGACTAGAGGACGCCCAATGGTCACTTGGCCAAAAACCTCCGCCTTTATATGTACAAAAGGAGAACGCCGGGGGACGGTCACTTGGACGCTTAATATTGAATTGAGCAATTTTGCTGTTACTGATGATCGATTAAAAACGTTCCATTGACTCGGAAGTGTAACGAGGATAGCAATCGTGGCTAACTCTAGCTTTGGTCTAAATTTGTACTTTACTTCAAACTGCTGAAGGCGAAATTCATACGAAGAAACATTCATTTGCATGAAATTGATGTCGGGTCGACGGTCTTTTATCTCCTCGACGCAAGAAAGAAAAGCTTTGATCGATATTGATGTATTCCTGTCCATCTCTTCTCGCGTCGCTTCGAAGGTCAGATGATCGCTGGTGTCTTTCAGCATGGTAACCAATAGCTGTTGTCCACAGGTGTATACGGCGGCGTCAAAGGAGTATCCTGTTTCTGTTAGTTCTAAGGTGGCGTTATTTATTACCATTTTTGAAATAACTAAGAATGCCCTTATTGAAACAGTCTTCATATTAACTATGGAGATATTTGAAAGCCTCGCAGGTACTCGCAAATTTAATCTAGGGACTGTGATGTTTTGAGAAATGTCATTGATTGCCTCCAGAATATCTCTAGCCATGCGAGAGGCAAGCAGGGGCACCAAGGATTTGAATTCCACAACGGCATTTGTATCAGCGACGCTGATTTCCAAAGAATCGCGTTCGTTTTCTGGAAAGTTTAGCAAAATTGGCAAGCCTTTGTTGTTCGAGCGGGGATGGACTTGATTGATTGACACCAAGAAACCTTTGGCTTTCCATTTTAACGTTCGGCTTCGAAAACCCAGTTTAACATTCAGTTTCGGTTGGACAACTTTAAATCCAAATTTGTTCAAGGCATCCCAGCCAGGGATATTAAAAACGATTTCAATAGATGACAGGTTTCCTTTGTTAAACGATATCACAAGAGTCTCAAAAGAGAAGCCAAAGTTTCCGAGGCCCACCAACTGTAAAGGAGGCAATAACCCACTGATGCCTACCTGGCGAGTGAGTTGTCCAGCAAAGTCACGAATATCGGGGACTGGCAATTTCTGGTTGCTGGTCAATTGTATGTTTCCGTTGATATCTAGTGGCCAAGGAAACTGGAGAGAGCAGTTGAGCCCTCCAATCGTCACTTCACCATGCTGTACTCCAGAACTGTCTTGCCAACTGTTGACCAGGTCGATGTTTCCTTTACGCAAGGCTTGCTTCACATCAGATAGGGATAAAAACTGTTTGTGATTGGTGGAATGACAACCGGAAATGAGCCATGCCTGCGAAGGTAGGAACAAGCCAAGTAAGTCCAAGCGATTGCATTGGTTTAGTTAGATTCATGTTTTCCTTCAGCTTCTTAGCAATCAAGTTTGGGTTGACCAGAAGATAAATAATAGATAAATATTACATTAAAGAAAGAAAGAATGAATGAAAGAAAGAAGGAAAGAAAGAAAGAAAGAAAGAAAGAAAGAAAGAAATATTTATATCATACATGCAAATGAACTAGAAATTGCTTCGACGTTTGTCCTTGTCCTCCGACATATTTTTTCTCAAAGCGCGCAAAGCTTTCCTTACGTTGTTCTCAGAAGTTGTTCGTTATATGTTTATCCAACAAGACATGACAGACGGCAACTAATCAACTAACCATGAAAATACCATCTCATCAGGAAATGTGTAGAAACAAGGAAGCTTCAAAGCAGACAAAATTATTGTGGAATGGCGTTAAGCCAGAAATGAGTTGAAAGGGGAGACCTGCACGCTGCCAAATACTTCATGTTAGGCCACCATATAGTCAGATTACATTATTAGGGAGACTATATGGGGCTTTATATGAAGTATTTCCCTATGGGCACTCGATCGGCGTTAACCTTTAAGTATGCAAAAAATTTATACAAGAAACCAGCCAATGTTCAGTACTGTCACGTTTCGCTTTTAAATTTTCAAGACGGTATTTATAAGCCGTTTTTGCGGTTGATTCGGTCGATCGATGGGCTGTTTTTCATTCTTTTTTTTTAATTTAGGCATGTTAATTTATGCATTAAATGAACAAACAAGCAGTACTGCGCGCGTATTGTCACGTCTCGCTCGTAGCCGGTTTTCAAGACGGTGTTTCTTTTCTCTGTCAAATAAAGTAAACCTTTTTGGAGTTCGAGTATAAAGAACCCGAAAAGAATAACCGAGAGCCGAAAAAAAGGACATTGAGAATCTCAAATAGATGAACTGCACAGGCTTTCGAACTGTAGACATTTGAAGACAGGAAAGGAGAATGCTAAAGTATGAAGTGTTGTTTCTACCGACATCGGACCCCAGAATGTAAACACGCGTTCTAACATTGCCTAGTGTTACACTAGGAAATGCTTCGTGCAACTTGTCTGGCAACAACTGAAAACCGTGCGTTGCGGTGCTGCGAACAAGTTGCACGAGGGGTGTTACACTTTTCTTGCAACTTGTCTCTCTCTAGCTCGACGGTAACAAACGGCGCAAGGGACTGGCACGAGGTTACATGCGCTAAATTATAAGGGACTGACCATTATTTTTTTGGAGGGGGGGTTGAAAAATCCTGAAAAAAATTGTTTGCAAAATCAAAAAAGCCCAAATAAATTGTTTGCAGACATGTAAAGGAGAAAATAAAAAGTTTGCAGACTAGTTGATACATAGTTTGATTTATATAAGTAAATTTAGTCCTATTTGTTAAAATGCAAGATAACAATGCAACAAAATGATTTACAAAATCTGGATTCATCAACTGGTCAGTTTGACATGGTAAATTAGCCACCACAAACTAATTCAAAAGTTGCCATTTTGAGTGTTAATTAGCTATTCATTAGAGCAAATGAGCTATTTAACACTCAAACATCAGTTTTGTCATTTCTTTCCAGTAGCTGATTTACCAAATCGACTTGGTTAATAAACCCCAGTTTCTGTTTTTTACTTTTCCACCAACAAATTACCACTGTTTCTTAAAATCAGTAACTAACCCCTTTATTAAAAATAATCTCTTCTGAGGACCTTGAAAGCATTAAATGTTAAACTGAGCTACGTCACGGATAACGCAACTTGAAAAAGCTGGCAAGTTTTTTCAAGTTTGTCATTCGTAATCAGTCTCAATCTCCCTCAGTCGTAACCATCCTTGTTTAGGTTTGGTTAATTATTACTTCTTTGGTGTTTTTCTAACTTAGGAAACTATTATTTTGAGGTTTCCGTTAATGAGAAAATAATTTGTCAGATCAGAAAAATGAATGAAAATGCCGTGACATAGTTCCTTTAAAGTGAGGTTATTGTATTAATCGTTTCTATAACAAGAACTTTTTGTAATTGGATAGCTGTAATCGGACAACTATGTTGCGCACGTGTCAATCAGGTCCACTGAAATGCGTTATTGTTATAGCTGTTTCTCCACTGCTTGCAAAACTGATAATTAAAAATATATCCCTGAAGGGCACCTAGATTTCCTAATCTCGCATTTGTTATAGATAGGATTAACTGGACTTCCTATTGTATAATTCAGGGGCAATTGTGCTCGTAATTTCAAATCGTCCTCATGCTACGCGCTCGGCTGATTTACAGTAACTCGCCCAATTACTCCCTGAATTGTGCTCCACTGAGTCCAATTACCATTACTAATCAAGAACTCTTTGAAGTGCAATGAAACTCTAACTAAGAGAAAAGATTAACTCAAATTCCTGGGTTGCATGTATTCACTAATAGTCACACTGGCTTTTCAACAGGGTCCTAGGCTAGTTTGATGATGACATTTAATAAATCATCACTCAAACAGCAAGCAGTCTCCTGTTTTCCACTTGCATGAAGAAGGCAAATTGGATCCAGTCTTGTATAAACTACAAAATAAAGCGCAAGTGTATGGCAAGCATTGTTTCATTTGGCTCCTCAATCCTCTCTAGGATCAGGGGAGAAAAGGCCACTGGTGCAGTTCTATATTATTACTTACAGTTAGTTCACATTTTAATGTTTCAGGATACTTTGATGTGAGATTTTCAATTTTTTTAGGAAACAAAACAAGCCATGGTGCAGTTATACTTTTATAAGTTAGAGACATAGAGACACGGCATTCATGGAAAGTAGTTTAAGGCAGTAATGTTTAGATTAGCATTTTCACTACATAAGATTACCTGACGAATTTTAACCGTATATAAATAAATGTAATAATAATAATAATAATAATAATAATAATAATAATAATAATAATAATAATAATAATAATAATAATAACAAACACACAAAAAAAATTGTTTGCAGGAAGATGCAGCCGGAAAAAATTGTTTGCACAGACAACAAGACAGAAAAAAATTGTTTGTCTAGACAAAATTTTCATCCCCCCCCTCCAAAAAAATAATGGTCCGTCCCTAAAAGGGGTAGTTTATTTGCCTGATGCCACAAAAGGTTGCGACACACATTGCAGGAAACATTTTACAATACACAACGCTTGAAAATTTTGTTTCAGCGTTGCGAGAATCGTTGCCGCAAGTCTAGAAGAACCGAGTTCTACTTCTCACAGTGATTGCGGCAACAAAAAATTGCGAGAAATGTTAGTTGCAGGGTACGTTACACAAGGCAGTTTTTTCACGCAACAAGTTGCTGGAAACATTGCCTAGTGTAACAGCCGCCTTTAGATTTAAAAATCTGTTTTCTATTTCTGCGTCCTTTTCTCGATTCACAGGACTAAATGACCGCTCCGAACATCTTACTCCTTCATTTACGAGTTGGCTCATAGCCCCTTTGATTTTGTTTAAAAAGACTTAATATCAGTTAATGTATTTTGGACGTGCTCCACGAGATTAACAAAATAAAGTGTGAACTAGTTTGACGTATTAGTTTCTTAATGCAGTAGGATCACGTCAAACTAAATACACTTTTAGTCGCCAAAACGGAGAAAACAGACCAAAACCATGATTTGAAAAGCTCTAGGATATCATTTCAGAAAACAATCAAAGACCAGGAGTTCGTGCTCTAAAAATAACTGACAGCGTCCTCCGCCTCTTTTCTTGCAGATGATTGATACAAGCTAACATCTAGTAGAAATATGCATTTGAAAGTCGTTTTTAATTTTTGTGTTTGATCTTTCTTTAAGTTTTCTTCGTCGGGAAAAAAAGTATCCTTAGCATTTCAGTTTAATTTACAATTTGTTTATGATCGAAGTACGTGCAATGGTAGGATTAGGTCAATTGTTCGAACCCAACATAATTCTCGATCTTCATAAGATCATACGGATAAGTCCTTATCTCTTCCGGTGTCATTAGCCCGGAGGGGGTAATCTGTAAAATTTTGGGTGGGGGTGTGCCACTGCGACTCAGCTAATTGCATTGTGTAACCCTATTCTAGATAGTTCACCCCTAAATTTTCTCCGTTTTTTTGATTGGTTTAAATTGAACACATGACGCAATAGTGCTCTTCCGCGGATGAAAACGGTCAGGAAATAGTTCCCGTAAGGCAAAGAAGTGTCCATCGATAGAAAAGCTCCTCACATTTTTGCCTTTTTCCTCCCTTTTTTTTCCTATTCCTTTTCCTTTTTTTCTTTCTGTTTAAGTTGTTGTTTTTTAAAACCTTTTGATTTAAAACTTTAAATCTGGTGCTTTAAAAATTCTTAATGGCAGTTTTGGGGCGGAAGAAAATTTAGTGGGGAACAATAACTAGAGTATTTCTGTCACGGGACGCATGGGCTGGTAGCTGTCCCTAGGAAATTTGATGTTCTTAAAGCTAGCATATAAGCCTTCGTTTTGTTTTAAGGACATCAAATTTCCGCAGGAAAATTTCCGCAGACTATGCGTCCCGAGACAGAAAGACTCTATCCATGTCTATCGTTTAACTAGACACCAACTATGAAGTCCCTACCCAATCCCAGGCCAGACTCGCTGAGTGTCAATCCCTAGGTTCCCGACAAATGATACCCTATTCTATACCTAGACCGAAACTCTCTGATTTCTACACCCTATCCCACACTACACTTCACAGTGGCACATTCCCATAAAGCTTATATATGGGATTACCTCCACCCACCCCCCCCCCCCAACCCCTCACACACACACAAACACTCGGAGCCATCGGGCAAGTTATCAAAATCACTAAAGAAATTGCAGAAAAATAATACGAGTCCAGTTTTATATATAATATAACGTTAGGCCTTGCCCAAGGAAGATCGGACACACGTCCGGCTAGAACTGCCAACCTGTTATTTCTACTAGTTTATGAAAATATCGAAAATCGCACGTGTTACACTAAAACAAAAATTACGAGGATCCCTCCCAGAGTCTCCACGACTCCCAGTGAGGTATGTAAGCAGGCTTTCTCTGGTCTGTTTCTCTGATCCTAATTTCCTGTGTCCTAGCTACAAAACTTACAAACAGCCCAAGAGTGGACGTTTTTGCTGTTTGACAGTGTAAACACTTACCATGCATAGTAATGCACACGTGCACATCCGAATAGCCATCTTCCACAGACAAACAATGGAGGAAACTCTGCTCGAACTTCCAAATATATTTTTAAGCTTTCCTCTGCTTTGAATCAGAAGCTAGGAAACCACCTTTGACTCGAGCTAAGTTTTTAAGACTTGTCTTCTCGTTGACTTGTTACCTTTTGCACCCTTCTCGTATACCAGGTAAACCGATACACGGTGTTGTGTTATCTGTCAGACAATAGAAATATCATACCTGCAAGGACGCTCCTCTTGATCTTTGGTTTGCATTTGCGCTGAAATGAGCCAGGCCATCAAAGGTCATAGAGCGTCACTTCACTTGAGCAAGATGCACGCTATCATTCCTTCTGGCTGGTGACCAAGGAGTAAATTGGTTTAAATACAGCGACATGGTGATGCGAATCTTTGTCCTTCTATTCTAGGAGGCGACATATTATAACAAGAGAAAGGATGCTAAGTTGGGGGACCGTTTCGTTTTTGCTGTTGGTGATCTTGACGTTATGTGGCTTCGTCAATTGTGAGTGTTTACTTCAATTGTCTCTTCTGATTCATTTAAATTGGAAGGCTTTCTGAAAAAGAATATCTGCACCCATACCTAGCTCGTTTTAAAAAGCCTTTTGAGCGTTACATTACTATAACAACTCTTTTTGGCGTCCTCAGCATAGTAAACAACAGAAAGCAAAAGAAAGCTAACCTTAGCTGGAGAAAGTAGAGGGACTGGACATTGGCCCAAGTCAACAATTACTCTCTTCTAAAGTTTCTTCTTCTGAATTTTTACTAAGTTTTGGCCTGACAGGGTTGGGGGGTGGGGGGGGGGGACAATTTATGGGTTGGGTCTGAAAAGGGTACGGAAATTAATGCATTTTGGTCACGTCTGATGTACCAAAGGTGTTGGGTTTGAGGTCATGGCGATAACCGTCCATTTCCTAATTTAAATCTTTAAGGGGTCCTGGGACACAAGGAGTAGAAGAGTTTGCAAATATTATAGAGCCACCCAGGTTGTTCCAAGAGCCATCTTTAGCGGTAGAATTTTTATGCGTTTTTTGATCACACTGAAGAAAGGCTAAGCCCAAAATGTTTGTGATTGCGAAACTATTTGAAACTTTAAAGAGTTGTCCACCAAGTGCCAGGCATCATCTGAGCTTTGTCTTCCGACTTACGAATCTTTATATATAACTTGTATGCAAGGAAAAAACTGCAGCGAACGTGAAGACGTTTAAGGTTCGGGGATTTCAACGTCGTATCAGTCTGTGCCCCGCCGAATTAAATTCAGTTGAGTTCAAAAGTCGTTCAGAAATAAAACTGTTGCTTCAGAAGTTGAATTAATCTGTTTACTGACACTAAATAC
Source organism: Siderastrea siderea (assembly GCA_964030785.1). Taxonomy (NCBI): domain Eukaryota; kingdom Metazoa; phylum Cnidaria; class Anthozoa; order Scleractinia; family Rhizangiidae; genus Siderastrea; species Siderastrea siderea. Next base: position 10,712,241 of record OZ034971.1, on the reverse strand, counting down.
TGCAGTTCATTCATTACAACAATGTATGCATCTGATTCGTTTGGCAGCAGAAATTCGATGAACTTGCGTCGCTTGCGACTAGACTTTCTAAAAGTCCCTTCTGATTCCAAGTTTTCGTATGTCAACAGTGACTCGAAAGCGAAGGTTGACTTATGACAACATGCGACTAGACCAGTGGACCAGTTTTGTTTTTTTGCTTTGTTTTTTTTTTTTTATCATTCGATTTCTAGGAGAATTTCGAGCGCGAGAAAAGGTATATATGACTTTCCGCAAATTTTCACTCATTTAAGGTGAAAATCTCTGTGGCATAGCCATTGAATTAGATGAGCTGAAAGTGCGACCTTTAAGCCGAAAGGTTATGCAGGGCATAAATGTATCTAAAAAGATTTTCCTTTGATTGTTCTCATTTCCAGCTTCCCAGTTGGAAATACAAGCGTTCCAGCCAGAGGTCATCCCTATTAGAGCAATCACAACTCTAACACTCAAGACTAACGTAAAGCTGAATGTGACGTCACAAACCAGCCTTCAGTGCCGATTCAAGGACATTTCAGTGCCTGCGAAGATGGAAGACGGTTTTATTTTCTGTGACACACCGCCCATAAAAAATACCGACAGAGTATCTGTTTATCTGGATGTTGATGGCAAGTTGTTAAAAACTAAAAAGCCCCTCTACTTCCACGGTTAGCAATTGTGGTTTTATTTGTTGTTAGTATTAAACTATTTATAAAAAGGAGGCAGAGACAATAACCATTTCAGAAGAAAATGTGAAATCAGATCCGGCAAAAACAAGAAGAAATGATTAGGTCTCGTGACATTGGCAATGTGAGTCTCAGAATTTGCTAGATTTTACGATGCAGTTATATTTTCCCTACTGAATGAACATGTCATTTTGTTTTCTCCGTTAGGAGGCCGTTTAAGATAAGTAAGATACGCCCAAAGCTTGGTCAAAACTCCTAACTCTTCTGCTGCCAAGGGCGCCCAAATTTAGTGGTGAAATAGAGTTTTTCCAAACAAGGAGCACCACATAATTCATTTCTCTATGGATTTTATTTGAATGGTCACACTTTAACAATTCCTCCAAAGACCCAAAAGGTAGATTCTCCTTGTACGTGCAGCATTATAAACAGCACCACAGGAAAGTACTGCTCAGTAGCTTTCATTTGATTGGTCACGCTTTAGGATTTCATCCACTGTTTCAAAAGTTAGAACTACCTTGTACAGCATAATATACACCACCACAGGAAAGTACTACTCAATAGCTTTCATTTAACACATGTTTAAATGGTCATACTTTAAGAAATCAACGGTTAGAACCACCTCGGTACACTATAAAGAACAACATAGAAAAGTACTGACCACTATTTTATTTGCACAGCCAGGATTTCATCCACAGACTCAAAAGTAAGAACCACCTTATACAGCATCAGCTACTAAAACGGCTTTCATTTGAATGGTTACACTTTCAGGCTTTCATCCTTAGAATCGCATCATCACATTACTCAAGGCTTTGACTCTAGAGTGAAAAGTTCAGAGGAGACTGGGCCGCAAAGGAGTCTCCAGATTAAGACCTGTTAGATTTACTTTACGAACCACAGTGAAATGTGAGCTACAATTCAATCATACACTGTCTCGTAAAATAAGATCTCTGAATTTCCCAGATACAATGAGTTGTCTTACTTAAGAATGCCAGTGAAGTCGCCCACATGCAAACTCCCCCATAACAAACTCGGTACTACTATTTCAGTCAACTCGCCCATACGGTAACAGTAAACTGACGCCTTCACTAGATATAAGAGTTGAAACGAACTGAGATTTCTGACTTTCATTTCAGAGCCTTTCAAAGTATCAAACATCTCCCCATCAGTTGTCTCACCGGCTCAAAACGTCCACTTAACTGTCAGCGGTATCTCCTGTAAGGACTGGATTCAGTACTTTGTCAGATTTCAAACAGCAAATGGAACAAAGAAGACCCAACAGGGGATCTGTAAGGATTCTTTTGTATCATGCTATGTGCCTGAGTTTTCACCCAACACTCGGCTTCGGGTTGGTTTGACTCTGAGTAACAGATTGGTGGAGTGGGCTGACAGAAAGATTCTCATACAGTGTAAGTAATGTTCTTTAAAATGAATTTTAGGGAATGCTGCCTGAGAACAGAGTTTTGCACAGATTCCCTTCTTTCGCAATCCCATAAATGATGTCCTGGTTGGTGCTATGCAGTTGATTATATACATTCCCTCTGCTCGGCCTTTGACTTCCTATCTCGAAATGAAAATTCAACTGGCAGATAAGAATTATTCCCCGCAAAAAAGTGAATCTACAGTTCCAATAGGCAGTTGTGGGTTTCTCAAAAGACTAAAGCATTTCCAGCCAGATAAATAATTTTATTTGCTTGTTTTTCAAGTAAGATTCAATTTACAATACTTTGAAGGTTGAACACTACTATTCCTTTGACTTTATTAACGGAATTGAGGTAGTTAACTTTGCGCCGCGACTTGATATGAACTGATTGGAAAAATAGTCATTCCCAGTCCCGAAACGTCTTACTTCGGGACTTTTGAAAAACGTACGCTAACCGAAACAAGCAATATCTGTAAACAATCTGTAAACTTAAAAAAACTTGACTTCTTTCGTGTTTTAGACCCTATTGACGCCATAAGAAGTTCTATTAAGGACATCAAAACAGACATCTCTAAAAAGGGAGCGTTCACGTTTGCGGTGGCACTGAGAGACCGTTTTAGAAATGCCATCAAAGCCATCAAAAGTACCAGTAAGAAGCAAACACGGATATCAGTTCAGTATTCTCCGCAGGATAAACCACAATCCCTGAGGTTCCTGGAGTGTACCATGACCCTGAGGCATGACGAGGCAGGTGATGAGTATGTGCTGAGTTGCGCAGGCGCAGAAAAAGAACGCATCTACTTTTACCCTTCCATAAACAACGTACCCCTTGGCGGACAGGAAAAATATGAAGCAAGGACCACCTTATGTCCAGGCAAAAACATCTGTGAAGGTAATATTGTCTTTTCCTTGACACTACCGGTAATTACATCATATGGTGAAATGATTAGATCAAAAAGGTGATTTGGAACTTTCAAGAATCAACCAATCACCAAATTATCCTATGCTTGTATAATAACTGTTTCTCCACAACCGTGATTTCGCGGTATAATTTTTGCAGACTATCGTTTTCAGAGATGAAAGCAGAATAAAAAACGTTCTGATTTTAGTTTCCTTTTCTGCTATAGCGGAGCCCAAGTCCTCTTTACTGGTCATAGTGCTGTGTTGTGTCGGAGCGGCTCTTTTGGTGTCGCTAGTTGCAGTTTTAATGTTTGTCCGTTATCAAGTTGCAAAGAAAAAAAGAGTGTCACCAGAGACGACAACTGAGCTTGAAATGGAAGTTCAACTGCCCGAGAACGAGGACCGCCGGGTAATAAGCTTCATCATTATAGGAAAGACTTCATGACTGTTAAGTCTCTTCATTATAAAGTGGAATTTTGATCTTTTGATGGATCCAGTTTTGATTGTTGTCGAAACAAATTCGTCCAGTATTATGTGTCGGTAATTCCCACTTTTTCTTACTTCTATTTCAGCTCGTTTATCAACTTGAAGACTTTGCACTTGAGACCGGTGACGAAGAGGACAGACCTAAACGTCCAACTCAAGAAATTGTCGCATTCGATACAGAATCATTTGCTGACTTCTCTGAACTGCCTTTTAGCCTATCTGGTGATCAAGAAGAGCACGACCGAAGTGACCATGTACAACCGGAGCAGAAGGGAGGCTTGGGTGAAGAAAGGAAAAGTGGCGAAGATGATGAACCTTCAAAACAAGGGGTAGGCTCAGACTAAATTGAAGTGTAATTTCATATAGTGCCAAAATATGCCTTTGCATCATCATCGTCGTCGTCGTCGTCGTCGTCGTCATCATCATCATCATCATTATCATCATCATCGTTGTCCTTTGTATTTCAGCCCTGTTTTTAGCATGTGATGTCGTTCCTAACCAGTTCCGAGGTCACACTGCGAGCGTGCCAGTTCCTACGGAAAGCAAGTTGGTCTGCTGAGGGCCCTGATAACAGGTACCATGTTTTCATAGTGTTAACGTAACCAATTATCATTCTATCGTTTCTTTTTGCATACAGGGACAACAGTTTGAGGATGACT
>OZ034971.1:10403078-10703078 GCA_964030785.1 Siderastrea siderea | reverse complement strand
ATTTCTTTTTCGTCACTGTGAGGGCTAAAGGGTCAAGGGCGGCTACCGGATGGGCTATGTTCCCCATCAAACGTGTTTTGTCGTCATCAGGCCAAGCCATAGACGTCAAAATAAGCTTTTTCCAATCCGCATCGAGGAGCAAAATTGAACCAATACAGAGAATGTAAGACGTCCGGTTGCAGACTGAAACTAATGAGTATTGAAGTCTAATTACACTTACGGTAAGCAGACACTCACCGTGTTTTGTTGCGAAAGCGCGTATCTGATTGGCTCACATGTCTCTGTCACAACGAAACACGATCCCAGGGGTTTTCCAACTTTGAAAGAGAAACGTCCTGGGATCGAGATGTCCTTAGAATGTATTCAGAGTTCACTCTGGCAGGACGAGCCATTCAAACCTGAAAGGGGAACAAAGAAGCAAATGGAAATCTACGCTAAAAAATTTGGTCCACGTGCAACCTCGTCCCCAGGGGCTTCTCCTCGTTCAAAATGGCGGTCGGAAAAGGCTGCCAAAATGGCTCCCAAAATTCGTTAGAGTTTTTTCACGTAAACACGATGAAATGTCTTCGTTTCGTTGGAACAACGGTTTCAGATTGCAGAAATAAACAGGGCCGCAAGACGCAGGAGACAACCTAAAAACAAAAACATTTCATGATGTGTCACGTGACATAGAGATTACTTCATGGAAAATGCACGAGTTGAGTAGTGTCAGAAAACAAACGAGTGAGCGTAGCGAACGAGTGAATTTTCTGATACGTATCAACGAGTGAATAAAAATCGTACAAAGCATTTTCCATGCTATAATGTGTTTATTTCATAGGTACTGAGATTTTCTTTTTCGTGTAGTATTGAGTAGACAAATTTATTTGCACAAATAAATTACACTCAGTGTTTTTAAAACCATTCAAGTGCTCAACAACTGAGTAAATCAAACATCTGCAGCACTCAAAATTTTTCAGTAAAGTCAAATGTCTATTAATAAAGGAAGCCATGCCAATAACAAAGTTGTCAAGACGATAAGTCACAGTTTATTCATCATCAGAGTCACTTTCCAGTTCCAAAGGCCTTAGACGTTTCCATCGCACCGCTTCGGGGCTTGACGGATTTGTAGAAAGCGTCGGAGACTGATTTAAAGTGTTAATGTTGATGGAGAAATTGCCACCTTGAATAACTGCGCCACTGAATAGTGCCATGGAATGCTGCTTACCACCATTCTGAGAGTCGGAGGACGGCGTACGAGCTGTTTCAGAAGAGGACGAAGCTGTGGTACCAGCCAGCACACTGCTCAGCACTTTTGACATGTGCATCTGTTGCTTCGTTGAAACAGTGCTGTAATTTTCTATGCTCTTCAAATTCTTATGGCCAGATAGTTGTGCAATTTGCGTAGGTGGAATGTCGTGTTCACTTAGCGTCTGGATCAGGGCGGAAAAAGGTTGGGCGATGAAACGAGCGTGTCCGAGCAAAAAGGTGTGATGCAGTGGACTGGGATCGAATTGGGTGCTAGACCAAAATTCAAAATTCAAAGATCCAAATTCAAAATCCTAATAATCTATTAATAGTTTCCGAAAAACGTTAACTTTGGGTTATCTTTTCTTTGTCTTTTCCGCCTTAATCGATGCTAAAAGACTGTCTAAAAACGAGCAGAGCAAAGTAAAAAGATGGAAAATGGCGTTTGGATGACGCGTGGCATGACGCGTATTTATAATTCGTGCAGCTCGTGCAAGGTTAATCAGGACACGTCCCTAGTTAATTAATTAAATCAAATCAACATTAACACGGCGCTTCTTCTTCTTTTTTCCCCAAAACCTCTCCTATGCTTGTCTGTTTCTTTAGGCACTACAAATAGAATTGCTCCTCAGTTTAGACGGTTTTCTTTGCTTTGTTTTTGTGAGATAAAGGGAGGAGAAATCTGCAAATTCAATTTCACTTTTAATTTGTTTACAGTTGGCGGTGATACAGTTGGCGGTGTTGCGACGAATCATCGCCATGGCGAGTTGCAAGGAGGCAAAGTTTAAAGTTGCTAAACGCCACTATCTCCAAATATTTCCAGCTAATTTCTTATTATGTCATGTAAAATTTATCGGCCTTTAATATATGTAAGATTTAGGGTGGAGTAATTTGGAGCTTTTTTAAAAGAGACGAGGAAACACAACCATGTCATGTTTTTCGGCAAGAGCAAGCATTCGACACTCTCAAATTGAGCGCATTTTTTGGGAACTTACTGTGAAAAAGATTGACTAATGTCCACGCAGACATAAGCATTTCAAACTGTGAGCCAGGACTGTGAAAAAACGTTTTAATCATAGTGCACGGCTGGCTGAAAAATAAAGAAAGAAAATGAGATTTCCGGTTTGTTGAAAGGTAAATTTCGCCGGCCACCAAACGCACCGGAAGCGCGGAAAGAGCGCTCGTGCCAGTCCTTCTCCGCATCACACATCGCTTGAAGAGCGGACTGCTCGTTTCATCGCCCAACCTTTTCCCGCCCTGGTCTGGATCATTGTCTTTCTGCCGCTGTGATTTCGAAGCCTGTCGTTTTCAATTCCTGCGTTCTGAACCATGGTCTTCATTAAACCATTGAGTTTGTTTTTGCCAACAGCGCCGGACTTGAACCAGCCTTTTGTTGCGAGCGAGTCCGTCTTCAAACCGTTGTTTACAGCCAAATAAAAGGGAGTATCATCTTGATTCATTTCCTCAGGTCTCTTCCTGGCAAAACATTTGTAGACCGCGACAGGATCTCTTTCAGTTCCGTCGGTCGCAAACATTCTCGGCGGTACAGTTCTGACATCGCTGCAGTCTGATCCCGTTCTAGTTTTTGTTTGTCTTTCATTGAACTCCAAGTACTCGACTCCGCTTGCCGTTTTCTGTAGCTTTACATCTCCCCAGCACATATCACGATGTTCTTGGCACCCACGGAGTCCGAAGTGAAGAGTGTTGTTTAGCCAGAGCGTGTTTAAAAGTGCCTCGGGACTACACATACCGAGCAAACCCTTCTCGTACAATATTTTCAACTCTTCGCTTGTCAAAGCTATCGACGCTTTGGGTTTATTTCCTTTACCTTGCTTCTTTAGCTGTTTTTGTTTGGACTGAAGAACTTTCCTGGTTTTCTCAAACACCAAGTCGTTGATTATGCTTACAGAATAGCTCTTTTTCTTCAGGTGTCTTTCGAAGCTAGCCACTAAACTTCGAAGAGAAGTCGGTTCGTATTCATTGCTATCTTTGGTGCGGACGGAGATGATGAATTGGCTGATGTATTCATTCAGCTCAACAGCCGGAATATCTTCTATTTTTCTGTCTTCGTTCTTCGTTTTCAAAAATCTTTCAAGCAATCTTACATCTCGTTCAGGTTTTTGAGCGGTGTTTTTGTTTTCTTGTTCTAAAATGAATTCTTCAACTGAGCAAACAGAGGCAAACCTTCCCTCGGCCATTTTTCAAAGCGCGCGTTTTTTTGTGTACAACGGCTGTCGGATGACGTTTCCTTCAGTACGTTCATTGATCAGCAGTGAAATTTCGTCGTTCGCGTTGCTGATTGGACGAACGATATTTTTTCACGGTGAAATTTTGTCGTTCGTGCTCCTGATTGGCTTCGTTTAAAACCAGTACGAATTTTATTCACCGTGATTTTCGTGGATAAATCTCAGTACCTATGAAATAAAAAGTACTCCACGATTCTTGGGGTATTTCAGCAGCCTTGGCCAGGGGTTTCTCCGACCGCCATTTTGAACGAGAAGAAGGCCCTAGGGACGAGGTTGGTCCGGGTGAGTGTTTTGCTGACAATTTGGGTGAATGCATGGTGGAAGAGGGAGTTACTATGGGTGAAACACGCGCTAAAAAACGTAACAGCAGCGTTCATAAACCTTGTAGTTTAAAATTCTCGAAAATCGAGCTTAATCTGGCAATGTAAATATACAGTGAATTTATAATAGGTAAAGGTAGCGTTAACATACAGTGGAAGTCCTTCTTAAAAGTAAATTAAAGCATATATGTATTTAGCAAATAGTTGTATATGACTGCAAGGTTTCCAACTACAAAAGACCGACGCTAACTCGGGGAAACCCGCGCTATCTCCAAATAAAACTCGTTTCCGTTGGTAAGAGTTGTTTCTTTAACAATTTTTGGCTTCCCTTATATGTTTGAGATAGAAGAAGCCTATTAATTGTAGAAGGTTTTAGAAATGGAACAATGTATTAAGCAAGTTGTATACTGCCGCTGCGGGGTGTTTTCACTAGTCAGGTTTTAAAACTAGAGAATTCTGACTTAAAAATGCCATGTGTACATGTGGTGAACTTTCAGCTCACTAGTACGTTCTTTACTTAGATTAACTTTCATTATAATGCATATCGTTTCAAGTATGGAAATATCGTGAGTGGAAGAATGTTACAGTAAACAAACAAACAAACAAAAAACAGTTTACATATTGGTTCGCCTCTTAGACGCACGTATAAGGAAAATGTAATCACAGGCTAACCATTTTCTGTTGTGTGGTGTGCTGTGCATTTATAATGGCTGCACTCGCTCAACTGAGTAATTTTAAAATCGCCAAAGTAAACACAGAAACAAAATGGAAAACAAAATGGCAGTGATTTTGAGAGTTTTTATTTCATTTTCATCAGTTTTGAAAGCCCTAAATTTCGCCTTTACCTTTGCTTGTTTGATAATCCAACACAGCCGATATCAGAATGCACAACCGCACGTCACAAACAATGGTAAGTCTGTGATGTAATCTCATAAGCCCATGCGTTTCTGGGTATATTCCTGGAAAAGTATCTTGTAAATAAAAGTTTATCTTGAAAAGGTTCTCTTAATTTGTGGTGTAGGTAGCGTGTCTGGTAAAAGGCGAGGGTTTGAACAAAGTAATGTGCTAGCATTTGTTTAATTTTCCTTTTAAAGGACGCAAACAACTGAATTTTTTTTCCTAGTCTTGTATTTATCTTCTCAGCTCCCACAACCAATCTCGTACCTCGAGTCTTCGTTCCTCACTGCGCAGGGTTGACGAAGCGAGCGTTTCCCAACCACTGGCCAAGGGGAACGAAGACACTGGGTACGACCCGTCGTGGTTTAGTATCTTTGTACCCAGGACCACGCTTCTTCCTTCTAATCATGATGGTGTGACGGATAAAAAAAATCGGCGTCCATGTACGGATATCAAAAGACGAGTGTACATTCCTAGGCTATTTTCGGGCCTTTTGGCTGTCTTGTGCGCATGCTTTAATGGCACCTGCGATACTACCAGCGACTTCAATTTAGTCCGTCGAGTCTTCGCTCCTTACTGCGCAAGCTCGAAGACTCTGAGTGCGAGATTAGGCGACTGCTTAATTAGTTGTGACCTCAGCGTTTTCGGAAGGCTCTGTTTTTGCTGTCCACACCAAAACGATAAAGCTCCGTTTTCAAGTGTCTACCGTTGAAGACAGCTGTCCATAACCTCCATTTTAATCGAGAAACATATTTGTTTTCGAATGTTTTAGTATTATGTGGACAGTCGCAAAAATGCATTAGTGGACGTAGACGGGCCTTGGATAACCAGGCCGAGTTTTTTGCGAGTGAGTAGTCAGTGAGGTGCTCAGGCAAATTGTATCGCTGGTAGAAAACGCAGATGATTGACATGATTGGGTCTAACGAAATGATTTACTGAAATTAGAACAAAAAAAAATACGGTATGTAGTCATTTATACAAGAAAACAAAACAAAAAAGGAAATCAAAGGGAATAATATTCTTCAAGGAATATTGGTGAATTTTGAATGGTAGCCAGTTTCAGGCTCTCACATAGTAAGAAGGCGAAAATTAGAAAGGGACCGCGAAAAAAGACGCACGGGATCATGGGAGAAAAGGGGGCAGCGGCGTGAAAGCCACTCCCGTTCTTCTTAGTCCCCAACATCGCTCTTTTTCTAATTTGCTTTTCCTACTCTCTCGCAGACTGGAACAGGTTAATGGCCATTCAACCAATACCATTCGCGCATAGCAGGAGGCTCCTGTGTTTAAGAAATGAACATAAAACCTGGGTGAATGTCTACCAAACTAGCTTACAAAATCCGTGCGTTTTTTCCGCCCTTATCGCTGGTTATACGTGCTTGCTTTATCGGCCGGTCGAGGTTAGTTTATTTGCAACCTTATAGCAACAGCAGTGTTTGTTGAACGTTGGCATCGCACGGAATTCAAAAGGAAGCAAAACCAGGCCCTGTACGCGACGCGAGCTCACCAAGAGCTTATCTCAATTTCAACATTTGTGTATTTAGAGTATTTGCCAAGTTTGCCAGCCCATTTCGAATTCCAAGTTGTCTTCTTCTTCCTTTCTCACTGCAAGACCTGCTGCGAGTGAAAATTCATTTTCATATTTATATGAAAGCCTGTGCACCTTGCCTCGCTTTTAAAAAGGGCGTAATCATATTTTGGGGAAATGACCTATTGGTCCCTGAAGGCCCACTGCTTCAGAGTAATCGGAATAATGCCATAGATCCTTTGTCTTGCCGGTCCCACTCGGACGAAGGTGGGGGAGGAGGGAGGTGGATAATGATCAGATTTGAAAGTGACGGAGAGGCCACGAGTGTACCCCGAAAATTTCCAAGTGACAAAATTAAATCTTGCCCCCCCCCCCCCCCGCTGAAAAACATTTGAGTGAGAAAAATTGTAAGCCTGCAAAACACCAAATTCTGTCAAAATCCTTGGCAGCTTTCTGTCATTGTAAAACCTGTACCCATCCAGGGCTAAAGTCACAAATCCAAGACCCTCTTGGAGCGCGGAAAAGTTGGGAAGAGCCAGGGGAACACGCGATCCTCGGAGTCCGAGAGGCAGTTAGTCGGGGCGGGACATAGAAAACCAGGCAATAGTCGGCTTGACAAACTAACGTCCCAAAATTCTTTCTTTTTAACAGCGTTGAACCATTTATTTGCAGAAGCACTGCTGCTTTTCTTTATGATTCTCTGTTTGGGTCTAGCCTAGAACCCAGGCGTTCTCTTAACTTGGTGCGAAATGTCAAGTCGAGTGAGAGGGGAAGAGAACGCCTGGGTACTAGGGTGTGTTGAGTCGACTATCAAAGATAGTCTAAATAATCAATATATATCCAATAACTAAACGATACATTAACTAATTTAGAAACTTCAAAGGTATTACCATGTATACATACTGTACATATGTATACTTGTTATTGGGTCTCCGAGGATGGGACAACACCCATCATCAAACGGCTGTTAAATATTGCTGAATACGTTATTTCAACCCATCTTCCACAAGCGCTGCTCTAATAATTATATAGCCTTAGCTTTGCACTGAGAATATCTAGATACTGAATTTTTCATGATTGTTCTTGACCTGAGAAATTTGCAGGGCAAATTCGACTTTTCATCACTCTTGCATGGAGTGGAATATACATATCTTTTAAAAAGCACCAGGTCACCAGCCTCTCTTCAGGATATCAGCCGTGACAGTTTCATTTAGCGCTAGCGAGTTTAGACACAGGACAGGTATTTGATTGAAAATGCTCGCTGGGAACCATCACTTTTCGGTTCAAGGGCTGAGGTAAGCGCCTTTGTACTTTAAAAAATTAACTACATTCCAAAAATGTCCCTCCTTCAAGGAAGTACACCCTCCCCTATATGCCTCGTTATATCTGCGCTACCGAGGAGCTGAGAGCAACGGCTGTTTTAGTCGTTAAAATTGTTTACTTATGTATTTATTCTTTATTTCCCATTGCCACTAACGGCAGGAGAACCTCACAGAGCTTGACTACGGTTCCATTCTAGTCAGTTTTAAAAGCTTTAAAGAGGCCAATTTGACCCAACCACAGCTCACCACACAAACACAACATGGTAGGCCTGTGTTTTGAGGAGCCGAATGTCACAAACCCGTGATCCCGCCATCTCCCTCCCTTTTCAGGAGACGGTCTGTTTTTTTTACACATTCATTTTCCTTTTGTTTATCTGTTACGTCTTCTTTTTTCTTTGTTACCATTAATAGAGGACCACCACGAATAACACCATTTTGATATCTGCATGAGTCCTTCACCCACTTGAAAGTTACAATAATTTACAGTTATCTGTCTTATCTCGAAGCCCTACAGCCCCCCGAACTGAAAACCGCTTCACTGGATTACCGTCATCTCGAATCGTCGATTCGAGATAACGTAGAACAAAGAAGTGCAATATCTTGTTGACTGTTTTTATTTTATGTTTGGCAATTTTGAATTGCGTGTTCGATAGCGGGACGGTGTATAGTCACTGGAGTTGTGCAAGACCAACATTGCGCGCAGTGGTCTCCACGCAAGGGTTGGCGTGGGATCGAGCGGGTTTAGTTAACAAAGGACTTTACTGTAATCCAGTAATAATAATATGTTAGCGCTATCCAAATTACCTCAAGCTACGGAACATCTATTTATTTAGTCTGGTTATCGCAACTTCCCGTACAACTCTTTCGGCGGAACCTCTAGAGTTTTGATTGCGCGCGACTTGTTCATTTCATCCATATTTTTTCACGCGGTTTCACAATTCAATTACAGTTTTGAAGTATTTTCGCAAGATCTGGGAGACATCAGAATTCTAAAAGAGGAACATCATCTTGGAATTAATCCCTCTTCGACAGGAAGTTATGTAGGAAATAAACTATTCAGTTGCATTCTTTCAAGTCTTTCAAGTGGTTGTAATCTCGCGCGGTTGCGGGATATTTGAAATGAGATCCATCGAAAAAGGCGCCCAAAACTAACCAATGGCGAACATTAGCATCCTGCTCGCGTTCTTGGGCTCCTAATGAAAAATTTCCGCCAATTTAGAGTCCTCAACGTTAATCTTTCGTTCGCACGAAACAAAATTTTTCAAAACCATGAAAATCGATAACTTGGCAGGGAAGCGATCGGAAATACGCACAGTCATGTTGTTTTTGTGCTTAGAGCATAACAATCGTCCAGCTTGAGTATTTGTTTTCACTCCAAGATTTATTTTAAGCCCAACTCAAAGTATTGTCGGACTTACCATAATAAAACTAACGCTATCGCATCTCATCTGTTTACAAAATATAATACTACATTTCTGGTTGAAAGCGGCAAGAGAAAACAGCGATTTTAGGACGAAATAGTTTTGATCCGCAGAATGAAATTCTTGCTCTTCCGAGCGTAAACGAAGAAAATGTCCACATTTTGGCATCAGTGTTTACAGCTATAAACACGTTGTTGATGTGGTTCTTATCTTTGGACTGGAGGGCGTAATTACCTAGTCTCAAATGTCCGCCCGAAATTCATCTTGACCTAAAGAGGTCTCGTATTGCGGAATTCCGATGAGGAGATTGGTCCAAATCTGTTTGAATGGCCCTTGTATTAGTTAAACCAATAAGGTGAAACAAAGACCTGTCAAAATTGGCGGTTCTCGTGAAAAAACCCTGATTTCCTGACGCATCTCTCCTGCGGTTAACGAAAGCCGATACTTTTTCTTCCAAATCACAGGGAATGCGTTCAGGGAATTATTATACGCGGATTTTTCGTGACACGGAGAAAATCGTTTCGCCTAACAGCGTCTTTGAGGCGAATTTCGTCTTGTTGCTTATCTTTGCCGTAAAATTTGTTCACACATTTTATGCACAGTGATCGACGGCCGCAGTTTATTTTAACGCCAAGCAATTTACAGACGCATGGCAGCTTGTTTCAAGGTGAGTGCACGCATTGTTTCGTTCTTTCTAGATTGTTTTCGCCTTCGACAGCGCTGTCGGATTTTTCTCCCACTCTTGTCAATCATGTAAGTAAGCGCTGAATTGTTTAAACACAACCTTACATTATATTTGCTTTCTTTCAGGTTTTTATGAACTGTTGTGCGAGCGACTAGTTGCTATGACGTGAACGGGCGGTTGAACGCAACGGCGTCGTGAAGCACGTCTCAGAGCTTTTCAACGCTCGCTTACAAAGAAGCAACATAAACTGTTCGCAACCAACGCACGGATATTAAAGGCTGGATTTCATGCGCCTTTCTGTTTGATATTTTCATCTTTGGCTCAACCGCCTGTTTTCGCGATTCACTCCAAAACGGGACGATTTCGGTTACCTATAGTCTCGTTCAGAACACACAGAATTGAATCTGGTAATCGTCACCAAGGTCAACTGAAGTTTAGCCGCCGAAAGCCAAAGTATCTTTGGAGAGTTGTTTAGACTGAGAGTTCAGAACAATGGAAGAATCCAAACCCGAGATAAATTCCGTAAATCGCGCTCATGATCAAGAAACCCAAACAACCTTTGATATAAACCACAGGGTGCCAACGGTTCACAGGGCTCCTTCGACTGATAGCAGACGACCTCATGGTTATAACCCATACAGCCATAGGCATGCTCCATCGTGGAGTGCAAGCCACCCCTTTCATTCACCAGCATATCCTGACTACTACCCTTATGACATGAACTACCCACCTCACCACCATCCCCCTCCATCCATCCCAGGACCACCATCTCATGGTAGCCACTACTACCCTGGACGTGCACCACACTGGCATAATCCCCCTAGCCCTGTTCTACCACCACACATATCACCTGTGCCGCATCCCCATTCACCTTATCACCACTACCAGTATCCCCACCCAGACGGATTTTATTCCCACCCTCCACTGCAAGGAGTTGCCCCTCCAATGCCCATTTCTCATGGGAGAAGACACACAGACTCAGAGATTGCCCGTCCTAAGGCAGAATGGCCACCTGGATATCAGCCCTTTGCAAAACCTATCATACCATCAGATTACCTGGCCACCCTGCATCGGAACCCTGGATCAGACTATGGCGGACCGCCATCCACAGCAACGTCATTGAAGTCAACAGTTATTGATCTCCCACATTCCAGCTTTCCAAGCCCAAGGTTGTCAGCTAAACATAGTAGGAAGCGTGCACGTTCCAATACACCTTCATCTGTTGAGTCCATTGACCTGAACGCTCTGATAAGGGGCTCACCAGATTCCCTGTCAGGGTACCTTGGGCCCACTAGGATATCTTCAGCAGGGTCCTTTGGCCACTTGAGCCCTATTGGATTTTGTACGTCTCCTGGTTCACGACAGGCAACTCGCTATCCCATCGCCAGACATGTGCTCATTACCACTCCACCCATTGCCCCTCCACGATTGCCAACCCCATCTTCCACGAGAGACACAGTGCCAAGCTCAACAACTGGTGCAGAAGGGGCAAAGGAAGAGATGCAGGAGAACATGAGTTGTGCTGAGACACCACAAGTGTCAGCAAATAAAGATCCAGAGAGTGCTAGCTGCAAAGATGAGAGTATGGATGTCTGCCCCCTCGACTCCACAACCTCACCTGGTGCTTCAGAAGTGAAGGTGAGAGCATTCTTTTTGTTACAATACAAATTACTATATCCTCATAGACTGCATGTTCCCTGTCAGTCACAGAGCTCTTGGATGAAGACTGCACTTGAAGCTTTCTTACCTTTGGTACTGCCTACATTATTAAGTAGCCCATTTGAGCCGTCAGCTCCTTTCCCGGGTGCTAATTTCTTCCCCCCTATTCCTTGCCAAAAGAGATTGTTCACAGGCTAGGAGTCTGCTAGCACTCCATTTTGGGTGGCATTTTGATATATTTCTCCAGTAGTTGTTGTGGTGGGACAGTGATACATGTAGTCCAGGGGCAGCACCTGTGGACTGTATCTTTAATTAAAAATAATTTTATTATGTCAGAGATAACTAGTGAATTCTGTGTTATGCAACTGTTTTCACAAGACAATTTCTCAGTTGCTTTACTCTTTTAATAAAGTGACCTGGGCCCGGTTGCATAAAGCAACTTAAGATTAAGTAGGAATTTCTGCAACTGTTCCCTGTTCTCCAGATGATTTTTTTGCACCATCATTGTGTTTCCTATACTCTTAAATCCTCCTATGGGGGATTTATCCATCTTCTGGAACACAGGGAATGGTTGCAGAAATTCCCACTTAATCTTAGGTGGCTTTATGCAACTGGCCCTGGAAAATCTGGTTGGGCGTTCAACACCATACATGTAGATTGCCAGGCCATATGCTGATCAGTGATCAATAACTTGTTTAAGAAAATGCAGTGTAGAGTGTTGAAATGAACATAACATATGTCTCCTTTGGCCCAATTTGTATTTAATTTAGTAGTTTACTAGAAATGTTTGGAAACAACCACTCAGCAAATGAAACATCAGTTGAGTCAGTTAAGCATGACTGTTTCTACAGAAAAAGTATTTCCAAGATATTGATCATTTTCCCTCTCAGGGACCTTAATTGGCTGAATATAATTTCCAAGTTTTTTGTTATTATATTATAATAACAGATGTTGCTGGCACTGGTGATCTAACTTATCTGGCATGTTCTAAAGCTGGATGTTTGAGCAATCTGAGTTGTTTTAAAAAAGAAAGAATTGTCATCTGATGTTATATCACTTTTGATGAGCTGAAGAAGGTGAACTTCACCAAGGTGAAAAGCAGTCATCAAAGTTTATTATTTGCCTTCCTGTGCATGTGACATGTTTTGGAAAGTTATCACTATACACTGTAGTACAGTATCTGTTCTGATGATTTGTGAGATCATTTCAATTAAATCAATTACAGACCAGGTTTTGTAAGTGTTAATATGTAATAATGTTGAGATTCAACATTTATTATTTGTCACAGGTATATGTATTCACAATAATCTCTACAAGAACTGGGTAATCCATTTGTTATTCTCAGCATTTTTGAAATAGTTGTGGGCAATCTTTTGAAGTTCCTCTTGGCCGGCAGGCATCACATCACTTGACAACCCACTGTGCTAACCAGACCATCTTTGTAAATCACATGCAATGCAAATAACATATAAGCTTATTACAATGAGAATTATTTAAAAAAAATTATATATTAATCTCTGATTTACTTTGTTCTCCCTGCATGAGCTACTGAACAACAATATACAGTAGCTTGGATTACCATCATTAATCTCTTTTTTATGAACCCCTTTTCGGCAGCTATATCGCTATATGTGAATGTCTGTTTGTTGTTGCCAATAGAGGTTTGGCATTTTTCTTGTTAAACAGTTAGGATATTTAGCCTTTAGTTATGTCCCCAGTAAGCAAATAAACGGTGTTGATTTAGTCTTGAAAAATGAAAAACAGACGGTGGTATTTAAGAGTGGATTAACCCTTCCTCTCCGATTCCAGAGTCAGTTATGGACACTACACATTTAGATGCTAGATGATTCTAACTTCTGAGTCTGTGGATAAAACTCCTATGGTGTGACCATTAAAATGAAACCTCGTCAGCTGTACTTTCACATGGTACTATTTGTATTTAAGTTTTTTACAAAATGAGATTTGTCTTGAATTTTGATTTTTTATTAGTATCTCTTGGGTGTGAAAGGGTTAATCAAGGATAAAAAGTCAAGGCGGCAGGGAAAGTTCGTGTCAACAGTGTTCTTTTTTCCCCTGGGTTGCAACTGATACTATGTTTCATCACCTCTTCTTATGTACAAATATTTCTTTGTTCTTGTCAAGGGGTAGTAACTTCACAATCTGAGCAAATTAGCTTTTTAATGAGGTTGTGTTATGTTGCTGTCAGTGCCAGTCTAGAAAACTGAACTCCAAGGAAACAAATATTTTGACTGCTCTTCTGATCATCCTTTAAATTGGGAAATAACCTATTGTCAATATGATTAGATAAAGGAGGTCTGTTGTCTTTATAGGATTAATAAGCTGCTGGCAGACAATGTAATATAAATAGATTGGACAGTTCCCAACGATCTTTCAGTTAAGCTCTAATGAAGGTGGACAGATGTCACCGAAAATTTAGAAGAAAAAATAAGGCAGATCGGTTTTAAAAAACTTTTCTTAAAAAATGGACACAGCTTCTCAAAGGGTACTTTTCCACCTGATAGCTTAGGGCTTTTCATGAGGTGAACATTTGAAACATATTTTACCATTGTTTAAATGACCTCAGTGTGTTACAACTTAAAACACCAATTTCCTGTGCAAGGAAATTAAAGCTCCAAAGTAGTGTCCCAAGAGACTCGAGAGAAGTTAAGGCAGATTTACAAAACTAATTTGACAATTCTCGAGCACAGTGCCCTAATACATTGTTATCAAAGATTTAGTCAAGCCTAGTCAGTGACATTCTGTGAATGGGCAGAAAGAATCCGAATAGTTTAAATGTTATTTTTCCTGTGGCTTTTAAATTTTTTTTTCTGTGATATGCAACTTCCATTTTCAATCCCTTTGTTTATTTTAAAACTGTTACAGAGAAACTTATCATTAAAAAAATAATATTATTGCAGCCACCTAGAAGAAACTTTTTAAATGGTGCATTAACTTAATCAAAGCAGATGCATGCTCATAAAAGTGTGGTTTCACTGGGAACTGTGCATTTCAGTAATATGCTTACAGCTACCCTGAAGTTTTAACTTCTGGTACTAATTTAATGTAAAGACTGTTTTACAGTGTACTGCCCACAACAACAGAAGCCAAATGGATCATAATTCACTAGCAACCCTCATGGACATGATTGTTTGAGCCAAATGGAGTTCTAACATATCTGTGCTTCCCAAGATATCTCTAAGGCAAATGATGGTAGCGTAAATTGAAACTGTTGAGTATGTACATTACTGAAAGGTTCCATAATAATATAATTAGTCACTAGCTGGACAAAAAATCTTCATTGGCACAATACAGTGAGCTGCTCATTATAATATATATCTATTTAATACTTAATCAGCTCTGAATTCATTAATTGTTAATTAACTCTTGTTGAAATATAAATATTTACCTCACCCACTGCCATGCATTAAATAAATGTTAGTTCTGAGAAACTGTCAGTAGGTCAAAACAAGAAACCTGTCAATTTGATATGATCACGTGTAACAAGAAATTAATAGACTTTGATCCTTACGGCCTTTAATTTATAGCTACTAGTCGTGTTTTAGGAAAACTGGATTTAGTTATCAGGTTTACTGTCTGCTTGGTAATAGTATTAATTTTTTAACAAAGAGTATTACACTGCCCTTTTAAGTTTTCTTTGACTGAAGAAATAGCAGTCTTAATCAACTTGATAAATTTCCACCTGGAGTTTGCTGTCAGTTAAAATGGGCTGCATAATTTTATCTCACTAACACTTAAGTTGATCTGAGTATCTAAATCTTCATAAATGTATATAATAATTATCCCTAGATGCTCAAATTTGTAAAATTAAAGTGGAAGATCACCCCAAATGAATCCAACTGTCTTCAGATGCCTCTCTATATTACTGTACCAAATGATCTGATACCTCAAGGGATTTATGCATTTGAATATTAAGGAAGCACATTTTTACATATGTACATTTTTGGTTTATGTTAGTGTAAACATCAAACAGTTTCAGTATACAGAAGAACTGTAATCAGACCACACTGAACATCTGGCCTATTATTGGGGTGACTGGATTTAACAGAGATTCTTTACATAATGAAATGACTTCACAAGCCTTTGTAGGGGCCAAAACAAAGTCTAACAGTAAAATAGTGGTGTGACATACTTGTTGATAAATATTTCAGGGTAGCAATGGCAGGGGGGTGGGGAGAGGGTTGTTTTCACATAATCATGGCTACTACTCAGCTTAATATATCCCCAATAAACTCTTATGAGAAACATGCATGGAGACCTTTGAGAGAATTTGCATGTTGCTTTAGGAGCTTAAAGGGTTCATTTCCTCTTCATCATACAGCAGGAGGGTTCAGATAACGAAGCTGAAGACAATCAACCTGAGCAAGAAGAGCGGGACCTGGCCTGCCACTGGAAAGAATGTAAAATACAGTGCGAAACTCAAGATGAGCTTGTTAAACATGTCAACAATGATCACATCAAAAAGGATCGCAAGGACTTTACCTGTTACTGGGATGGCTGCACTAGGGAAAGGAAACCCTTCAAAGCCCAGTATATGTTGGTTGTACACATGCGTCGTCACACTGGGGAGAAGCCACATAAATGCAATGTAAGTCAGCCAGATTGTATACTCATATTTTAATGTAGTTTAAGTTAGTTAGCCTGCGTGCAGACGTCTCCTATTTCCTTCCACCCGCGGAAAAGGGACGTCTGCGAAACGGCGTCGCTAATCGTGTTCCAATATCCTGCTGTTTTTCAGGAATTCGTGGAAAGTGCTTTGATTGGTTTCTTGACAATAGCCACTGTTAGAAACAACTCTGATTGGCTATCGTCGGGAAATGCTCGAGATAATGTATGCGATCTACATTTAGCGGGGTTTTCCATTGATCAAAACATGTCCGATTGTGTGTTGTGTTTCTCGACTATTCTGAAAAACAACGACAGAAACCTTGTGAAAAGTCGCAGTGAATTTAAAGTTCAGGAAGAAATCCTTTCTCTTCAGTTCATAGTACACGAAACATCGCCATATATCTGTAGATCGTGCGCGGGAAAGTTGCAAAAGCGGAGAGGTCTTTACGCCAACGTGAGAAAAATCGAGGACAAACTTTTAGCGATTATGGTTCCAAAGCTTTTAAGGCAGTACTTATAGTAAAAAAAAAAAAGATCAAGACACTAGGAAAGGACAGCGTAGGAACTTCGGCTTCTCCCGAGAAGCGAATTCTTTTGGAGGAGTCGGTAGATCGTTCGTCGAACGATCTCAGTTCGCTGGTTACGTCAACTCCTGTGAAGGCCGTTCGCAATGCTTCTGTGAGAAAAATTCAGATTCCTCCTCTTAGTCCTGTTCGACCTCCGATCATGGAGCGATCAGAGGGAAACGATTCTGGCACAGAAAACAAAACTGTGCTATCATAATTTATGCGAAATTTAAAACCCAAACAGCAGGATACTGGAACACGATTAGCGACGCCGTTTCGCAGATGTCCCTTTTCGGGGGTGGAAGGAAATAGGAGACGTCTGCACGCAGGCTATAAGTTAGTTAGACATTTACTTTTGTAATTGTAATCTAGTTAGGTGTTCCCAATAGCCCTTTTCACAGTTAACTTTTCTCATTTGCATTACAATGTATTTGAATGTGAATGTGAGCCAATTTTGGGCAGAAATGGCAAAATTGCCCGAAATTACGTCACATCCACGATCAATACATTGTAATGCAAATGAGAAAAGGTAACTAAAAGGGCTATTTAATTAGCAACTTCATTAAAGATGCTAGATGAGAGTTATTATTATTATTATTATTGTTATTATTGTTATTGTTATTATATTGTGTATGAGAAAAGAGTTTTAATGTCCAGGCTTGAATCACTACAGCGCACGTATGCTCAAGACGTGAAGATCCCGCATACAGCCAGCCTTGGACCACCTGCCTTTCTGTTGCACTTTCAATGACATGCAAAAACTGAATTTTAAAACCCAAATGTGAATTATCATTACGTCGACAATCAATGCACTGTAAGATCAAAATCCACTATAGATCATAGTGTTTGTCCCTTTAGAATTGGACTTCTATAAGACCTGCTACCATGACTGACGGCAGTGAAAACCGTAACCGTTGGACTTCCTAGTTTGCATGTTATTCAAAGCACAGTACAGTAAATTAGGGCTGAATGTCCATAAAGGTCTATCAAGCCCCCTGGGGGCTTATTTAATTTCAGCCTCATGAAGGGGGTGGGGGGGGGGAGCTGATTTTAAATCTTTAAACATGTAATTTTAAAATAATTTTTGCACAAAACCCAAACATTGGCAATGAATTGGGTGGCTTAATAGAGATTAAGGGGGTCTAATTACAAAATCTATTGAGGGGGGCTTATTAATTATTATTAATAGCACTTTTCCAGTATGCCAGAAATCAACTCCTTGTAACCATCTCCATGTGTAAGAGAAGAGGATTGGCCATTCTCTAATCTACAACATAGTGCAACCACGCAGGGCTACTGACTTACAGATAACAAGAACCTTTTACTTTGAAGCTTGGTAGAAAACTAAACATTCTAACAAAAAAAGATTAGAGTATTCTACTCAAGACGGATTGTGAGAAAATAACCTACTGAAATGTTTGTAATGTGATTATTTGGTTGTCTGATGATGTAGCTATGGTTACAGAAAGTAGTCACTGACCCAATACCAATAGTTCTTGCAGACTGCATACTACTTTATAATTATGTTCTTTTGTTGCCTCTTTGAGCTGATAGCAAGCTGCAATTTAAAATAATATGTTGGAACGGACATGCACAGTGCAAACCACCCGTAGAATAGATCGGACGCCTATTTTAGAACTGTTCATCTTCTGTCAGAAATTTTAAGAATTATTATTAATAATAATTTTATTGTATAATTTTACCGTTTTAGTATGCTGGCTGCACCAAAGCTTACTCCAGACTTGAGAACCTGAAGACCCATCTCAGGTCACACACAGGTGAACGGCCATACGTGTGTGAGGTGGAAGGCTGCAATAAGGCATTCTCTAATGCATCGGACAGAGCCAAGCACCAAAACAGGACACATTCCTCAGTGGTAAGCACTTGTCAGTTACACATGATCGTGTTCTGAGACCCTTTCTGGCCAAAAGCTTCCCCATAGTGTTAATTCTGCATGGCCAGTAGAGTTTTCACACAAGAGCCAGTATGGTGTGAACCCTTAGTAATAAAGGGGGCTCTATCTTTGTTTAAGGCCCAAAGTGGGGTGCTTTAACCTTTCAATTACCCCCACCACACACTACTGCAGTACCTCCTGAAGGTGCAGTAGTGTGTGGTTAGCACTTATGACTTTGGATTGGAAGATTGAAATACCCTCAGATCAAGACAGCTGGTCTCTGCATCATGTCATGATGTTTCTTTAGACAATAATATTAAGAAACTTAATAACCCTTTGAGCCCTAACAGTGACGGAAATGAATTTCCTCTTTATATTATCACTACTTGTCAAATATTCAAGTGATGAGAATAAAGGAAGTGATCACCAAGGATAAGATATGTCTTGATATTTAGACAAATTCACCTTACCAGTTCCATAAGAAATGTACAGAAAACAGTAAGGAGAAAATGCATTTCATATCAGGGCTTAAAGGGTTAACTCCTGATACTGTCTCTCTTTGTAGGTGAATATTAAATTAATCCTGACAATTCCAATCAATGAAAATCAATCATTGATTTCAATCAATATGATCAATATAGATCAATAATAATCAATTGATTGACATTGATTAGTTTGCATAATCAATAAAAATCGAAAATCACTCACCGACTCGTCTTAATTTTATTGATTTTTATTGATTTCTATTGATATTCAATAGCTGATTGTGCAACAGTAAAAACCCGGCTACCAAGGCATTTGCTAGATTTAACGCGTTTGCAAACACAACAACCGCGCCATGTCTGTAAAGATTTCTATATCCTGCATAGTCAAAGGGTATCACCTCTGTCCATTTAAAGTAAAGGAAGGCGAAGTGTTTTTGGCCTCTAAAAAGAGGGGAGAACGTGGGAACGCATTTAAAGCTTTAGATGAAAGGGGGCAGCTTGGCCACCTCCAGGCGGAGCTTGTTAGCCCACTCTGGCCTCATAATACAAATATTTCTGCGTAAGTTAAATTGTCTGCAGAGATCGATAAATGTAATTCTTGTGCTTGTTCCTGGTTCTTTCTTGGGTTTATTTACTGTTTATTTAGAACTGTGATTGGACCACCCGAAAATGACCCTAAAGAGAGGTGGCGACAAGGTGGAGGAATATCGAATACTAGAATATTAGAACACTTTTACTTAATTGGGGTCTTTTTTTCCAAACCGTGAGATGTATTAAAAACAAAAAAATAAACTAGATTAAAATTTCCAATAGAAATCAATGACAATCAATGACAATCAATGGAAATCGAAAATCACTCAACATTGCAGCTTTGATTTTTATTGATTTTCAATATCAATCAATTGATTACTATTGATTTTAGTTGATTACTATTGATTATACTGATTATTGATTCTCATTGATTGGAATTGCTGGGATTAATTAATGCTGGCAAAGCAATGCTTAGGGCAATGGAGCACCTCATTCATGGGGAGTAATGGAAACTTAGCTGCTTTCTGCTACAGAACCCTGGGTAAAACTCTGGCTATGTGGACACTTGTGACCTATGTCTGGCTTCACCGACCTATCTATATCTTTTGAATTAAGCCTATAACCCCTTCCTTTCAGAAACCGTATGTGTGTAAAGTGCCCGGCTGCACCAAAAGATACACAGACCCCAGCTCACTAAGAAAACACACCAAGACGGTGCATGGAGAACAAGCAATCAAGAGGGTATGTATCCTCATTCCAAGGTTGGAAATAATTTATTGTTCAAGATAATGGGAATTTGAGATTTACCAATAGTAAATAACCATGAGTAAATCAGTTATTGTTTTAGATAGTGGGGGCAGCCCTGTCAAAGTATTTTGTAGTAGTATAGGCAGCAAAGTCCGGAGTGGAATTTTCGCCATGAGCTTGTTTGGACGCTATCTTGTTTGAGACTGTAAGAGCATTGACCACTGACTTGACTTATTATACAAGGCATTCCTTTCCTGTGCACCAGTCCCCAGCAGCTATGCTTGCAAAGTCCACTCGAGTTCTTACATTTATGGGTCGATCCACCGCAAGAAACGTTGAGATAATTTTGTTTTTGGTTGGAATTTGGACTAGTACGCCTCGTATTTCTTATTGATGGCGTGGAGTGTAGAGTAGTGGTAAATATGCCACTGTAGGCGACAAAATTGCCGACTGCCGGCACATTTTGACAGGGCTGAGTGGGGGACTCAAAATAGCCAGAGTTTGAGATGGCAGTATACAGTAAATGATCTAAAAAATGCCCACGGCGTCTATAAAATTTTGGGATTTTCTGGGAATGTTTGTTAGATAAGGGGTGTTAAATAGAGAGGGGTATTTATTCTGTTTTCCCAAACAAGTATTCACAGACAAAGGTTCAACCTTTCCTTAAATTCAAAGGCTGCTATACAATGAAAGTGAAACAAGTCTACAACATACAATAGCTCATATCCAGTCAGTACTATTGCCAGATTGAGCTTCAGCTGGATATTTAAGTGATTTGTCATTATATTTGAAAAGTGGTTTATTGAAAGGAACAATGAAATCATTTTTACAATAATCAATGTCAGTTCTTATTCTTTGAGGGAACGTTTCTGTTTTGACTGCAAGGATGACCTAGGGCTCACAATTGTGTGTTATCTTGTTGATGACAGCTCAAAGCAGAAGGAAGCAGAGAAAAACCACCATCAAATCCTGACAAGAAAGGGAGTGTTTCCTCTGAGAAAGGACAAGGTTCACAAATGTCCAGTGCTACACAAGCTGCACAATCACCAAGTGCCATTACCAATCAGCCTCAAGAGCCAATGTCTCCGGGAAGAGATGGATCCAGTACGGTTGGTAGTGTTGTTCAAGGTGGGAGCTGCTCACAGACATTTGTAGGTAGCAGTTTTGAGTTGGACACAGTTTCTTCAAGCTGTGATAGAACTCCAGGAGGGCTTGACATTCCTTCAAGCCAGGACAGCCCAAGAAGTGTCGGCCAGTCAACATTAGGTTTGTCTCCAAGAAGTCCTCCATTTGTGAGCAATCTTCCTGACATTTTGGAAGGCGAATGGGAATCTGCTGAAAGTGGTGCCGTCACAACGGCACAGACTGTTGAGGCCAGACCACAACCTCAGAGTGTCACTCTCCCAAAGATCGACGTCCGCAAAAGAGATGTGGCTTTATGGGTGAATGATGTTCACCGTCGGATGAGCCAATCATCACGCAGATCAAGTGAAAGCAGCCATTTATCTATGGAGCTCAATGGTGATGCAAGTAGAAGATCAAGCCAGGAAAGTGGTTGGTCTTCTTATGGAAGTCGTCGATCCAGCCGTGCAAGTCCATTTCCAGCCACAAATATTCAGCCCCAAGAGGTTGTGCCTCATTATCCTACAAATGGGTCTGTTCTTCCAGTACCACCAGGAATGGCCCCTCACAACAGACCTCCACACTTACACCCACTCGATCCCAATGATGATGCTCTTCGTCGAACCAGTGAGACCAGCACGTGCAGTAACCAAAGTGCACCTCACAACAATAGGTTGAGTCGCAATAGTAGCGGTTATGGAAGCCAGTCTAACTTGGCAGTTATTAGAAGTCCCATGTTTCACAAGATCCCACCATCATCATACTTGTTGCCGCAGCGAACTACATGTGCTGATGCTACAAACAGGAGAAAAAGTGACACAGTGATTTGTGAGGCTGACAGTTCTGGAAGCTACCTACCAAATAATGGCAAGGGTGAGTTGCGCCGTAGCAGTGAACCTATTAGACAAGCAAGGGTACCCCTTCCAAGGCTTGAACAATCAACTGGCCCTGCTAACAGAGAAGCCACGCCCATGCCAAACTTAAATGAAACAGAACTGATGTGCAGTGATGTAGATCCCAAAGAATTTGATGCCTACCTAAATCCCCAGGAGGAGGGGCAGGTGGAATCAACTGAATTACCCCCTCCCCCGGGGAATCAAGGCAACTCAGCTCCACTTCCACAGCAGACACAGAGATTGTGTCATTACCCATATCCTGAAGAACAACAGGCAGCCCAGCAAACACAGCCACACCAACCTACTTTACAGACTGTGCATCATCGACCCCAGCCATTCTACCCACCACAAACCAACCCTTTAAGTCATGAACATCAATCAGTTATCCCCAAAGAAAAGCCTGGACCTTCGATGACAAATGGACCACATGTTTTGCGAAAGCCCCAAGATGGATACTGGCCTCCCCCGAGGTACAGACCTGGGCAGCAGCCAAACCCGTCAGATATGCAAAATGGCTTTTATTCGCCATCGCCCGGAAATGGTACATACAATATGCCAGTTGAACACTTAGAACAGAATAGCCAGTATGACATGGAGAATTATGAGGATGCAATGGTTACAGGGATTGGGTTACTGTCAACGGAAAATGGTGGGGTATCTGAGTTTGTTGGAAATGGTAACATGGTTGTCAATGACATGAACACATTGCTGAACTCTCTCCGTGAGGAAGAAAGATATCTTGAGATGTGTCAGTCAAGAGGTGTGACTGGAAGTGCTATGTCAATATTTTAATGTATCAGGTACTATACTTGGTAAACTATCTAGGTTTTTGCAAATCATGTTTGCTTATCTGTCTAGTAAATTAATGGCACAGTTTTCTAGTGCAATTTCCTACTCAGAAATGCTTTGGCTCAATTAACACAATGCTTCCTCTTCAATGGATCTATCAAAAAATTAATTTGTGAGCCAAAGCTGAGAGGAAACTTAAAATCCATATTGGTTTAAACATCAAAGTAACAGTACATTCATTGTGAAAAGAAAGCTTTTCTTTAACTCATTTGCCTTGTTTTGCCAGAATTTTCGCCAGTAACATTGGCCTATTAGCAAGCTTTTCACTATTTTCACCCCCAGTTTTGATTGAACATGGGGCAATTTTTTTTACATGGTTACCCACATTTTAAAAGTACATTTTTCATTATATAATTATTGCCCATTCATCCAGATGATTAATAATGATTGTGATAGTGCTAACTGAATGTAATAGTAATTTTATTAATTATTCCTATAATAATTAAACTGCAATCTGTTGCAGTAGTAAACATAGAGCTGTGCAAAGCCAGGAATAAACATTTCATTCATTTAAAGGGGCTACGTCACAAGGATTTTGCTATTTTAGGTCAATTCTGTGCTAAAATCATTACTAAGTGTCTTTTACTCATACACAAAATGCTCCTGTAAAGCTATGAGGAAGATATCAAATGAACTTTATCAGGGAGAGCTAACCATAATAACTTTTTGGTGATTTTTGAAGACATGGCATCAAAACGTGAAAAAATTGGCCCAATTTTTTCAAGTTTCAATACATTTCCATCCTTACCATCAGTAGCAACAGACGACAGGAAACGGTTTCAGTGCAAAGACACTTTTTAGCTTTTTAAAAAGATACTAAAATAGCGTGACATAGCCCCTTTAAGAAAGTATGTAATACACATTACATGCTTCCCATGGATCTACTTGACAATTTGGAGAGAGTGACATTCAAGAAAAGTAATTGTACTAATTAAAAGAAACTTGTGTGTTGCATGCATCTTAGTAAGAAAGTCTTAATCTTCCAAAACAATTATAATTATAATTAAATTATAGTTATCATCATAACGATAGCATTTATAATTACATCAGTAAATATCCAAACTAACTACACTTGAACCCTTTTAACTTCCTAATTCTATTTAGCATTACTGCTTTGCAAAACAGACTGGGCAAATTATTTATTAAAAAAAGAAAGAAAATGCACAATTTGCAGTTGGAATGGCATTTGTCACGCAACCCTTTCTAAAAATCATTAAACTCAAGTCAGATTTCAGCAAGTTTGAATCAGATCTTATTCTTTCTCATTAAATTTGTTAAAAAGAAACTTTGTTTTATTTGAAACAACAGCTAAAATGTCATGGTCACTGCAAATTCAGTGCTATAAGAGGGAGAGATGCACCTTATTTTTTATAATTATTTCCCCCTCACCTGAGTGAACATGTGTGACTGTGTGTGTAAGATCGATTATATGTGATTAAAAGATTGGTTTTAGTCCAATGCTGCTATGAAGCCAAACCTGTTTTATTTTTGACATGAGGTATAACTGAATTGCCTCCAACGATTTTTATTACAAAAAACTGACAGCTGCAGTGTATATTCTTTGATTCTAGCTGGTCGCAAATACTTCAAATTTACATACAACTGTGTACAATGGGTGCAAGGCTTGCATCCATCCCATGACCTCTGAACGCAGTGGAGTTTTCATGCTGTCTTCATGGGTCAGATAGGATAACGTGGGAGGGTAATCTAATTACTCACAGTGCAGTCAGCTGTGTAAAAAGTCTGTATCTTGAGAAAGATTGAATTATTATTTCATAATAGAGTGGAGAATTGTCCTCTAGTAAACCTGCGTTTTTGAACTCGTTTCTGTGGTATGTTGTAAAAGAAGTAGCCTCCTTGAACGGGTTTGTGGGTGTTTTTATTGTGGAAAACATGGAGTTCGCGATCGCTACCGCCATCTTGGATGCACAGAAAAATTGGTCTGGGGTGAGTGCCCTCGCTTTGTCACTCGCCCCATACCAATTTTCCCGTGCATCCAAGATGGCACCACTGATCGTGAACTCTGCGTTGTCCGGGTCTTTCCGCGATAAAAACACCCACAAACCGCCTGCAAGCAGGCTATAAAAGTAGAATTACTAACATTGTATGCCTGACAAATTTCAGAGTTAGGCACAGTACTATAATGTGGGAGGGAGAATGAGTCCTACAGCTTCCTGTACTCCATAATAACCCATATTTCTTTCCACTATTGGGGTTTCTCACTAACAGAAAATTCATTTTACTGTTAGTAACTATGATTGACTTAAAATGCACATAATATGCAACAGCAAATTCTACAGTCTGGTAAACTATACTAAGGGACAAAATATATCCATTGCAAGTACTTGGATAATATATACAATGTCTCAGGTTGTTTCGATAATGACAAATCCCAATAGCATGAGGCTTTTGATAAGTGGTTGATTAGGTTGCCACAAACTGCATTGCGTTCCAATTTGCATTAATTGCAAGGACGAGTGAATTGTTCTTGCGGACTGCGAGAACTGTGTAAAAGAATTTAGCTATCACCAGATTTGGTTGGGCTGGGCATTGGATGAATGTCCCCACAACATAATAGACTTGTTCCACTCCCAAATGCATTGCTGTTATCCTGATATTGCAATGGCAGAGTGATAACTGTAGAAACATGTTTGGTCTACTGCAAAATGTGAGGCTTTAGGTTGAATTTATCCCATTCAGTCTTGTCATATCTGGAGCCAGAATGGCGAACCGAGCAGAAAAGAACCTTACACAAACCAGTCTTCATGTAAGGAAGATGATTGTGGATGGCAAAAGCCAAAACTACATATTAAATATATAAAAATTTCAACAGTTTTATTTACACACTTCTTGAATCTTTACAAGCCATTTTGCACACACACTTTTAAGACCATAATTTAAGCATTGAATGAATTAAAAACATGGCTTGGAGAAAGATCATGGCAAGCAAACACACTGTTTTGGATGAATTAACAGTCTGAGATAATGACTCGTCTTGTTGAATACCTTTCTTCTTCACTGGAGAACTTGTTACTCAAACCATAAACAGATGTTGAACATTGTTCCTGATAGTTTTTTGGTTCCAGCATAATCATCTTGTTCCTGATAGTTTTTTGGTTCCAGCATATGCAACCTCACAGCAAGAGGATTACTATACACTGTAGAATGATGTACATCACATATTTTGCAGTGAAGCTTCCCATTTACTGTGACCTACTAAGCAGGTGTAACATTTCAGAAAGATAAGCTGCCCTCACTCAATTGGATTTGATGTATTCCTTCTAGTATCTTCAGGGACAACAAAGGTCAGATAACTTCTTTTACAGTTCCATGCCAGAGAAAAGCTTAGGCAGTTGTTTGAGTATAGAATCTACCAAGTGCACCATATTATGCCATGTAATAATTCTGTATTCACTTCGCAGCTTTGACATAAAAAAATAATATATTACTATGATAAAATTTCATTCACACACTTGAGCATTAAATCTGTACCAGTGCTGCTGGGGTCACACCAGAAGTCTTCCAGTTGTTGGTGAGTTTGTTACACTTCTCATGGGACCAGTGAGCGACTGTCTATTTTCCCTGAAAAAAAATTGAAAAATCCAATCACTAAGATTTTAAGATCAAATCAGAATGATTTATAAGAAAAAATCACGTTAATGCGATATTGTCAGGTGACCAGAAATTTTTTTCGTGTCCTGGAAGATTTCCTTATTGGTTGGCGAGCAACCTCATTCCCAAGAAGGGAAGAGGAGAGACCTGGGAACGAATTTAGGTGCAGGGGAGGTGACGATGGGATGATATCACTTCCTTGGACTAACCTGTGAATACTGATGGCTGATTTCGAAGCCAAGGGGTGTTTCTTCGGAAACCAAAAGAACCGTTGAAACCATTCAGGGGAGGAATATTTTCCATGAACAACCCATGACCACCAACTTGACTTGTTGAATGTCCTAAAAGGTGGACAAAAGATGTGACAACTCAGGGATACAGAACATGTAGCCCTCAACACCATTAATAACGACTCCACAATTCATGAAAACCTTGCCAGTCAATATGGAGTTTCTGGTCCCAACGTCGTCCAGACATGTAATAATCAACAGCCTTGACAAACAAAAAATGGGGGTGGGTTGGACTGTTGTGGCTTAAAGGAACTATGTCACGGCATTTCATTCATTTTTCTGATCTGACAAAATTATTTTCTCATTGAAGGAAAGCTCAAAATAGTAGTTTCCTAAGATAGACAAACACCAAAGAAGTGATGATAAACCAAAACTAAACAAGGATGGTTACAACTGAGGGAGATTAAGAAGGATTACGAATGACAAACTTGAAAAAAACTTGCCAATTTTTTCAAGATGCTTTGCCCGTGACGTAGCTCCTTTAAGTGCACTGGACTGCAGATCTGAAGGTTGGCTGTTCAATGCCTGATTCCTGCCATCATGTCATTCCTTAGACAAAAACTTTACTTCACCTCGTCTCTGTCTGCCCAGGAGTATCTAGGTACCAGTAACATGCTGCTGGGGGTAACCCTGTGTTGGACTACTAGCATCCCATCCAGGGGAATACATGTAGCAGAAACCAGGTTCCCATATTTTCTTGATTAAACGCTAAGCCCCGAATAAATGCTGAGTCTAAAAGGGGAAGTCGGGAATGAGCCCCTCAGACGTTGTGGTATCC
This sequence comes from Siderastrea siderea, assembly GCA_964030785.1. Taxonomy (NCBI): domain Eukaryota; kingdom Metazoa; phylum Cnidaria; class Anthozoa; order Scleractinia; family Rhizangiidae; genus Siderastrea; species Siderastrea siderea. Next base: position 10,675,380 of record OZ034971.1, on the reverse strand, counting down.
TGAACTTAAGGTGTGAGGGCAAGATACAGGATAAACGAATAAAAACCCTTCCTTGAAAAATGGTGGGCGCACATAAACTGCTGATTCAAGCAAATGCTGAGTCCACCAGGCCAAGTTTGAAATAAATGCCGGGGGTGTTTAATTGAGAAAATACAATGAGTTCTGTCTGGGTGTACTTCTTGTGGTTCACATGTGACTTTACCTTGACACACAAGGAAACTTACCTGCCCCAGCACTGTTACGGAGAGAGATATAGGTGCCCATCATTCCTTTCTCATAAAATTTATCCATTTGCTTGCCGGTTATTGAGTCACCTGGAGGTTCCTAAAATGTTTGAAAATATTGAAAAGCTTAAGACCGCACAAAAACTTTATACATTTTTTGACATTTTTCATGGTAATTTACCCTGCCATCAGGACGGGGTCTAGTAATACCCATTTTTTTCTGTTTTTTGTCGGTCATTTATCCCAGACTCCAGGTTCTTGCTTGGTCAAACAAACACTCATAACAAACTTTTGGTAAACATATACATTATCTTCAGTGGTTTAACGCTGATTTACACAAATTTTCATGAAAGTCGGTGTACAAAATTACCAGGCATGCAATGGCATCAAAAACCCTTCGAACAAGAGCAAGGATGAATATATACTAGCAAGCATTGAAAGTACCGATTTTGTGGGTTACTTGACCTGAGCTTCCACAGTGAAATGCAAGCATCTTTTGGCAGTTTTGGTTTGCTTTGCCAAAATCTTTAGGAAAATCAGTGTAGAAATAAGTACAAGGAATTCAATGGAGTTAACTTCTGTTTGATGAGAGCAAGGATGAAGGTGCTGGCGAGCTTTGAAAGCCAATGAATCGAGCTGCAATTCATTTGCATCTTGATATGATGGTGCAATAACTATTTGAATGGTTTCTTACACAAGGTAACTGAGTCATGATGTGGTCAAAATATTTTGTCATGCTCCTCGTCATGCAGGCTAGAACAGGGTGGTTGACTGAACAAACAACAGTTGGGCAAATGAATTTTTTTTATATAACTGGATTAGTTAAAATGGCTTTTGATAACTGAGCTCATAACTTATAGTAACTCCTAAATGGTAGTTTTATAATGAATAGAATAGAAAAAACAAAAACAAAAAACTTAAAGATAACTAAAACACTCACTTTTATAGCTCTACAGTGTATAAAACTTGCAAAGTTAAGGGGAAAATGTGAACCAGGTAGAAAGTCATCATTTTGATTGCACGACAACCTGCACGTTTTGAAATTACTATTTACTGCAATAAAACCAAGCCAAATGAATTTAGCAAATATCTCATGTGTAAGGGCCTGGATGCACTGGGCTGACAAAATTTGTTTGGCTCTACCAAAACTCTCGACAAAATTTGTCTCTGCCAAATTTGCAATTTGTCAATCGTGGGCGCACTGAGAAACAGCAAATTTGTTAACCACAAAGTGTCAATCACACGGAAATCGAACACCATCGGTTGCGTGCTGTTCGCGGGAAAGGTTACATGTGATCTTTAACCTCTTCGATCGAATATGTTGCCTTGGCGTATTATTGCTCGTATTCTGGCTTTTTTCTTCCTTCAATTCGTTCAATTCAACTTCAACAGTCTCGTAGCTTGTACATGTAATCGGCGGGTTTGCATACGGATGTGTATTTGGTCGGTTTACGTAGGGATGTACAACTTGAACAGTACTTGGACCTGGAGATGCAGCTGGAACATAAACTTGGGAACCATAACAGTTGTGTTCTGCTAATGATCGTCATGCAGCATCCCGAGGTACGAATCTTCCATCTTCACCGTTTGATTGCCGCGCAAATATGAAATAATTTTGGCGGGCTTCTGACTGAAAGACTCCGACTAAAAATAGAGAACAAATTTTCTTGATTGACGTTTCCCTTCAAATCATGGCGTGTAAATTGACAAATCTGTCAGATTTCACGCCTGACAAAAATTTGTCCTGCTCCGAGGCAGGACGACGGCGCCTTTGAAGTTTGGTAAGGCTTGACAAAATTTGGTAGATCAAAAAATCACCGGGCGCACTTGTCCCACGGTACTGGTGACAGATTTTTTCGCAAAATAAACAAAAATTTGCGTAGTGCGTCCGGGCCCTAATTTACCGGTATCTACACTTTTGTAAACAAAAAACACATTTTATTTTAGTAAGGCGCATATTAAGGTACTTCTGTCCGGTTGTCATCGTTATAAAATCTTAAATGGCGCTAAGCTCGAAAAATGTAAATTCTTTTCATTATCCCTGTAATTTACATGTATCCATGATGAAACTTGAGAAGTTGCCGGAAGAGGCTACTCCACTAATTCCATTTCTGTTTTATCGACCTGGAACAACCATTTTAACCCAGAATACAGTTCAATCTTACCTGTTCGGTCTTCTTTAAAAGCTTTTTGACAACAGGTTTTTCAAAATACCCTTTTGAGTGTTTGTCCTTTTGCGCATTGTATGGAGGTATGGCGGTCGCCATTTTGGGATTCGCTCGACCGGAATCGTCCGACAGCGTGCTCACAGCTATTGAGTCAAGAACGAATCCTTTTTCAAGTTTTGCTTTATCTTCCGGAGTCATAGGAGGCGGCCCATACTTTGCAAATCGAGCTAGTTTGTACTCCTGGTGCTGAGGCATCTTCTGTTTGACGGACAGTGTAATTCGTTTCTTTCTGCAAGGGTAACCAAGAGAGAAAACTAACGGTTGTCAAGGTACATCACGTGACTCAAATGGAAGGATGAAAGGGAATGGAATGAAAATAAACAAACAATGAAAAATGCATGAACTACAACAACGAGAGTAATTGGAAAACAAACGAAGCATATATAGTGGCTGGTGAAAAAATAGACGTTAAATTACTTAGGTAAATCTGCTTCTTCTCCATCATCGCTGTCGGAATTCTCCGGTTTATCGTAGAGGAAATCGTCCATCACATTTGCGGGCAATGTCTTTTCCGTCATTTTTTATCACCAAAAGAGTTGAACTGTGTCTGTAATGAAGTTCCGGTTAGAATTAGTAATGAATAATTTAAATTAAGCTAATAGTTAATTAGCTTTTGTTAGATCATCATTGAATGTCGGTCAGCACTGGATATAAGACATATAGCTGAGTCCAGTTAAATACTTGTCTCTCTTTAAAACATCGCAGAGGAAAATGGCGCTGAAAACGGCGCTGAAAAAAAAAACATTAGCATTTACATTCAACATATTGGATAAAAAAAGTGCAATCTGTTCGTTTCTCGCGCTCAGGAGGACTAAGGCGAGTGCCTAGGCTAGTCTGTGGCGAGAGAACTGGGGCGAGTTTTGTAAGCCGCCATATTGAATTGAAAGCACTACATAAAAATGTTCTCTTTAGCGAGCGGAATTTTGAGTAATTTTCGCCAATCTGGTCTTGCCTACACCCTAATGACTGTGCGAACTTACAAAGTTCGAAGTGCCTTAAAGCTTATGTGTTCTGGATGCAAATTTGTGAGGAGGAAAGGCCGTCTACGTGTTATTTGCAAGAACAAGAAAACTCACAAGCAGAAGCAGGGTTGATGTTTACGGCTGCTTTGGAGTTTATACATCAAGGATGCTTGCATCTGCGCTGAATTTGGTCTTGGGGATGAACAGTTGAGTGTGGCACCTCCTTAACTTTGAATTTGGTCTTGGGGATGTACAATTGAGTGTGGCACTTTTCTTAACTGTGAGGTCTGGCATAATCAAGGAGGAATTGAAAGAATATGACTGAAGGTGACTGTCTATGATCTGAGGCTGATCATACATATCATGTATGCGTTTTAGTTCATTTGAGTTCACTGGTGCATGTAAGGCCGCCTTCAAGACACTGGACAGACTGGGCCAAAAAATACTGACTGTATCTCACCAAAGGCATCTAGGATTCCAATTGAAAGTTACTTCACAAGTGTATACAACGTATGTGTAAACACACAAGGCTGATTCTATACATGAACAAAAATTTGTACTGTTTTTGCTCCTCCACAGCCAGTACATGTGGCACTTAACTTCTTGGAGGATCCATTGTACCAAAATGACAGCATGGCCCTTATTTAAGCATGTTTTCTACAAAGTATTAAAAACAATCATTCTTGAGGGAGAAATTAAGAGCAGATGGTACAAAAAGCACTTTGCTTCAACAGCCAGTACATCTTTGGTTGGCAAATTAATATGAGTAGGTGACATCAGTGATATCTTAGCTATTGCAGTACAAAATTTGCATAGTGAACATGTAATACAGTTTACTTCTGCCTGGCTGTGGACAAACCTCTTGGACTGAAGCATCCCCGGGGCTTAAGCACTCACTACTACAGGTGTGCAATGCCCGTTCTTCACAGGAAATGGGAAAACTACTGGTAATTATCCAAAATTGTCTGATTTTCTCCTAATCCCTTGGGGACTTGGGGTACACTATTGTCTTGGTAATCCCCCTTCAAGTTTTCTAAGGATCTCACCTTAGGAGAGCCAATAAGAATTATTGATACTGATACATTTATATTTTGCAAACTCAGTAATATTCATGTCATCAATTTGAAGCAGTAAAAATCATAAGCAGGTTGAGGCTGGTTTCCATATGATCACTATGATAGCTGCAATCACTACCAAAAAAGTTGAGCGGTCATTGCTATGTATGTACTTTGATCGCTGAGCAGTTTCCATAATTATAGGCTAGTTTCCATATGATTGCTGTGATCATGCAATTGCTAAAAAGTGGTTTCCACATAATTGCAATGATTGCTGAACATTTGCCAGCGATCATAGTGATCATATTGAAAACCTGGTTTTGGTTACCATGGATTATGGCAAGTTTCTCTTTCTGAATGACTTGTTTAGAAGTACATGTACAATACAATATAATACAATAATATTTATATAGTGCTTATCCATTTAAGTGCTAAGCACTAGAAAGATATATTAAACACTGTCAAGTGTTTAATCAGGAAATCCAGCATCCCAAATTTTGTTCATAAAAACCTTGTTAGGGCCGATTTTTAAGGTGCAACTTTTGCTTATGACTGTCGTGTGCAACTTGTAGTAGGCATTGATTGCATCATTGAATAAATCACAAACAACACATCCTTTTCTCAATGGTTCTGGCTACAACTGTTGTAAGGTTTTAAAATATTATTATTATTATATTATCATATTTATTTTTTTTACAGTTGCAACAAGCATTAAGCAAGCTGTAGCTTTGTTTTACACAAAACATCTAGCATCACATACTATTTGCCAGCATGTTGCATGCAACAAAGTTGTACCATCTAGATCAGCTCTTACATATTGTTTCCTCAACTCTCTTCTTGATGTTGGAAATCCATATTTAATATTCTGTCTCCTGTTTATTATTCTTTACAGCGTTAAGTTACATTCTTATTCTTGATTAGAATTGACATTGCTGCTAATATAAGGCATTGATTCAATTGTACACCAATAAAAATGCAAGTAATGACAATTGTTATATTTCGAATTGTTAATTGCTTCCTTGCCAAAACTAGCCACAGCCACAACTCTTGAACCTCTTAAGAGGGCAGTCTGTACCCTTCGACTAGCAACTGTTATGGGCAATTATTTAGAAATTGTCTGACATAGACCGTGGTTTAAGGCAACAAATGAACCCCTACATCTGCGTACAGGTGGGTTATTTGAAAGAGACAAATGTTCTTGTAGTTAAGGTAAAGAAAGTTTCCATATTCAGGTTGGCAGATTGAAACCGCTTTAGACCGCGGTTTTGTTAAGCCACGTCTAAACGTTGTATAAAATAAATGGGCCTTAGTTTTCAGAGTGTATGAGCCTTGCAGAGAGGGAATTTTCAGGTTATGGAAGAAGAGGACTTGACACTTGCTTTTTTTTCTTAATTTGCATTTGTTGTAACCATTTAGTTTCTGTGAGGTGAGTGATTTAATTTCCCTGCAATAACAGATAAATTTGTTTAGTTTGATTGGGGAGGTATGTGAGGTAGGCAGAGTTTAATCCAAATTATTTTTACTAAGAGTTTAATCCAGAGAGTTCAAGATTAAAGATAATTTAAGAGTTTAATCCAAATTACTTAATGCAGAGTTTAATTCAAATTATTTTTACAAATTATTTTTACTAAGCACCCCTCAGGATTCAGTTTGTCAGTTTTCTTTGCATGGCACCCTCACACCTGGAAAGGGATAACCTCCCGTGGGGGCGCAGGATGGGGTTGATTTGGTACCTTTTTAGCGACAGGGAGATGTGAATGAGACCACAATTATTTTGTACCCCAAAAAAGTCTCATTGGGTTAAAACTGTACTTAAAGATCATCCAACGGCACAGAACGCAACCTAAATAAAGAAATTACTTTCCCATTTAGTTTACTTACCTTTTCAATGTAAATGAAAACTCATGCAATTCCTTTGCATAAAATTAGAACTGAGATGTTTAAGCTGTTTACCTGTGCATTTAAAATAGCTATACCAGTTAATCAAACTGGCAAAAAAAAACAAAAAAACAAACAAAAAAACAAGGGGAGACCTGGTCACACCTCTCCTAGCTCTACCCGTGACGGTATAAGGTAACTTGTCACCAGTCCTTTTCATTGAATCGGTGAACAAACATGGCGGACAAAACCTCGTGGGAACCTTTAGTTCAAATTTGCGAAAGATTCTTCCCGAGTATATCCCCACAGATCGTACCTGGAGCACACCATGCGAAAACGGTAACAACTAACAATGTTAAGATCATGTAATCATTTCACTTACGTTCTATGCCAGGGATTTGTAAGAGCTGTGAACGTGGTGACCCTCGGAGACTGCATGCTCGGAATTAAGGTCTGATTTTAAGCAAGCTATTTGTGATGATTATTTTTACTTCTTGCTGCTTTTTTAGGTTATACAAGCTATTCAGTCAAGTCTGAAGAATTATCTTGAAACCTGCAGAACACCCGAGCAGGTAAAAATGATGAGTAAAAAATGACGAGGTATACTTTGTGTAAAAAAAATATCAAGAGATTAAACTCAAGCTTATGTACCAGTCACATCGAAGCTTCAACATCTTCCCCCCAGGCAACTCCCGGGCATTTGACGTTTGAAGATTGCCTTGTTCAAATTCCTTCCCCTCGGGGAACGAAAGGCGCTCAAATGCCCCACCAATTAGCACTGAAATACCTCCCCTCAAAGACAAATTTCGTCTCCAGTCAAACACTGTTCACACTTTTCAGAGAAAGATATGCCGTGATGACACCTTCAAACTTCTTTTGAAGACTTTTTGAAAGAGTTATTCACTAACAAAGGCAAAATTCTATCTTGAAAATCCGTCAAACTTCAGAAAAACCAAAAAATCTCACAGGAGTATTATGCCAGAACAAGAGATAAATACAGTTCAAATTCCCTACCCTTCCATGGCAATGTTCAAACTCCCTCCTTCCAGGCACAATGCACAGTCAAATGCTTGGAGTATGCCTGGGGGGTAAAGGAAGGGAAGGAATGTTGAAGCTTCAATTTGACCGGTACATTACTACAATAGCCTGAGAAAACAGCCGACGTTCCACGAGGTCGCCACTTGAGCCCTCGCAAAACAACATCTGAGTAATGAGAGCAGAAATTCCATACTGATGATGTGTACTACCCAGATCTTGTTAGTGCTTCTGATTGGTTGTGCGGCGAGGGAATTTCCTTTCAACCAATCAGAAGCACTACCAAGATCTGGGTAGTGCATGTCATCAATATGGAATTTCTGCACTCGTTACTCAGACGTTGTTTTGCGAGGGCTCAGTGTTTTTACAGGGGTTTAGGTCTTGAAGGATCAATAAAACACCTTTCTGAGCAAGACGCTTTTCCACCCTGAGAAACGAAGAGAGAAGCAAAGTGAAGATTGGAAGCCGTCTCCTGACCATTGACGGTTTCGGGGACGATAAATCCCGTTGAAAGTGCACCACGGGGAAAATTCCACCAGAGACAGATTTGTAGATAAGCAACGACCTTTCCACGTCTTTCGCATTGCCGAATTCCTATTTTGAAAGATGTAAATAGCCAATTTACTGAGCAGTTCTACAGCATTACTATGCGCGGACTGGGCTGCCCTGCAACGAACTCCAACCAACAAGTGGCAAATTCAAACCAATGCGGGGCAGGCACAGTGAAATTTTTCCAACCGACAAATGTCAATTTGAAGCCTAAGTGCAATGGGCACAGTAACTTTTGTTGCTTCTCAAATTGTGGCTCCAGGAGTTTTGAGGTAATTAACCACAACATCTCCACTGTTAACAAGATGACAGATGACCTTTGCTTTATATCGGAGGAATCACGTCAGTGAATATTTTTGAGAAGCCGTCATTACTCCAATTTACACAGTCACTTTTAAAAACTGCCGAATTTGTAATGGACGAGACAGGCTTAGAATAAAGCAGAAGTCAAATGCATAAGTAGCTGCAGCTAAGCTGAAACCTTGCAAACAGAGAGCTGTAATCATAAGTTTATTAATAGGTCTCTAACAAGGCAGAAAGTAACGCAATTACAACTGAGTTGATTGCTAATTTTTGTACGCGCTCGTTCAATTTCTTAGCTTCAATTTTAGATTTACAGTGATTCACAAATCTACACTTTTTTCGTAGTAGTCCTTCATGAAGTATTTATGTCAATCACCCAGACTTTGAAATCATTAGTAGGACACCTCGACACTTTAATTAAAACTCCTGGAGCCGCAATTTGAGAAGCGACAAAAGTTACTGTGCCCATTGCACTTAGGCTTCAAATTGACGTTTGTCGGTTGGTAAAATTTCACTGTGCCTGCCCCGCGTTGGTTTGAATTTGCCACTTGACGGTTGGAGTCTGTTGCAGGGCAGCCCGGTCCGCGCGGAAAGGAAAGGTCGTTGCTTATCTAAAAATATGTCTCTGGTGGAATTTTCCCCGTGGTGCACTTTCAACGGGATTTATCGTCCCCTAAACCATCAACGGTCAGGAGACGGCTTCCAACCTTTGCTTCGCTTCTCTCTTTGCTTCTCAGGGTGGAAAAGCGTCTCGCTCAGAGAGGTGTTTTATTGATCCTTCGAGGCCTAAACCGCTGTAAAAACACTGAGAAACGCATGAATGAGCCAGAGGTGAGTTAAAAAGACAACTTTATTTGACATTAAGCACATTTTTAGTGCGCGTTATATTTTCCATACAAACTCTTATATTCGTGTATTGCTGGGGCTGTTAATTGACCCGCTCAGAAAGGCGTTAAATTACCCTTAATTAAAGGAGGGGATATACTTGGAAACTACAAGAAAACGAGAATGGTGAGTTTTGTAGACAATTTTATTTCGGTTTTAGAAGTGTAAGTAAGATTTCCCTACAAACTTTCACAATCGTCGACAAGAGTGTTGGATTACTGTGCTTGAAAGCCCAAAATAGGGAGCTTGGGCTACCTGTGACCACAGGCCTAGGGGTCCAAGTTTCTGGTCATTAGCCTGTGGTAGTTTCAGAGGCTTAATCCATGCATAAATACATGCATAAACCCATACTTAATATCTGTTTAGTAGTTTAAAAATGATTTCAAACCTTCTAACATTATACAGCCAAAGAATTTTCAGGATGATAACTGAAACATTAACAGTTTACCAAGTATAAAGTACCTGATACAGCGTATGGGGTATGTTAACGGAACTACCGAAGGCAACAAATAATGATAACACTAAGAAGAACTGTTTCGCTGGCTATAAATATTAAAACTCTTTATTGAGTTGAATGCACTTGACTTTATCATAGACTGTGCATGTCACTTAGGCTGTGGTTTAATGCAAGAAATTACAGTACATTACAATTCAAGTGCAAATATCTTTTTCAGGGTTGTAAGGTGTCCTAAAATCTAATTGGCTCCTGCGGTGAGATGAGATGATGTGTCAAGTAGTCACTTACCGGAGGTTAAAAACAATAAAAATCTCAAACTGTCAGGCCTAAGAGTGGTCGCTTACCGAAGATTGCAACTGTATACTAGTGAAATGACTGGGGAAATTTTGGTGTTTTGGAAAAGTGGTTGCTTACAGGGTAGTCGCAAAACGGGAGGTGGTCACACAGGGAGATTTGACTGTATTTCCTTCGTGCTACCCTCCCACTTAACATTTGTCTTCAGAAGCTGCACCAATTAATAGTCCTGCAGTCATTAAAATTAACATATTCATCTTCAAAAGCTGTTAGGGGTAGAGGATTCCTGCAGGATCCTGTAAGATCACACAGGATCCTTTCCAAGATCCCAAATGGTAATTTAATTTAATCATGATTTATTGGATCCTTGTCAAGATCCTGTAAAATGTTTGAGGATCCTGTACATGATTTTATAGGATCCTATTTGTGATCCTACAGCATCTTACGGGTTCTTTTAAAATGGATCTAAGTAGGAGCCCATAAGTTCTTATAGGATCTTAAGTAGGATTTTATCAGGATTGTGGGTCAGAATCTTGCATGGTCCTATTAGGATCCTATATGGTAAGATACTGTGTAGAATTTCTACCAGAGGGTAATTTTTCTATCCCAGTTCTATGTTCAATTCTAAGTGGCCAAGGAGAAATAATTGGTCAGTGTGTTTGAGATCAATCAGTGTTCTAGATAAGAGAGGGTTCTCGGGTCAAAAACCCGACAAAGCTGGCAACATGACCCAACAAAATAAATGGTCAACTTGAGAAGATTTGAAGAGATCCACATCTATTGACCCTTCAAAATTCCCCGTTGACCCTCTGCCTTTACAAGTAATCTTGAACACTGTCAATGATCAGCAGGTGTACATGTGAGACTTGCACATTATGTGTGAGAGTTAAAGCAGAATTAATAATATGATTATGTAGTTTACATAGCTTTTACTTATTTATCATGTCTGTTTTTTTTCTATCATTAATTAAGGTTCACTGTAAGTGGTGTGGCCGTGTAGTATCCAGTGACAGTGATGGAACAGTGGTAAGTATGACTGGATAATATTGTTATTGACTAGTAACACTGCTGGGTTTAAATTAATAGATTCTTGTAGGTCATTACACATTATGTGCAATGCCCTAGTAGTACTTGTCTGACATTTTTGTCATAAACATGGTTTGGTCTTCAGGCGTAGGGTTCACCCATCTATTTAACAGTATCAAACTATCAGTGCAGGGCATCTGACAGGATGCGGTGGTGCAGATCCGCATAATTCTTCAATGTCCACATCTTCCGCATTTTCAGAGCATTTTCCGCGTAAAAGAGAAAAATTTGCCTATTATTGGTGATAAAGCAGCTGCTTTTCATCCTCACAAACATAAAAGCCAAAGAGATTGATTATTTTGAAGCAGTTTTCCTCCTAAACATCGACGAAAACACGCTGCTTTGTTCATGAGCAATTTTTAACCTCCAGGTGTTCCATGCGTCTTTTGGCAATGAGCCTGGGCACTAGTTTTATTCTTACACTGATTTCTATTGAACAAAAAGCATTGACATTTCAGCGAATAACAGTAATTGATAAGAAACTGCATTTGACTAGTACTTGTGTGAGGAAACTTGAACATGTTGTCTTCTTTTGCTCGTTCGTCGTCTCAAAGAATCACCTTGTGGTTTAAGCTTATAGTAAGGATAAATTTAAAGAGACAAAGAAGAAGAAGGAACCTCATTAAGCAGTTTAGATAACAGAAAAGACTGTGGAAAGACACAATTATCATAAATTGTTTAAATTTCCGCATAATCCAGCGTGTTTTCCATGTAATCAACATATTCTTCCGCATGATATACCTGAAAATTCCTGCATAATTTTTGATTTTTTTCCGCACCCTATCAGATGGCCTGTCACTGAAATGCCATTTTGTCTAAAGTTACTTTTTTACTTCAGTTCCTTAGGAGAAGGTCAGCATCTAAGAGTTAAACCCATGCATAGATATTAAAATGCCCTCTGAGGCTATATACATGTTACTCTACATTATTTTCTTCATGACATTGCCACGTGAATTGCATGCACAGTAAGGATTTGCATGAAGAAACAATTAGCGAGAACATCCTTAAGGTATTCTTGTTTTCCTTTTATCACTAAACAAACCTGGTGACCCCACTACTTTTAATTTAATTTAGTTGTGAGACAAGTAACTCTAACATTTTATTCTCATCTTTGCAGTGTAGTAAAAATTTGCAACAACAACAACAACAACAACAACAACAACAAAACAAAACAAAACAAAAACAAAAAAAGAAGAAGAAAGAAAAAAGAAAGAAAGAAAATCATCAATGAATGTTGAAAGATTTCCATGGCAGTTCAAAATCAGAACTTTGATCTCATATGGCACATTTTTATTTGTTTGCATGTCAACCCTTAGGTCCTTGTGGAAAGGATATTAACATGGCATTTAGACTGGTCTAAAAAGATGCTGAAGATTATTGGAGCTCAGGTTAGTTAACACTCACAAGTTTGGACACAACGCAAAAAGCGTGAACTACTTAATATGGAATTTGGTACCAAAAATGGCATGTTTTGTCACTAAACAATGTGAAGTTTGAATGTTCTTTTACTGTTTAGGCAGACTTTTGCATAGTTCTGTAATTATCGAGCAGTAATGAGTTTGTTTACCAGACATGTTTAACAATGGGTTTAATTTACCTGAATGCTACTGAAAAGAATTTCCTTGGCATGTTTTAAGCTATTAATTAACACTAATTATTAGTCCCTGAATTAGTTATTATAGAGTTCCTAAACAAGATAAGTTTCATTCGAACTTAGATAACAAACAACTCAGTATGTTATTGTAAAAAGGGTACTGGTTATTATAATTATTGATCATTGTGGTAGGTATGTTGTAGATTAAAAAGAACTTCAGGTCAAAATGATTTCAAACTAGTTTGATTTGTATTTCCTTTGTTTTATAGTCATTATCATCCATCTGAAACAAAGAAAAAATTTTTTTTAATACAAATCAAACTAGTTTGAAAATATCATTTTGAACTGAAAGTCATAATTTTAACCTACAACAGGTACATTAACCCCAGGGAGTTCAATAAAAGCCGGCTACCGGTGGTCTACCGCCACTTATAAGGCCTCTTATCACCGTCTGTTTAATAAGAGTTTATTTATAAGAGAGGAGAGGGACCTTCCTGCCACCTATTCCACCTTCAGCAGCCACTTATGAAAAAAGTTATTGAAACCCCTGATTAACACTTACCGCTGTAAGTGTATTATCGTTCTTCTCATGATGTGGTCACTTGAGTTGAAAATGGCCAAGTTTTAACTGTTTACAGCTGGTCTTAGAAATTATCAACCCCAAACTTTTCATGATAAAACATGATGTGTCTATGCATTAATGCAACTGATGGTAGTGTCTAAAGGGATCCCTATGATATTTGCACTGACCAGGTATTCTACTTTATCCAGGCTAGAAACTAGAAGAAAAATAAGAAGATTGAGAAGTTGCTAGAGCTATTTGCTTACATGCAGAAGTTTTGGAATTTTGCTTTAATTTTTAATTTGCCAGCTCTAGAACTGGCCAGCAAGTGCAGTGTTGTATCTAACGAAATATCTTGTAAATTTTGTAGTACTCCTGTCAAGAATGCCACTTGTTGTTGGATCTCAAGAGGCTGCTTAATTTCCTGCTGACATTAGATGAATCCACAGACAGCACTAAGGTAATATTTACTGTAAATCAGATGAGAATATATATATTTTTTAATAGGGTACCAGTTGATGTTTTGCGCCTTAGTCATAAAATGGCAAATTCTCTGTGTCACTTTGGATGGTCGCATTGCACACCTTTTATGTCGCCCAGGTCATTAATCTTTTAATCCCCTGCATCATTATACAAATTCTCCTTACAAGGCTCCATACTCTTTGTTAGGGATAAGTTGGGAGAACTTGTTTAAACATCAAGAGATTTCATTTGTGATGATCATTTCCTTAACTCATATGACCTGTATGTGTGATAATGCACTCTGATAACATCATGAGGGGAAATTTGATGCTGATCACTATTGGGGCTTAATGTGTCAACAGTTTTAAATCAAAATTTTGTGTGCCAATGTAGTAACTTGCTCAAGTGGAAGAGTGCCACTCTACTTGTGTAATGGTACAGCAGCTCACAGATAATGGTGTAGAAGGCTTGGCTTCAATCCCTTGAAGTGATATGTTTTTTGTTTGTTTGTTTTTCTTCTTTCCTTTTGTTTTGCTCTCCCCTTCGTTTTCTTTTTCTACTTCTTTCGTTGTTTTGTTGGTTTTTTTGCGGAGCATAATGGAAAAGTACGTGCAAAGGTAATTTTAAATATTTTTGTAAACTGCTTTGAATGGTTATGATTTTTCCTGTTTAGGGGCTCTCATGTAATAGGCTTGCCTATCTATATAATTTTAGATTGTTTTAAGTTTGGTCTTTAGTAGCGCAAGCTTTGATGCGCTTTTTACTTTTCTTCCTTCCTTTTGTAGCTTTATTCTCTTGCCGCTCACTTCTGTCAAGTAAATAGACACACTTCACAGTCAGGAGAAGAAGATGTCAAATTACTCCAGCAAGCAGTCTCTGTAGCTCACTCTCTTCATGTCCTTACAAAGTAAGTTGTATTTTTTATCAGAATCTCGTAGCTATAACTTAAGGGTTTAATGCAAAAAGGAGCGTTTATCACGATTTTGGGACAAAAATCGCAAAACACACCAAACGTACCCAGTGTTAGCATGCTCTAAATACTGGTTTGATTTCATTTTATTTCCTTGAAGGCAAAATCGACAACAATCTTGCTGTAGCAATGGCCATAGTTTTAATACTGGTCATGAGCCTTCTGGAAAAGCATTTATATGGAAAATGTTTCTGCACACAAAATTCACAGTACATGCAAAATCTGGACCAGTTTGGAAGAGTTTTCGTTCGATTTTTTTGTTGTTGTTGAAATCGTTGTATGTGCTCCTCCTTTTGGCTGTGCGTATGGCTTTTGACAGCGGCCTTTCTGAACAGTAGGACTGTCATAAGTCGGTGAAGTGTGATCGTCCGGGTGAGTGTACCTGAGAAGGACTGTTTGTGGCGAAATTGACTAGCGTTTCGACAACCTGAGCGGAAGTCAACATCAGAGTCAAGTGAATTGTGGATCGTCAGCAGATGTTCTACATGTAAGTCTCAGGTCGCAGCCAATAACATCACGGCTTAACTAACAGACGGCCAATAACATCGCGAGCTCGATCGGCCAGTCAGGACAACGACCAGAGACTTAAAACATCTACTGACGATTCACAGTTCGCTTCACTCTGATGATGACTTCCGCTCAGGTTGTCGAAACATCAGTCACTGTCACCACAAACATTCCTTCTTAGGACTGACTACACTCACTCGGACGATCAGACTTCACCGACTTATGGTATAACTGCTGGGCTCAAACCATTTACAGTGGTATGATTATTATTCTTTTAATCTTAACCGACAGAAATGTTTCTGACCTGGAAATCCAGGGACCAAAAGGCGAAATCATAACATTAGAAACAGTAAATGAACTAGTAGAGCGTATATCAACCCAGGATCCTAGTTCACTTCAAAACTCTACAACAAAATCAGAACGAAAGAAAAAGAAGGAAGGAAGTTCGGCGCAGGACGCAAATGTTACCCAGTTGGAATCCTCATTTACGACAAACCTTAAAAGCAACACAAAGAAAAAGAAGAAGAAGACATTTCACGATTCTCTTATGAACGGAAATCATAATGGCGACCGTGAGGAGGTAGATGGTGGTAATGAAGTCTGCAAGAACACTTCCAAGGTAAGAAATGAATTACTCCACTGTAAAAGGACTGCATTGTTAGCTTGTGTTCTATACAGTAAAGAAAAAAAAAGACTAAGCAAGAGGTAACATAACTTGATATTGCAGTACAAAGCAAAACAACAACAATAACAACAAGAACAAACTTTTCACTGGTAATGACTGATTGTGGTGTGCTACTACTGAACTTTCCTCGCCAAAAGCGTTGGTTAAGCAACATGTTTTGAACAAGGTCGAAAGTGTGCCATTCGCATTCGCTTATTCTTTAAAGAAGGCGTTTGTAAGACGTCTTTCTTTAAAGGTCCTTAATTAGTGGACACCAGTTCTACAGCGTCATTTATTGGAAGTGGGTTATATAAGGGTGTTCGACCCTAATTTAAGTACCATCACTTATACAAGGCTCCGTGCCCAGCTGCTGAAAATGATTTTCGTATTCTTGCAGGACCAGGCAAGGGAACATCTCGTTTTATCCGAGAAGAGAAAGAAACGGACTGATGGAAAAGTGCGCACGCACGGGAAAAAGAGGCGGTCTTTTCCTGTCATGAAACTTGAATGAAGAACCTATTTGACAGGATTTAGTGGCGTGGAAGAAAATGATTCCAAAAAGTGGCAGATAAATAACATGTTTGGCACTCCCAAGATAATATACCGGTGCACGTGCATGCAGTTTCTGGCCAAAGCTGGGAGATGCGTTTTTGTGGTTCCCTGCGGTGAAAACGCTTTTGTCCCACAAGACAGTGCAGACAGTTGTCCTACATTCGTCTTTATCGGCTCTTCAATAAACCGGACGCAAGTGATTAGTTGTTCTTTTCTCATAGCCTGCAGTGATTGACTTGCGCTGATATTAGTCATTTGATGATTGGCGTTTCCCTGTCCTCGTGGATCCAGGGGTAGTTAATCGGGGTAACGTAACAAATGTTTTTAACAACATGCATTTTCGCTCGTTATAGGAAACTTATGTCAAGCCGATTTTTACCCGTTTTTATACTTCCTGTACCGACTAACTGCCATTCAGTCTCCGATGATGGCGTTTTTTTGGTTTCGGCCGATGGTGGGTACAGGTTTTACAGCGACTGGAAGGTGCGAAGATGTCGTCACATTTTGGTGTTTTGTAGGCTTAAATTCTTTTTTTTTTTTTCCTTCTTTTATGGTTGGGGTGGTGAGGATTTAGTTTTGCCCCTTGGAAATTTTGGGGGTACACTCGCACTTCTTCGTCCCTTTTAAATCCGAGTTACTACTCCACCCCCCTCGAGCAAGTGGGATCTAAAAGACAAATAAAAAAGGTAGTATACTGTCCAGAATCCGTGACACTATTCCGTAACTCTGAGACAGAGAAAAGCTCCTGACTTCTGGGATCCCTCCCCACCCCTGCCCGCAACCAATGGGCCATTTCTGAAATACCTATAGCCTCTTTTTCAAAGCGAGGCATGGTGCACAGCTTTCACATTAAAATGAATTGTCACTTACTTGAAATAAACCTCACTTTTATAAGCTAGAACGGTTGTCATCAGGCCTTGCAGTGAGCGGGAAAGATTAAGATAACCCGGAATTCGAAATGAGCTAGCAAATACACTGAATACACAAATGTTGAAGTTGAGATTATAGTCTAAGTGAGCTCGCCTCGCGTAAATACCTGTCTACGTTCAACAAACACTGCTCTCGCTATGGGGTTGCAGATAAACTAACCTCGACCAGCCGGTAAGCAAGCACGTATAACTAGTGATAACGCGGGAAAAACGCACGGATGTAGGTTGTTTAGTAGATCTTCACCCAGGTTTTATGTTCATTTCGCATACGCCGGAGCCTCCTTTTATTCTCACTGGGGCCATCACGCACAAAAGCCCCCAAACTTTCTAAAATCTAATCTTGTAAAACCGCTGTGCATCCGTAAGCCCATGGGAGGGTCCTTTTAGTGCAAAAAGTTTACTCGTTTGGTAAAAATTGGTTGCTGTTATCGCATTTATTCCTCTCTGCGGTAAATCGGGCGCAAGTCTTTCGCTTAGCGCTGCATTTGCTATTCAAGTTATCACTGCACCTTTTCCAGCGTCTTATATATGGAGGACCAAGTCTCGTAAAAACCCCCCAGGAGGTGCTGAAAAGCAGTTCTTGCCTGAGTAAACGCTCTTTCAGCAAAACAGTTCTTATCTGAGTAAAATATTTGCCTAAAAATGATTGTTGTACTTTGTACTCCCTTCTTCCATTCAAGATTTTGGGGAAACGTACTCGTCACGTATGTGTCCGGCACGGATGCGTCACTGACGTACGTCACGGGTACCAAAATTTTTGTGTTCGAGGCCATCTGTTGTTTTTTTAAAAGAAAATTCACTGTTGGCCGTTAAACCACTGTTCCTTTCCGCTTTACCCGCAGCACATGTTTTTTCCTTGGAGTATATCTTAAAAACCGCAAATAAGTCAGAATAAGACTTGGTAGACTAGTCACTTCAACATACGTCAAGCTCGTAATGTGTGCCTATGTTTATTCCCAAGAGTGACAGGATTCCGAAAGCGCGTTAGTGTGGAAGGTAGCCTCCCACGCAGTCGTTTTTAGGGGAGTCGTATTACCCTCTCCCCAAAAAACGACTGCGTGGGAGGCTATGTGGAAGGCGACTTGCAGTGGAGGCAACTCCATCATGATTTAAAGTGGGAAGCGTGGTACTGGGTACAAAGATAATAAACCTTAGGACGAGTTGGGGGCTGAGATGATGAATACAAGGCAGTCCGGAAGCTAAATACACAATTCAGTTGCCTGCATACTAAAGAGTAGAAAATATGTGTGAAAGCTAGCACATTACTTCGTCCAAACCCTCGTTTTTTCCCGACACGTTCCGTACTAAATAAATCAAAATTATAACATACAATTATAGCAACGATAGAAACTGAAATGAGAATCACTATAAAAGAACACCTCTTGGTACAAGAAAACGTTTTCAAGGTAAATGTTTATTGTCAGTCACTTTTCTTGTAATGTATCAAGAAGCGCTTGTGGTTTATGTGATTACATTTTTCCTTATACATGCATCTTTAAGGTAACCACCAATCTGTCATTGGTTTCTATTTGTTCGTTTATGTATTACATGTTATACTTGTTTTGTCTTAAAGTTCTTTCAGTCTAGATAGCTATATATTTGAATCGATATGCATTATAATGAAGGGCGTTCTAATCAACGGAACGTTTACTAAAATACGCCTTTTTTTACTGCGATCAAACGTAAAAAGCACATCACTTTCGGTTTTTCAGAGTCTTAAAGTTTGAAGCAGTTCAGTCGTTTGCGAACGTGAAGTTCGTGTGAAAACGATGCAAAAAATGTCTCGACAAACCGAATTTTGTGCCCATCAGAAAACTTGTTGATGACAGTTACTCCACCCAACGTAAGTAAGTTTTAAGAAACGGACTTTAAGTTTTACGGTTAAATTGGAAAAATGTAACATTACTGGAACTGCGCACGCGTCGTACGTTGTGAAGGTATTTTTACGAATTGAAAATGCCCCGAAGTGGCAGTATACAAGGTTTTTGTGCTAAACAGATTATGTATTAAGTTTATTAACCCGAGGTCAGGAAAATTGACGTAAGTGGAAGACGCTGCCACACTACACTCTTTTTTTTTAATAAGAACGTCTAAATTTTGCGGCTGAGGCTGAACCGAAACTGAATGTTCTTACTTTTTTTCAGGTTTTGAGCCTAAAATGTTCTTAGCATGTTCTTAAGTTACATGGTATAGAAGTTCAGAAAACTGATATAAACGTGACCAGGAAACCTTAAAACGCCCATTGTGAGCTGTATCATGTCAAATTTCTGTGACATACATGCTGTTGTTGTTTTTTCTTGTTAGCAAAATTCACTTTATTACTCTTCCACAGTTGAGAAAGAAAGAAAATATAGCCTGAGCTCTACATTAAAAAACCAAAAAACAAAACAAAACAAAGAAAATGTGATTCGATAGAAATTCATGTTGTTACTCATGATGTGTTTTTAGATTGATGCAAAAACGGCTGCAGAGCTGAACAAAACTACTGTCTTGTCTCTTAGTCTCAGCTTGGGAACGTTCTTAGTATGTTCTTAAAATCTGGGTCAATTTCAGCCTCAACGTTCTTATAAAAAAGGTTCTTATAAAAAAAAAGTGTACACTCGTTCCTGTGTGTACTTACACTCTAAAAGCCTATGTTGTGTAATAATAATGGCTGCATAACGGACTATGAGTGGTTAGCTCATCGTTTTATGTGACATCACATCACATCACATCAACGTTTTTAGACCTCAAAAGTAATTCCACTGTACGTTACGCGCATCCTACACTATCAATTCGTTAACCTCGATAATATATTTTGATTTAGTGTTTCACCGTAACTCTGCCTAGTACCCCTTATACGGAATATATTTTTCTCCCAAGTAGCCATCAATACAAAGCCATAATGCCTAAAACCAAACTGCCGGCATATTTTGAACATACCGTATTTACTCGAATAAGCGCCGCGGCGCTAATTAAATTTTTCGCGTCTCAATGCGGCGCTTATTCGAGGGCGGCGCTTATTTAAAAATTGGACGCTACAAAGGAAAAAATGCTGAAAACAGACTACTTGCACAAGACTAACTGGGAATAGGAAGAGAGAAATTGGGCTTCTTGTGCCGGCAAAGTTCACGGCCTTCACAACAGAACTACGTATTGCAAGAGTTCTGGAAGGAGAATTTAATGGGCGAGCGGTGAAATATAATTACTTTGAAGTGAAGGAAATCACTTTTGATGAAAAGAAATTTCCAGTGCTGTTTTAGAGTTGCTTTGTAGTGTTTTTTAAGTATACGGAACTCGTCGAATAAGCACCGCACCGGGACCGCGGCGCTTATTCGGGGGCGGCGCTTATTAACTTTTTTATCTGAAAATGCGGCGCTTATTCAAGGGCGGCGCTTATTCGGGGGGCGGCGCTTATTTGAGTGAATACGGTACTGACAGTTTTGAAATCCGGCAGCCAGAATACACCAACAGGCCTTTCTTACACTGTTCACCTAATTTTAACAGCTCCTGATTAAAAGTAATTCCTTAAAACAATTCACCTGTTATATTTAACTGAGATTCCTGTTTTCTTCTAGCTCCTTCATAGCAAGGTTGAATGGTCCCCACGTCCTGTCAGATCTCAGCAATAACACAATAAATAGCTAACGGCACCAGTACTTTAGACTTGTGCTATAACTAAGAAAAGTAAAATCCTTTAATTTTTCAGTGTGTGCTGTGGAATTAAGGTATCTCTTTCTCGACAAAACAGATTCTACGTGCAGGGACAGCTTGCCCCGAGACGGTTGGCGATCCAAACTTGACGGCTTGCTCGTACACTTTTTGTCTTCCGTTTTCCCCTAGAGGAATGAAAATAATATTTAGTTGTAGATGTTCGCGAGTGGTAGAAGTGTTATGTATATCCCGTGTTGTTGGTACATGTTTAAGGCCCCGTTAAGGTAAAATCCGACAAGCGTCGCGTCTCCACGCGGCAGCCGACTTCGCGCGCGCGTTTGCGTGTCCTTCTTGCTCGACTGTCGGAAGGAGGTAACCCTCGTAGTCTATTCCTCTAATGATAGTTCTCGTCGTTGTTTTACTGTATATGTTAACTCAGTTTCCGAAATTGCATGTTAAGTATATTATTTTGTTATTTTGTAAATGTTACCGGTTTGTGAGCGTGCTCTTCCTATTAGAATCGAGCGAAATATCGCAGCCTACAGTCCTTGCCGACACCTCGATTTCACGGACAGCACGTTGTTACGAACATGACCTTAAGTCCTGCCCAATAAGAATTCAGCGATGAATTGAAAATGACTCCCGCCAGCAAGGACACCAAATCGTGGTTCCAAAGGTGTCCTTTTTTAATGTAACGGGAGTTGACTGTAGTAACGTCGGCGTTCTCGGCCAGTTTGAGTCTGGGTTCTACCCTGAGTGCCCCATCGCATCGATTTGAAATTAAATCTTGATTTTACAGCGGATACCAATAACACGTGACCCTCAGTCTGGACAAAAATGTGGTTTTGGTGGACGTCAATCATTTCCGCCTCTTTACCGAAAAGTGACGCAAAAATTTACTCTGTAGTTCTCTATTTTCTTTAGACTTAATGATTTATTGAACATCCTGTACTAGAACACATTTCAGGTGGCCCGGCAAAGGCATTCGTTGGGTCAGAATCGGGGGGATTCTTCGAAATCCTTTTCTATTTGCAACGGCATTTCTTCGATCGGAAAACACTCAAAAACGATTATTTTGCCACTATATTCTCCCAAAAAAGTCCCTGAAACCTCCGTTTAGCCAAACGTTTTGCAGGCACCAAATTAATTTTGTACGTGTTTTATTTGGGGTTAAGGAAGCAAAACTTATATTCTGTAACCTAAACCAGGTTACAGGGCCCGGTTGTTCGAAATCCGATTAGCACTAACCAAAACTCAACTTTTCGTCCAGACTTTGTCTTTGTAAGGGTCGCGTGTGAATGGTAACCGCTGTATATTAAAATTACTCAGACAAGTCTCCTCACATCGTACATACTTAAGATACTTACGTTGATCTTCTGCATCTGTCCCATCCAAAAGCACCACAGCTCGTATAGTAATAAGTTGTATAGGTGGTATAAGTAGCAGTGTAGTAATACTGAGTTTCCAGGCGGCAATCATCTGTAAGAAATTGACAGTTGCCAATAACGTTTAAACAATGTTGTCTCTTCAATTTAATAACCATAATTTAGAGTGCTATTTTTGTAGTTCCTTCCTAGATAGTCAAGCGAGTGAGCAAGGGAGGTAAAAGACTGTCCTGAGAAGGGAGGTAAAAGACTGTCCTGAGAGCGCTTTCGCTGACAGTCCTCGCATACCAGACGCACTAGGTACAAGGAGAACAAAAGAGAGTTAGTGACCTACAGGCAAACGCCAACGAAAGTAATGGTTTGGTCAAAACCAGTAAATATAAGATCATCAGAATGTACATACTATTACATCTGTTTCCAGATCTGTAGAAACAGCGGTTGCAATCGCATCGGTATGAGCCTTGCGTGTTAACGCAATGTGAGTTGGCTGGACAGCTGTACCGTCCCTCGGAACATTCATCAACATCAACACAAGAATGATCACCGCGGTTCCTCCAACCAGATACGCAGTTACATCTGTATGAGCCTTGTGTATTGGCGCACCTTGAATTGGAAGGACATCTGTGAGATCCCTCAGAACATTCGTTAATATCAGAGCAGCTATGAGGACCCTGATTTCTCCAACCAGAGAGACAGTTGCATCGGTACGAGCCTGCGGAATTGATACACGTTGATTGCAATGGGCAGGCGTTAGGTTTATCCACACATTCATTCACATCTCTGCATGTGGGCAAACGAGCATTTGCTGGGTCTGGGTACCAACCGTTATTGCATATACATTTCCAGCTTCCGGCCGTGTTTACACAATAAGAGTTCAGATCACAGCCGTGAATGCCACGACTGCATTCGTTAATGTCCGCGCACCGAAACTCTGAAACTTTCTCCCAGCCTTGATTACACACACAGTGGTAACTTCCAGGAGTGTTGATACATCTAGATGGATTAGGACATCTGTGGACAAGAGGAAACAGTGTTCAAGTGAATAATATCCCAAATGAACACAAAAACAACCAGAAGCGGTAGTACAGCTGACATCCATCGTCAAAGGCTTTTTTTGAAACAGCTTGTAAAACTATTGTGATTATTCTTTTTCAATCTTTTCTTTCTGTGATACCCATTGACCCCATTGTGTTAACGTTTAGACTAGCCGACTGAGAAGCCTGCATAACTTAGGGGTCAGCCATCGTTCCTTAAATCGTCCACTTCAAGCGGACGAGAGTATACTGCGGCATTTAGAAGCACTGAAAACGAAGACCAGAATTATAATATTTCAAACTGCGACAGGCATTACAAAAAGCGACGTTTCCATAAAACGCGACAGTGTAACTGCGCTAAGAAAGAAATCCGTAATTTTAGTGCCAGTTCTTTGAGAGAAATACGGCGACCCGAAAAGAAACGAAACGACCATGAAAACTCCCAAGGCAGTGAGATTATTGGCTTTTGACGCCTCCACTCACGCATCACGCATCGATATTTGTAAGCTTATATGTAATCGCACGAGGCCGAGTAGAATTAAGGATAATTTTTGACGCGTATTTTCAAAGTTTTCACAATTTGTGAAATCTTTGAAAGTACAAGTGAAATTTACCCTTAATTCTACGAGGACTTAATGCGATTACTTGTTTATAACACAGAGGGCAATATTTTCGGAAAACTTTCCATGCACGTTGAAACAGAATCAGCCGGCCCTCAGAATAAAAGTACCCGCTCGTAAACAGTTCTAAAACAAGCATTTTAACTGTTGCTCAGCGCACAGAACAAGAAAGACTGACCATTATGTACATCTTAAGAGATAAATACAATTCTAGTTCATTGACAAAACTCACTTAAAACTCAATTAACTCAGTAAATTTTATTCACCTGAGTTGCGAAGCTTCCTCTCGCTGGAAAAATTATCGACCACGTCGCTCCAAAGTTTTCAGTAGTTTTAAAACAAATAACAATTTGCTGTTTCCCGTAACACATATAGGTTCACCTTTCGAGTTTTCTCTTCAAGCAAACACCCAATTTCCATACCATTTTTACCAACCATCTCGGTTTAAAGTCAAACTTTGAAGCGATCCTTGTGTTGAACAACTCAAAATCCGTTCTTCGTCTCAAGACGCCTACAAAATGCAAATGGCACGCTCTCGCGCTCAGCCAATCAAATGCGAGTAATTTTGGCGCTTGGCCAATCAGAAATTAGTAATTTTGCCCTCGTCCGAAAGAAAATTAAGAAAATATGCCCTCTATCTCAACCAATCAGCATTCAGTAATTTTGCCCCCTATGTTATAACGAGAGAAAACGAGACTTGTAGTTTATCGGCTGGCTCCCTCCTGCGTTGTCAATAACTTACTTGTGTACTCAGACAAACTCGATAACACGTGCTTATCATATGATATCCATAAAACCAGCTGAAGGCTTTATAGCCCCTTATACGTGTACGTCGAGGATATAACACTGCTATAAAGTATTTTTAAAAATTCAAAAATCAACGTAGCCTTTGAAAACTTTACCTATGAATCCCTTCCGCACACTCTTCTATATCTGAGCATACGGGATGCTCCCCTTGTCCTCTCCATCCCACGTTACAACTGCATTTAAATCCTCCTGGGTAATTGATGCACGACGCTTGTGGGTCGCACACATTTGGGAATTGACATTCGTCGGTATCGTTGCAAGATTTGCCATCAAAGGACCATCCCACAAGGGAAGGACACTCGCAGCGATAGGACCCTTGCGTATTTACACATCTGGCCGGGTTCAAACAGTCGTAGGAACCAAGAAGACACTCATTAGTGTCCTCACAAGAGGAAGAGCTCTCGTTCCACCGATACCCTGAGTAGCAAACGCATGGACGGAACGCATCTGGATGTCGGTCGCAGTAGCCATGGGGACCACAGATTTCCCCTTTCATTATGGGACATGCTACAAGTTAATCAATAAACATATAGCAGTTGAAAAGGCTATTTTCAATGAATGCCTCCTGTGTCGATTTCTTGTTTTCTTCTTGACGTTCTTCCTAAATTACCCGACTGACCTTCTATCTAAGAAATATTACCTACAGTAATAAAATATAATACATAAATATCAATTTAAGCAGTCGCTAAAAGAGGTTTTCAGGTTGTTCTTTTATTAACTACTTAAGGTAATATTTTCAACTGGGATGGTCGTCATCAATTCTTATCTCATCCGTGGTTCACATATATGATTATTTCATATACTCATTTTTATAACAGAATTCTAGAATCTGATTGAATATCCCCAGCCGTGATTTGAGAAAACAGGACAATGTAATTGGGTAGTGTACGCGTTATGCCTCTTGTGTCGATTTCTTATTTTCTTCTTGGCGTTCTTCCTAAATTACCAACTGACCTTCTCTCTAAGAAATAACTTATTACCTACCTAACGTAGTAAATATAATCCATAGGTTAATCATCACTATAACAAAATTCTACAATCTGATTGACTATCACTAGCCATGATTTGAGCAAAATAGGACGACGTAATTGGACCTTATACGCGACATGTCTAAGTAATTGGATGGTACGTGCAAATGCGCACGCTGCAATGGCAAGACTTGACTAATTTCTTTCTCTACGTATCTCGCAAATGACCTCAGTTGTCGTTTTTTTTTTTAAATCCGGGAAGGTTTTCTCCTATTTGTTTCTCGAATTCTTGTTATAGATATGACTAATTGGTAATCCGTGGGAGTCCCACGAATATGACTGCAGACCGAATTGGACGACACGAACTAACTTCTTTATTAATTGCTCTCTCGATTTCTTTTGTAAGCGTATTTATGTAGCCCAGCGGCAGTTTGTTTTCACTAAGTTAGCCTACAATCAGTGTTTACAATACTTTGATTGGGTGACGTCTAACTTAATTTTTTCCTTTCGAGACGCCATTTTTGCGAACGAAAGTCGTATTATACTCACTACAGACTGTCCAATTACAAAAACGATACTTTGCTGGACCATGAAAAGTATGGCATAACTGCTTGACAACAGCAAGCATTAATGTCGATCGTTAGAGCCACTCGAATTGGTGAGTAGAATAAATGATAACCTCGTTTCACTTCCCAAAGAGCTATAGTAAAACTAGGTCAATCGTGCCTGCCTAGAATAAAATTTGAAATTGATTATTGCAATATTGATTTCATTGGTTTCAAATGAAAAATGAAACATTCAAACCAAAATTCGATCCTATACTCAATTTTTTATTCGAGAAATTCGTGCGACAAACACTTTGAAATTTGACAGGTTTTCCGATTTGCATAAACCTGTCTTAAGGGATTTTCACATTGTTTAATTTTCAGGTCCGTTTTCCTAACGCAATTGAATCCTTTCTGTGCCATCAAAATGTGCAAAGATTTTTCGTGTTCTGGTTTGTTTCAAGAAGCTGGTAGTGGAGAGAACAGGAAAGAAAAAATTAAAAATCAGATGACTGTTGGGATAACGGTTGGGGTAATCCTGCCAAATCCTTACGTGTCTAAGGCTCGTCCAATCAATATTGGGCTATCAGATTGAGTTTCATTTTGAACATAACTTATTCTTCGTTTGAAAAGTAGATTTTATTGATTCGAAAAATGAAATCAATAATGCAATAATCAACTTCAAATTTTATTCTAGGTAGGAACGCTTCACGTGGTTTTACTGTAATACCGTACCTTTGCTACAGTTATAGCCAAAGTAACTGTCATCACAGAAACAAGACTGGTTCTTGTAACTCGCGAGTTCATAGTTACATGTGCCGTGACCACTGCATAGCTGCTCTGGAAAACAAACACTGCAGTCCAACGGTTTCCTTGTCCATCCATGTTCACAATAACAGGTTCCATTGAAGTCACATGTTCCATGGCCTGAACAACGGACGCGTGGATTGCACGTTGAGCAGTTTGTGCCACTGTAATAGCTGAGACAATCACATGTCCCATTCCGCAAACATTGTCCATGACCAGAACAAAACGTGGTCGAGTCACACCTGGAACATCTACCGTTCGGTTCAAACCATTGACGCTTCCATCCCCTGTGACAAGAACACGTGTAACTACCCTGGTTGTCCGTGCAATATGAATTTTCAACACACGTGTGAAGTCCAAGCGCACACTCGTCAATATTAGTGCAGTTACTTCCATCACCTGTCCATCCTGGGTTACACGTGCATTTATAGGAACCAAGAGTGTTGTAACAAGAGGCGTGTTTCCCGCATAAAATGGAGTCCCCTCTGCACTCGTCTATGTCTGAGCATCTGAAGCCATTACCAGAGTATCCATTGATGCAACTACAGTTATACCCGCCGATATAGTTATGACATGATGCCCTTGGATGGCATCTATTGAGACTACTGCTGGAACATTCATCTATATCTTCACACAACAAAGTTTCGTTTCGATGAAAACCATCCAAACATTTACAGAAATAATCTCCCACAGTGTTTACACAGAGCGAGTTTTGGCTACAGTTTACAAGAGAACATTCGTCTATATCGGAGCAGTTGTTTATACCATTTCCATTAAATCCAGATTTGCACTCACAGTAAAAGGAGCCCTCTGTGTTGGAACATGTTGCGTTAGGATGGCAAGTGTCATTTGCAAGGCATTCATCAACATCGTGACAGGTCCACCCTCCATTGTTGCTCTCAAACCCTTCCAGGCAAATGCACTTGTAAGATCCTGGTGTATTCTCGCAGGTTGCTCTGTTCGTACAATTATGAACAAACGCAATATTGCTATCGGCATTACCATCCGAACTAGTGTTCACTGTTAAATTCCAAGGAATGGATATTACGCTTGTGAAGTTTTCTCCAGATTGGATAACTTCTACAATAGCCTGGACACAGTTTATATTCCTGTTGTCATGTTCATCACAGGCGCAAATCAATGTGGAGTTACCAGCCCTGTTTCCATCGCTTGAAACGTTGTAGTATACACAGGTTTGTGTTGATGCACAAACACCAGCCTTGCATTCCCGAAGACGCCCTACAAAAGCTTGATTGATGGTCCCCTCGCATTCGTCTATTTCGAAACAAGCATCCCCACTTTGAAAGAAACCCAAATGACACTTGCATTCGAACCCTCCGTCAACATTAATGCAATCAGAGTTCACGTCACAAGAACCGTAAAACTCTGGATTGATGCACTCGTCAACATCAATACATGCTGTTCCGTTTTGATCTTCAGTATACCCTTCAGGGCACACACAGTAGTGCTCCATCCCAATTGCAATACAAGTCATGTTTTCAGTACACGTGTTGTTACTGGAGTCACAAGGGCTTATAGCATCACAGGAGGAATTGCCCACAGCATCACATTTACACTCATAGCCACCCACCAAATTTTGGCACACCGGAGCTGAAGACGGGCAGTTATACGTATCCAAACTACATTCATCTATGTCTGCACAAGTGCGGCCAGTGTTAAGGTACTCACCGATACAAGTACAGAGTTCTTGGGTAACAGCAGTGGAGTTTCCAGCGGTTGAACGGGTTGAATTATCTGTCTGATTTCTGCACTGATACTTGGTACAAATTCTCCCTTTGTCTTCGAATCCTTGCATGCATTCACATGTAAAACTGCCATTAGTATTGATACATGTCGCAAAAACATCACAATCGTCTAAGCCAACTATGCATTCGTCCAAGTCTTGGCACTCCTCGTTGTCCGGTCCACTGAAAGTCCATCCCTCTGAACAGGAACATGAATAGTTTCCCGCTGTATTCCTACAGAGCTGGTTCATGCCACAGACAGAGCCATTGGTGCATTCGTTAACGTCACTACAATAGAACCCGTCACCTTGCCATCCCTGTGAACAGGTACACTGAAAACCACCAATAGTGTTGGTGCAAATGGCGTTTTCTTGGCCCTTGTACGTGGAGCAATTGTGTATCTCTTCTGCGCATTCATCCACTTCAACACATAGTGGGTTTAAATTGTACATACATCTTTCCGTTGTATTTGTGGTTGAAAAATTTTCTCCTTCTCGCCAACCATCTTTGCAGTGACAAGTGTATTTCCCTTCTGTATTTACGCAGTCCTCGTTCTCACAACATGCGTCCTGATGGAGCTTGCATTCATCAATGTCTGTACAAATATAGCCATCACCCATCCATCCAGCTTCGCAGATACATTTGTATTCTCCTGGTACATCAACACATTTTGCATTAATGCTACAGTTATGACTTTGTTCTTTACATTCATCCACATTCTCACAGAAAATGCCGTTTCCGACCCACCCTGCATTGCAGTAGCATAGAAATGTTCCGTTAGACTCCACGCATCTTCCATTTCTTGAACAAACGTCACTTCCATGAAAACAGTTTCCTCTCTTTTTGCAATAGAATCCATCTCCATAAAAGCCGCTTTTGCACTGACATTGTACAAATGGTAATGATTTGTTTCTGACGATACAGTATGCATTTTCATCACAGATGTTTGAGTGGGATTCGGCTTCACAGCCACCACAGTCTAAACCATCAAAATGGCAAAGGTTTGTATCGCAGGCTGGGTCACAAGATCCATCGGCAATTGAAGTAATGGAACAACCGGGTGAACATGTACAATCCCCGCCATCAAAATTGCAAATTTTGTTGTTACATTCAACGTCACAGTGGCCATTACCCACATAATGTTTCGGGCATTTCTTTGGTGGGCACATGCAGTCCATGTCATCATAGTCACAAGGTTCTACAAAGCAGTCGATGTTGCAGATTCCATTTCCCAGCGATGAGTTGAGACATCCATGAGCACACTGGCAATCACTGGCGTCAAATGAACATTCTTCCACTTCGCATTGCGACTGACAGGTTCCGTCTCCAACCATGTCCAGTCGACACTCAGGTGCACACTCTTGTAGAACTGGTTTAGGGCAGTCATCGTTATCGAAGTCGCAGGCCTGTACGTTGCACACAGAATCACACACACCGTCACCTCGAAAACTTGAAAGACAACCTTCAGAGCATAAATCCACTGAATTAGTAGTCGGGTTACAGTCTCCCCCATCAAAGTTACAAGCAGATTCATTACAGGATAAGTCACAAAAGCCATTTCCAATCATAGGGGGTGAGCAAGCTTGAGGACAGCTGTCTTCTGCAACCTGTAAAGTGCAGTCTCCATAATCATACATACAGCCAGCAGTGTTGCAGTCGTCATCACACATGCCATTTCCCTGAAGAACTGCGTTGCATGTGCAGTTCTGAATGGCTTCACAATCATGTTTGTCCAGATCGCACATTTCTGTATTGCACTGATGGTCACAATAGCCATCTCCAAGCATTTGGGATCGGCATCCAGGACTACACTCTTCTTCAACACAGTCACCATTGTCATACTTACACACAGTGTTATTGCACATTTGATCGCACGATCCATCACCAAGCCATGCTTTCGGGCAAATGCAAACATCCTTACAGTCTCCTTTGTCGCCGAAGCACTTGGGTGTATTGCAATCTGGGTCGCAAACATCATCTCCAATCCACGCTTCTGGACATAGCGGGGTACAAAACTTGACCTTGGAACAGTCTTCTCCTTCCCAACCAAAGTTGCAAACGCACACACCCTCGATGCATGTGCCATGATCAGAACATCGACCAGGACAGTTGTTAAACTGACACTTTCTTCCCATATAAAAGCTGTCGCAGTGGCAACTGCCATTCGTGAAACAAACACCATGTCCAGAACATGACGTCAAAGAATCACATGTGGGCTTGGTCTTCAGTGTTGGATCAAAATGACTATACAAGCGGAAATCGACAGTATCACGTGGTATCACGACGTGAAAATACGGCGTCTCAGATTTGCTACAATTTGCAACAAGCGTAAAATCCAGTAACTGGGCTTCCACAAGCACATCTAGACCTATTTGAAAGTTGGTTTCATTTTGGAGCGAGGATGTTTTAATTTCAGCAATATCGTAGTCAGTACCACTTCCCCGATATGGAGACACGTGATATACTCCAAGTTCAATCAGTCTTTTGGCTGTCACCAAGGTCATTTTTTCAATTGAAGTGTTCTGTGCTTTTAAAGATTCAACAAATTTAATCACCCGGCGCCTATGGTTTCTATAAATTCGAGCAGAAAAGACATCAGATGCGTTGAGTATTTCGAGCACGACCAGTTTGGCCAGAGAGAAGACGCTGAGTGGTCCACGTGTAACTACCAAAGTGTTCTCTCCAGTTATTTTCTGTAAGTGGTACAAGACCTTCAGAGAAGCAATGGAGTAAAAGTCATGTATGCTTCTTGGTTCCAGAACATAATCGGATTGGTTCGAGTAGATCGATATGCATTCTCCATTGTCGTGATTACATGCTTCTGTGTTACAGGCTTCATCACACACCTCGTTGTAAAAATGAACCAATTGAGAGCAGCCAGGGCTACACGGGAGAAGGTAAACCATGGGATCCTCGTACACAGCCCCTTGTCTAACTTGTAGTCTCACAAACACAGGCAGAACTGGGCCGACCTTTGGAAAGGCTGTACCAATAACCTGTCCGCTCTGCACACTGGTGACATGATGGGGTCTTAAGTGGGACACAGTTACAACAAAGCCTTTCCATTTACTGTGTGGCCAGCCAGTTATCTGAACGGCGTCCCTTTTTATTTTGACGTTACCAGAAATTGGAGAATAGACGACCTCAGATTCCTTTACAAGCAGATCAACCCAATGAGTTAGTTTGAAACATCCCTCTAACAGCATTCCAGAGCACGGCTCTTTAATATTCCACGTACATTTACCCCATTTCAGACATTGGTTTTTGCTTGTTATGCCTTTACAGGAATAGAGGGATTCGCTTTCATATGCTATGGATCCAAAGAGACTACAGAAGCCATCAAGCCCAACCTTGTTCCTTGCTATGCGTAGCATTCTGGGAAACAGCTGATGAAATATTGCGTGTTTAGTTCCCTTAACACATTTGGAGTTTTGTTCAGGTATCGGAAGTGTTACGAGTGAATTAACTGCCATTGTTGGAGTTGTGATAAGAGCAGTATTTTTCGTTTGAATCTCAACTGCCCTCGCACGTGACCACAGAGAGATGCTGTGTATGGTGTCATTTTGTCTTGTCTTGTAGACACACCCTCTTTTCGAACAATCCTCGCCATAAAAGCCCGGTAGGCAAAGGCATTGACCAGTTTTACAAATTCCTTGACCACTACATAGCCGACCTTGATTTGTTGAGCACGAAGAAGCACATAATCCATGGTACCATTCTGCTGCACTGCAACTAGCGGTTGATTTTGGACTACGTGATCTAACCTCGGTACAGAAGCCGCTTCCTTCAGATCCACACCAGCCGCAGCTTGATTGGGAGACGCACTGGGAGCATTCTTGATTCAGATGACATTTTGTTGGGCAGAGAGTTTTGAAGAAATCATCATTTTGATTGCAACCAGTCCCTGTGGTGTTTGAAAGACATGTTTGAGAACCTTCACACCAAAAACACCTTTCATTTTGTCCACTGAAAACACACTGTTGACAAGTCGCGTGAATCTTGCAGTAGGTTTCTTTAGTTGGTGCTTTATTAGATCCCTTTGTATTGAGATTGGACCATAGAACTTCAAAGAAATAGCTGAGGCAAACGTCTTTAATTGGGGAAATGAATCTTCCGAGGCTGTATGGTGCATTTAACAAGGTTGACATGGTTACTAAGGACGTCAAATTTTCACCATTATTCCGTGTTTTGGAAATGTTGTAGAATGCCAGATACCTGTTTATCCAGTTGTATTGGACATTTTGCTTTGAGGGGCAATAATAGTCAAAGACAACGTTTGAAAGTTTTTCACTTTCAGAGAAATTTGTAACCAATGCTCCCAAAATGTAACCATCAACAGCACTGTTGATTGTTGATGCTGGAAGTCGCTTCTGACACAATACTTTGGTTACCTTTGAAGTATTCCAAGTGTTGAGAAAATCACGTGTACTAAGCAGAACGGCTGTAATCCATGTGAAAGTCTCAAGAGGATTTTCAATGTGCGGAAGAAGGAACGAGTTGTTATTTCCCTTCATCAAACCTGCATTTCCTATTCGTGATGACAATATCCCAGCCAGAATAAAATCGATTTCAATGTGGGAGCTAATGAAGCTGTATCGAGTGCTGTGATTCCTGAAGATTTTCCCTACGTTGGATGCCTCTAATACCGGATATGACACTGGGTACAAGAGTGATAAATACTTCCACATTTTGTTAAGGCGTATCTCTCTGTTACCTGCTTTTGACGTCTGTATGACATGCCATGCCAATGACGCAATTTCAGTCAATGTTTTCTCCGGAAACTTCATCTCTAACGAAAAGATGTCGCAGTAAAGCTCATCGCAAGGAGATGATGAAATGTTAAGAACAAATGTCTTACTACTGCTGCTGACAAAGTTCCAAGCCGTTATATTTATAACGAATTCTCCTGATCGTAGAAAATAATGCTTCACTGCATCAGTCACATTGATAAGTGATGTGTTGTCTCCGAAGTCAATAGTAAATGAGACATTTGTACCGCTGGCGGATGGAGTAAGATGTACAGCACGGCAAGCTCTACGATCTCCACTGATTTTGAGCTCAACATTCGAGACCGGAATTTGAACAACTACTATTTCACTGTTTGAGGCACTACTGACATCATTTTTTGCAATTATGTTGACGACATACACACCTGGGGAGTTGAAGGTGTATGAGGCAACACCATATTCGCTGAAGGTTCTGTTGAAACTGTACTTGTACTGAACATCTGTTCCTGACAGCGTAAAGGAGGAGAACGAAACTGCTTTTCCAACTGCTTTTGGACTGTCCGACATGACAGCTACACTTTCAATGGGCCTTTGACAAGAAACACCATTTCCAGCCCACCCACGTTTGCAAATACATTTAAATGACTGTCCATCTGGTCCGGAACGAAGACAAGTGGCTTTTGGATGGCAGTTGTTTTCACCAGTTACGCATTTCCCCCTTTTCTTGATGTCATCAAGGACAGCCACCTTATCTGCTTTTTCATTAAGCGCCTTCTTGAGGTTATTTGAGGAAACCAAAGCTTCTCTACGCGCATCATCTCGCAAGTTTATTTTTAGCTGTTGTTCTCTTCGTGCACTCTTAAGCTCTCTTTCCTTTTGTCTGACACGTGTTTGTTGGTCACTTTGATCTTTCTGAAGGTTCTTTTTCGCGCTCTCTTTCTCGCGTTTTTCATCCATAAGTGCCTCACGACGATAAACTGAACGTTTACCGAACCATCCGCCAATAGCTTTTTTGAGCTTTCCGGCAAGGTTGCGAAGACCTCGAGCTATCTCATCTGCTATTTTCTGGGCTATCTGACCAATTCTATTAACGACAGTTGTAAGTGCCTTCGAGATGTTGCTAAAAACCCTTTTTGCTTCTCTTACAGCATTATCAATGCGTATCACCTTTTCTGTAGCTTGCATTAATGCTTTCCCCGTTTCTGCCAGTTTTTTACCTGCTTGCTTTGCCACCTTTGAAGCCTGTTGAACGGCTTTCCCGGCAGCCTCTACAGCCTTAGTAGCCACTTCTCTCGCTGCTTTGGCAGCTTCTGCAGCGGCTTTAGCAGCCTGTTCAGCGGCCTTGGCTACTGCTTTTGCGGTGTCGGCGACGTTATTAAGAAATCTGCCAACGTCTTTAACCAGTGCAGCTCCTAGTTTTAATCCCATTTGAAGCATGTCTTTGATGAATTCTCCCACATTACCAACGAACTTTACAAGTCCATCCATGACTGCTTTCAGTAGTTGATGAAGATTTTTCTGAAAAAAGTCCTTTATTAAATCAGGAGCTTTCTTCTTGACAAGATCCATTAAAAGTGATGGAATTCTGTCAGGCCTGGCGTCTTCTGTGTTAAAGGTTAATGATGGGAGTTTTATGTTCATTCCCATAAAATGAAACGAAGCCTTCAATGAACTACTACCTGGGACTGAAATCTTCAGATCACAATCAAAACCACTATCTAACACAATTCTTCCAATATCTTTGCCGAGGACCCTTATCCTTCCAAGATCGACTCGTAGGTGAACCCCAATTTTTACTTGTGCTTGAACGTCAATGGATAAACCACGTCTTCTTAGTTGGATGTTCATGTGTGATCCCATGAATTTAGAAGAGGCCCGTACAACTGATCTGGAAGGAGAATCTTTTATGTAAAGACGAGCATTGGTCAACTTTACACCCATAAGATGAAAATCTACTGCGGCAGCTAGAACAAATACAAGACCAGGACCATAGACAGCCGTAACCTTTCCGCCAAATTTGACAACTCCCAGAAAATTGAATTTCATTTCCCCAAATACAGCAATTGTGTCTTTGGTTATATTTACCTCACCGCTTAATAGTGGTTTGTCGAAAACTTTTAGTTCGGCTTTGGCAGAAATAAGCATCGGATTCGAAGAATCCTCCAAATTGACATCTGCCTTGGCATCAAAGCTTATTTTTACCAGCCTAGTTATCCCAGCGTTTAGTCGCAAGGAGAGGCCCACATTACCAAAGTTCTTCATTCGAAACGTGACATCAGTAGATAGAAGAATTACATCAACAGACGCGATTATCAATGCATCGTCTCCACTTTCCCTTACCGGGTACGGCCAGATCGCTTTGTTCTGCTTTAGTTCGCTTGGTGACGACGCTGCAAATTTCAGCAACGGCCATCTAAAAGGACCAATATTAAAAGCAATATCCAAAACACGGTATCTGAGCGGGACGATCTGCAACAGCCATTTTGGCTCAAGCGTTTTCATAAAATTCATCCAGCCAATGAGGAACTTCTTACCGTCTATAGGTGGGACATCCAACTTGAGTTTTGCACCACCAGTGTACTTGGGCAACTGCAGCATAGTCATGTCATTATTGTGCGACAGTTTTAAGACAAGTAAAGTACCGTTAGCATTTTGTATATCC
The DNA here is from genome assembly GCA_964030785.1 of Siderastrea siderea. Lineage (NCBI taxonomy): Eukaryota > Metazoa > Cnidaria > Anthozoa > Scleractinia > Rhizangiidae > Siderastrea > Siderastrea siderea. The sequence continues at coordinate 10,639,251 of OZ034971.1, read as the reverse complement.
TTCATGGATAGCAAGTAGTTTCTATCTGTAAAATACTTAACAATTCCAACGAGAAGAGAAGCAATTGTACTCAAGTCCTTAAAATCCGGCCTTCGATGATATAATGTAACCTGGGCTTGGACATCAATGAGCGCTGCATATTTGATGGACAATGGTGCGGCAAATATCGGAATTGGCAAGGAACCCAAAATAACGATAAAGCAGTCTTTGCAGATTATGCGTGTTTCCATTTCCTCTGCGTTTATAAGCAACGGATTTGTTTTTGGAAGGCGTGAGAGAAGTATTACAAACTTGAGATCCCAGAGATACACTTCAACATCGACGTCCACAAAAGGCAACCCAAATACGGTACCAATCGAGAACCGCCTAAATGAGATAGCTGCTAAATCACCTAGAATACTTAATGGCATGACCACATCTAAAGATTCGTCATTCTGAACCTCCAGGCTTAACGTTAAGGGGCCATTTTCGGCGACTGATACAACCACTGTTATTTCTTTGGGAAATTCTGGACTTTTAAATCGTCCCATGCCTCTTGGTAGGTTGTCGGTATTACAGCCAAGCTTGTTTAAGCGGCCTATGATATCCGGAGGAGGCCACAACGGAATGTTAAGGTTAAACAGGTTGTAAAGGAAAGGTATGTTTTTGAAGAACTGTCGCATGAAGGGAAGCGTAAGTGGAATACACAGTTTGTCTAATCCCTGAACATCAATAACAGCCGAGTAGCCATCTCTTGTGTACGCAAGCGAGGGAAGTTTAAGCCTGACATAAGAATCTTTTTCACAGAGCCATGTAAAATCACAGATGTACTCTTCTTGTTCTTTCTTGCAAGGTATTAATTCGTCCCGAATTGGCATGGTCCTGAGATTGATCGCCAACCCCGATTTTTCGGTTATTGCGACAAACATCTCTAACTTGTCCTTAAACACTTTGAAAGGATAAAGTTTGTTTAGGACATCGAATCCAGTGACATCAAGGGATAGCCTTACTTCAGGTTCTTGGGGTGAGGCAAATACAATTTGTGGGTCCGAAAACTTGATGTTAAGGCTGCAATCAATTCCGGCAAGTTTCAAACCAACTCTGGAGTCAAGGAGATTCTTCTTAAGTGTGAGCATTGTCGATCGTGATGTCACAGTTATTAATCCTTCAAGATGACTGAAGTGTTTTTCTAGAGGGATTCCTGTAAAGGATGCTTTAACCTCTGCAGTAAGTTTCCAATCTTTGTTTTGTTTTAAGTCGAGTTGAAGATATTCAACTGCAAGGCTAGCTTTAAAATTATTCGATGGGTCAGGAATTGGCAGCGGAAAGCTGAATCCAACATCAAAGCCATGGAGATCACATCGGACACTTGCATTGAGAACATTGAACTGAGGTTTGCTAAATGTTACGCTCAAGCTATTCAAAGTCACCATGTTAAAGTTCAAGAAGGCAATGGGCACACTTTTTAGCAACTGATCTCCACCTATAAGATTTGCCAAGTCCGACAAAGATAAGGCCTGGTCCTTAAGGCTTTCGATATTTAGGCCTATGAAGTCTTTGTAAACAGCGAGAACCGTTTGAACCACTGCTTTGCCAAGAGTAATCACGACGTAAATTGTGATTTTGACCGACTGCTTGGAGGAGAAGGGTTTCTCAAGAAACAGTTTTATATCAATGTGCTGAATTTTTATTCCAAGGGGAAGCCAAACGTCGCTGAGGTTTGCTTCGAACGCACATGTTATGTTGAATATTTGAATCGGAGGTTTTGGATCGAAAGCAGCCTTAAAACTTTTCAGCACAAACTTGTCAGCTTTTGATAGAATTTGATCAGGAAACAATGCTTTTAGATCAAATCCCCCGCCAGTTAGCGCAACAATGTTTCCTGCTGATAGGTGATTGGCTTCCTCGGAGAGGATGCTAAGTTCCCACGCTTGAGATGAAAAGTGTGGCATTGCAAGTTTTCCTCGGACCTGCATGACATTGTCTCCTGTTCCAAGCGTAATAAGGCATGCTAAACGCCCGGCTACACTTACTTTATTGGCAGTTATCACGCTTACGTGAGCAGTTGTGTCTGATATCCTCAGCCAGTTGTCGATGATGGTTATCTGATTTTTAAGGGAAAAACGCATGCTGAAGCTCTGCATCTGCAAGTCCTTCAAAGGCGGTAGTAAACGCAACTTCAATTCCTTTATAGAAATTTTCAGCTGTTCAAAAACAGGTGGGAAAAGGGATTCTAGGCTGAAGCCACCGATGAATTGCTTTCCTATTTCCGTCATGGTTATTTCTGGAAATTCTTGGAAGTCCATTTTCATTTCAATTACCTTCGGTAATGTTGATGGAAAAGGTATCCGGAAAGAAATGGGTTTTGCCTTCAAGAAAATCTCTCCTCGCAGAGTGGCGTAAAAGCTATGTCCAACTCTCATATCCAAGGCAACATTTTTCATTGCCAATGGAAAGCCTTTCATTTTCCATTGTCGTAAGGCAGTTGCAGTCACGATTAACGAATCCAAACGAGCCGTAGAAGGTTCGAAATGTGCTTCAAGTGGCCAAAGTCGAACGTTTCCAATGACGTCTGAGATTGGTGACAGCAGACCAGGTGGGATCAATTGCCCAACCAAAGGTAAGGCAGCAATGTTAGAGAGATTGAAAATAGCCGCACGTTGTAATCTTAACGTGATCAGAGAACTTCGAGATTCTGGTATGTTGCACTCTAGGGTAAGAACAAGCCGGTTATTGTTGTTAACAAACTCTAAGCTGCCAGATATGTCTAACGCATAACTGGGGACGTCACTGAGGTCTTTAATCCTCAGGTTCATGGTGGGAGCTATCAGGGAAAAGGTTGATTGGAAAAACGACCACGTTTTTGATATATTTACAGTAAGATCAAACGAGTACAAAGAATCAAAATCGTTTGAGAGCTGGATTTCTGCAAATTGCACGGACAATCCATCTACAACATCGAGGCCAAGAAGACTGACATCTGGAAAATTTTCTACACCTGGAATCATCTTTTTCAAGGCATCCTTTACAAGCTGTCCCAACCCAAAGGCGTTTGTTGGCGTAACTAGACGGAATGCTTTACCATGAGAAGAGTTTTTTAGCTCTAGTTCCAATATTGTATTCCCCAGTGAAAGGAGTCCGGTTAATTTGAAAAATTGTGGATTCATAAAAACTGTGACATTCGAAATAGTGAGAGCTCCAATTCCGCCTAGGTCCCAGGAAGTGCTCCGAACTGCCTTAAAGTCAATAAATTCAAATGCTGTCAACTTTTTGTTCAAAGAAATTTCCTGTTTTAGGAGAACTAATTCTGGAAGCCAAGGTCCAAGATCGATCGGAAATTTGCTTCTCACCGCAGTGGTTAGTAATCCAGTAATGTGACGGAAAGAAATGCGAGGTTTTTGATTTTCAGGCAGACTGATCGTCAAAGACTGGTTTCTGGAAAAGGGGACATTCATCTCGAAAGGTATGTTTGCGCTGCCATCAACTAAGACGATCATTCCTCTGATAAATATAACGAAAGAGGTTCCAACGTCAACTTCAACCGTTATAAAAATATCTCTTAAGCCGAAAAAATCATCCAGAAGCTCCCAAGAGTACTGTCGAAAGACTCCTTTGAATTCTACTTTTATCAATGAAAGATTTCTGGATAAAAGGAATAGCGCTTTGTCAAGGGAAACGCTTGATACCACTGACAGTTTCGTTCTCGTAAGACCGCCGGAAATGTCTTCAATTTTATCCCTTCCGTAAAATGCTTGATAAACGTCCGTAACGAAAGTAGAAACTTCTTGCAACTCCAGAGACTTCGAAAGCTCGATCGCTGGACCTTCATGAGATGGTGGCCAGTTAAGATGACACGGGAAGCTTAAATTTCCAAGAGTTACTTCACTGCTCAAAAGAGTGTGATTTAACGTGTAAGTGATTCTCATTCGACTTAGAGTAAGGTACGGAAAGTTCCATGTTGTATTCGACGGGACGTCCACTTGAAAAGTGGTTACTTTGAAAGAGCCACTTAAGCTGGCTGAAAACAGCAACTCCAACTTTGTGATCGGAAGACCTGTTAGCATCGTCTTCATAAAAGAAGGAAACGCGTCACTTACAGCACCCAGTTTCGATAAGCTTTCAAAGTTAAATTTTATCGTCTTCGTTTCCTGAAGAGACAAGATTAACGGTTCGACTGTTGTTGGAATTTTAATCACAAAGGGAAAATCGATAAGTACAGGACATCCAATTAACACTTGGCCAAAAACTTGCGCTTTTATGTCTGCAAGAGGTAAACTCCAGGGAAAGGTCACTTGAACGCTTAACGTTGAATTGAGCATTTTTGTCGTTATTGATGAACGATTAAAAACGTTCCATTGACTCGGTAGTGTAACGAGGATAGCAATCGAGGCTAACTTAAGCTTGGGTCTAAATCTGTATTTTACTTGGAATTGCTGAAGGCGAAATTCATACCAAGAAACGTTCATTCTCATGAAATTGATGTCCGGTCGACGGTTTTTTATTTCCTCGACGCAAGAAAGAAAAGCTTCAATCGATATTGATGTATTTTTGCGCTTCTCTTCTCTCGTCAGCTCGAAAGTCAGATAATCGCTCATACCTTTCAGCATGTTAACCGACAGCTGTTGTCCACAGGTGTATATGGCGGCATAAAAGGAGTTCCCTGTTTCTGTCAGTTGTAGGGTGGCATTACTTATTACCATTTTTGCAAGAACTGAGAATGACTTCAGTGAAACAGTCTTCATATTGACTATGGAGATATTTGAAAGCCTCGCAGGTATACGCAGTTTTAATGTCTTAACTGTGATGTTTTTAGAAATATCACTGATTGCTTCCAGAGTCTCTCTATCCATGCGTGCAGCAAGCAGAGGCACTAAGGAGTTGAATTCCACAACAGCATTTGTATCAGCAACGCTGATTTCCAAAGAATCCCGTTGGTTTTCTGGAAGGCTTAGTATAATTGGAAGACTTTTGTTGTCCGATCGGGGATCGACTTGATCGACTTGATTGATAGATACCAAGAAACCTTTGGCTCTCCATTTCAATGTTCGGCTTGGAAAACCCAGATTAACATTCAGTTTCGGTTGGACAACTTTAAACCGAAATTTGGTTAAAGCATCCCAACCAGGGATATTAAAAACCATTTCAAAAGATGACAGGTTTCCTTCGTTAAACGATATCGCGAGGGTCTCAATAGAGAAGCCAAAGTTTCCAAGGCCCACCAACTGTAAAGGTGGCAAAGAGCCATTGATGCCTACCTGATGGGCGAGTCTTCTAGAAAAATCGCGGATATCGGGGACTGGCAATTTCTGGTTGCTGGTCAACTGTATAGTTCCATTGATGCCTAGTGGCCAGGGGAACTGAAGAGAGAACTTGAGACCCCCAATCGTCACATCACCATGCTGATCTCCGGAACTGTCCCGCCAATTGTTAACGAGGTCGATGTTTACTATACGCAAGGCTAGTTTCACATCAGACAGGGAGGAGAATTGTTTCTGGTTGGTGCAAAGACATGCGGAAATGGACCATGCCTGCAAAAGAAGGAACAAGCGAAGTAAGTCTCCAGGAAGCGATTGCATTTGACTAGTCAGAATCATGTTTTTCTTTAGTTTCTTAATACTGTCTTCAGGTTATGTTTGACCCAAAAATGATAAAAAGTAATTATACTGTTAATAGTGAACGAAAAATGGCTTCCACATTTGTCCTTAAAAAGGAAGTTCCGGTGTGAAAGGACAAGCTGCTTCCTTATTTTACTTCTCAGCTGCACTCTGGAATTGGCGGGCAAGGACGGTTAGAACTTTAAGGCGAAGTATGAGCTACAGACAGGCTATATAAAGATGATTCTACCTTGTTTATATCTATCGTGTCTTCTAATGCTGATAAAACATTTATTTGAAAGTTTAAGTATTCACGTGAAACGCTAAACCTCTGGACTAAATCGTTTAAAACCTACTAATACAACCACCTCTTATCGCTGCCGACCGAAGGAGAGGCGGCTGTTTTCACAGGCTAAACAAATGCTTCTCTACGTATATTATTCTTTCACAATTGGTGCCAGCTGATAACAGTTTTAGCTTCATGTTTCTCATGTTCGTGTTTCTCGTACTTGTTTTGTCGGTGATAAAGGAAAACCTTAGCAAAACGAATAAGAATTCTGTGTTCTTTGTGCTAGTGTCTATTCCCACACATAAATGTCAAATGTCAGTCTCCCTTGTTAAAGGAGAAGGTCACTCCGGAAACGGCCGGTGTTTTTTTTTTGAATTGCCAATACAAAAGGTAACACTAAGTTGATTTACTGTCCTTGGTTTAAGTTTCTAAAGTGTATCCGATCCTATTGAAATTCTTCTCCAAAGAAGGCCAAAATTCAACTTTGTGTGCCGCCATTTTGAATCGTACAGCCTGGCCGCTTGTCCTTGACGACATTCCGTCCAACGGAATGAATTATAAATTTATCTTGCAAATCATGGCACAAAATGATATCATATTATAATGTACTTTTATTTTGTGCAGTAGGTATTGTAGTACTTATCTGGGAGAAACTCCCCTCCCCCTCCCCGCTCCTTCCATCAGTGTGGCGCTCGCCCCAATTTTCGCGCTACCAAAAAGCGAAAAATGCCTCGAACGGGCAGAAAAACCTATGGAAACGCTTGCTACGCAGGGTAGGAGAAACTTAGTAGGTAATGCATGCAAAAAATGCGTTTCCTATTCCTATGCAATTAAAAAAACCTAACCTACTAGTACTCCACTACCACTACCACTACCACTACCACTACCACTACCACTACCACTACCACTACCACTACCACTACCACTACCACTGCCACCACCACTACCACTGCTGCTACTACTACTACTACTACTACTACTACTACTACTACTACTACTACTACTACTACTACTACTACTAGTACCACTACCACTACCACTACCACTACCACTACCACTACCACTACCACTACCACTACCACTACCACTACCACTACCACTACCACTACCACTACCACTACCACTACCACTACCACTACCACTACCACTACCACTACCACTACCACTACTACCACCACCACCACCACCACTACCACTACCACTACCACTACCACTACCACTACCACTACCACTACCACTACCACTACCACTACCACTACCACTACCACTACCACTACTACTACCACTACCACTACCACTACCACTACCACTACCACTACCACTACCACTACCACTACCACTACCACTACCACCACCACTGCCACTTAACCTTCCTTCTCCTCCTCCTCCTCCTCCTCCTCCTTCTGTGGACAGAAAAAACCAGAAGGCACTAGCTCTGCTAGGTTTGGCGTCAGGACCGGTGCCAAATGCTGTGAACTCAAGCATTGTGCCGACCGAAGGCAAATTCGTAACTTGAACTTGTCGCCTTCCACCAAAAAGACAACTGCGTATTCTTTTGAACTTTTTCTTTTCATTAATAAAATTGTTTTTGACCTTTGTTGCTTTTGCTAAAACTCGGGGCACCATGCGATTTCGCGACAAAAACGCGGGATACAGCACAGGGTTATCTCAAGTGTGTGCCACCACATATTGGTGACCCTGTGGTGCGGACGGACGGACGGACGTACGGACGGACGTACGGTCACGTGATTATTACGTCACTACCAAAATTTCTTGGCTTGTTAGGTTACCAAATTTGCTTAGCAATGGTGCTCCGCTGGCACGCTACGGGCGCAGGCTCCGCTAATAGTTCTCACTAAGACTGCCTCCTCTGTTGACTGAGCATGTTGCGAGTCTGATTGAATAACTGTTGATATCTTTGTTTTACTTTTTAATAAATTCAAATGTGGATGACTGAGTGTTGAATTTTTGTGACATGACTTTCGGACAATTTTGATAAATCTTCGAAAATCTTTAATTTATAGAAGTGATCTGAGTGATTGTATGTGATATTTCATAAGTAAGCTAATCGATATGAAGCACTAAAGATAAGTCAGGAAGCTTAAGGTGGCCCGAACCTATTTATTAGCGTGTTGGTTACGTTTTTGAATCGCGCTTTTCAGCAAAAGGATTTAACTGATTTCTATGATTTTTGGCATCCTAAATGAAGAATGTTAGAACTTTAAGAACATTTTATCAATTTTATTGTGGGTATATGAACGTTTGAGATATCAGCATATATTTAAAACCTCATTTTTACCAAAAAAATGTCCATAATTTTAAAATCCTACGACAAATTTTTTCCTAACTTCGTCAGTTAGGCCTCAAAGCCCTTAAGTTCTGGATCTGCAAGTTTGAAGACAATCATGACCATACAACTCGCTGCACAAAATGCTGGTCAAATTTAATCTTAAAATCTTATCCTATCACATTTGTGTTAGTTGACGCAAAAATAGCGGAAGAGTGCGGTCGGACTATCCCTTATCTGAAAGGCTGATGTTGCCCAAAACTTTATTGAAAGAAACTGAGTAATCGGAAGCCTACCACGAACACAGTTAGGGCGACAAGAAGAAGACCTTTATGCTGCATGCAGGGTGAAATTAAATATCTTCTATTTATCTGACTTACTGCGTATTTGTTCCTTTATTTTCCAAAAAATCTTAACAAAACAAAATATAGCATCTACGGAAAACTCTTAACAGTTTTTAGCACCGTAGGTTACCTTTCTGGGGAGAAATAAAGCCGCCAATTCGAGTACCTCTAACCATCCGCTTTTCCACTGCAATGAAAACCCTTGTGCTTGATAATATATTCAAGATCCCTGGCTTTGCTTTCACATTCCGCACGGGCAGTTTGCCACTTAGGGGTACGTTTACCATCTTTAAAGACATTGTGAGATGTTGAAATGTTTATGATATTATCATTTTAATAGGAAAATAAATTTTCGTATGTTAATACTCATTATCCTGGCCCAAGTGAACTAACACAAATGTGTTGGCATAGCATTTTAAGATTAAATTTGACCAGAATTTTGTGCAGCGAGTTGTATGGTCATGATTGTCTTCAAACTTGCAGTTATAAACCTCGAGGGCTCTGAGGTTTATTTGAAGAAGTTAGGTAAAAATCTGTCGTAGGATTTCAAAATTATGGTCATTTTTTGCAAATACGAGGTTTTCAATACATGCTGATATCTCAAACGTTTTTACATCCACAGAAAAATCAATAATATTTTTGTAAAGTTCCAATATTCTTCATTTAGGGTGCCGAAAAGCGTAGAAATCGGTTAAATTTTTCTTGCTGAAAAACGCGATTCAAAAACATAACCAACACGCTAATAAATAGATTCGAGCCACCTTAAACTTGAGCTGCAATGAATTGTTTTCCCTCGTAGCGAGAATCTCGGTTGTCAGTGAATCATTGATAAACAAAACGTTTCCTGCGCGCAGACGTCTCCTCTTTTCTTTGCTTGAAGCGGAAACGGACACGTCTCTTTTTCGCGTGAAGCAAAGGAAATAGAAGACGTCTGCGCGCAGGCTAACTGTAGGGTTTCAACTGCAGAAATCGAGTGAATTTACTTCGTTTGAATGAACCCGATTACTACAACTACAGAAATCGGTTGAATTTGTCAAAAACAGAATTCATGAAGTGACCAGTAAGCTTGCTTTCATTTTATTCTCACCTTTAGTGGAAGCGATAAATGGCAACTCCTTTTACATGCAGCTTCGCCGCCTTTATTTGCTTCGATTCTATAATAAATATCCTTCGTATATAAAGTAAGCTAATCGATATGAAGCACTAAAGATAAGTTGAAGCTAACACTTGAGCTGCGATTGTTTTCCCTTGTTACTAAATTGAACTCTTTCCAATAAATCTCGTCTACCACAACTTGGTTGCTGACCTGAGCTGGATGTTGACCGAGTCTTTCGGTCAATCAAGGCACGGATTTGTGTCTCATAAATCGTCGTTTTGGATCGAGCCTTTCAATCCAGTAAGCGTATGTAAATATTGCGGTTTCCCGAGACCACCTTGCGCGCCTCGCTTTGTTCAAGTCGAGATTTCAACCGGTATATAAAAATTTCCCATGATTACGCGAGGACTTCTATTCTGCCTCCTTGGGTTTTAGTCTAACATGTACGTAAAATCGCACATGTAAGACTAATAAAAGTAAATTACGTGGATCAGAACCACCCTTGAGTGTCCCCAAGAACTCCGAGTAAGATGTGTAAGCAGGCTTCCTTGGCTGTTTTCTGCTCCTATTTTTATCTGGTCATGTCGCTGTGTTCTTGGCGATTTACCTTGGTCGCCCGAGCATATATTTAGCAGCCAGAAGATATGATAGTGTGCCTGTTACGAGGGGTGTCATCTCTGGAACATCCTCCCGATTTTGTCCTGAAGCTTCCAGAAGATTAACTGATATCGAAATTATTGGTGGGAGAAGGAGAGATAAGGGAGGTAAGGGAGCTCCGTCTCTCCTTACTCCCTCAACCCGCTTTATCTTCTCGTCCGCTTTCCAAATTTCGTCGATATTACGTAGCTTACATTTCATAAGTCTCCTCTGGTCGCTTACAGCGCGGAGCGCGCTACCGTTTCCACTAGACCAAGATTTTTGACACTTTTCTGACACTTTTTCGACACTTTTTTGATTGAGGGGCGTAGTTTATCGGACCGTTTGAAATTACCGCACGTGAACTAGAGGTCGTAAATAAGATAACCGAGTCATTTGTACGAGTTTGTCTAGACAAAATTTCGCGTTTGCCACTTCACTCCGGCATTCGCTCATAATCGTGGGAATCCGTTTTGTTGCGTCGTACAAATACAAAACTTAAATCTGAAAACGTGAAAAGGCTTAGCATTGACAACTGAACACAAGTGTCACAGTCTTTGCTCAAAATTGATTTTGATACAACAATTTGCACTTGCCGAGCTGTCAAAACGTGCATTTTTCATGCTTGAACAAACGTGTAAAAAGCTAGCTTGTTAAAATTTAAAAAAAAGACACGAAAAGAGGAAGAACAATCAGCTGCATATTACTCATATCGAATATTCGTGACAATTGATGTAGAACTAGTAGTTATTTTAGTTATTGATTTGTTGATATTCACAAAATTATGCATATCGTGCACTTGTTTGTTACAAGACCATTTCCGCCCCAGTGAAGTTTCTATTTTTGGCTCAGGTCGTGACAATAAATAACTTTTCGAAGAACATTGTATGCAACAGATATGACAATATTCCTCGTAGTTGGGTGGTAACTCACTAAGAAAGTATTTGAAAATCTTCATTTTGTGTCATCGTTATGTATAATTTTATCACACAATGTTGAGCGAAAGTCCAAAATAACACGAGAAATGTAAACATTCAACAACAGAATAAAAGACGCATAATTCAACACATCATAATGTTTAGTTTTGAGGCATAAATCGCCAAATTCGAAACACGACTGGTGAATCTCGTTCACTGACTCTCAGAAGTGTTTTCCGATATATCCCTTCATCTACCGAACGAGCTCGAACAAACATCACTTGAAAGTTATCTGTGTTGGCCATGTTTAGATTCACATATAAACCGCCATCTTCGTCCTTGTATCGTATTCGCAAAGTGTTGGACGTGTGATGTCGCAGCCTCGCAGGTCCGTCTGATATCCTCCACAAGCGAAGAAAACGAATAATTTCGCACGATTCCATCGACAACGTCTGCTTCCGTATAAAACTTTACCAATTCATCCTGGCCGTACTCAACTTTTATTTGGAACTTCATGCCGGCCGACTAGTGTACTCCAAGTAAGTCGAGACTACCCGTCCCGCCACATATCAATCAACTGTCAACGCCCACTTTGCGGTTGCGGCTCCTTTGTTAAAAGTGTCAAAAAAGTGTCAAAAATTCATCAAAAATCTTGGTCTAGTGGAAACGGTAGCACGCTTCGCGCTGTAATCTTAAGGGAGAAGGTCACTCCAGAAACGGTGTATTTCTTGAAATCGCCAATAAAAAGATAACACTAAGTTGAGTTACTGACCGTCGTTTTAGCTTCTAAAGTGCATCCGATCCCACTGAAATTCCTCTCCAGAGAGAGCCAAAATTCAACACTGCGCGCCGCCATTTTGAATCGTACTTGCACTGCCTGGCCATTTTTTCTTTGATCAAGGTGAGTTGTAAACACCTGTAAGTCGTGTAAACTTGAAACGAGGGTAGATTTACTGTCGAAGTTCCTGTGCATGCCTTTTCGTCAAGACAAGCTAAACCAAACAAACGGGTCCATTTTGCGCGCGCTGATAATCGGCATATTACACTTTGATGAATTGTCTGTTGCTTTTAAAGATCAATTGATAATATGACCTATTTGCCTTCTTTTCTTAGTCAGCCACTCGATCTATTGTGATTTTGACGCTGGTGATAAAGCTGATTCGATTTAGTGGGCTGCTTAATTAACTAAAACATTTTTCGAATTTGTATGCCCGAGGGAGGCTCCCATATTAGTACACACTATTAAAAGGTACCCTTACCAGGGTATTCTTTACCCTATGAATCGCTCTAATTTGCAATCATTCAACGAACGCACGAGGCAAATAATGCGACCGCTGAAGGCGCGACTGAGCGTCTAGGGGCTCAGGGGGCATGTGTCCCCAGAAAAGTTTTAAATTTACTGGCACTGAAGTGCTATTTTTAGCATTTTCATGGAGTAGCCCCGCAGCTCTTAACAACCTCTAATTTCATTGGACCTTGGTATCACGCAGCTCTATTGTTTTCGGGGCTAGGGTCCATTGTTTTGTTGTTTGGTGTATTGTTTTCTCAGCAAATCAGAGAAGACCTTGTAAGAGCTGCCACATCGCCCTTTTCATGAGAGTTTTCTTTAACTTTCTATTTTGCGAAAGCGTACAACGACAGGTTTTTTCAATTGCTTCCAACAATTTTGGTCCCACTTCAAGACCGTGTAATACTGGCACCAAGTTGATGGCGATCTCGAATTATTTCCTGTTACTAGTACACACGCCCACCTCTGCTTTCTTACTCCCTTGCTAGCTGTGGCTTGCTTTCTATTTCAAACTCGCGCAAAACCGTGCTGCTGCAGTTGCTGCGAACAGTAAAACTCAACTATGGCCTCAGAGACAACATCATCTCACTGTTAAACAGCCTAAACGTTCTAGAGAAAGACCTTGTACGGGAACTCAGGGAAAAACTTTGAAGCCAAGCTCTTGAGCCAGCCAAACGGCTTTTTCAGTACCCATCACGAAAATGAAGGTCTTCACCAGCACCCTGCATTTATTGCACTTCCAAGACAGAACACCGAGGCGAAATAATAATCCGTAGCTTTCTTAGGCAAAATATGTCAAAAAGTGTAGCAAAGTAGCTCAAGAAAACGCGGAGTATTCTCTACAAGTTTTGTCTTTTATAAGGCATGATCCTTTAGATCATCTGCCACTTGTAGGCTAGCAATACGCACTGGACTCAGGTGATGTCAAATATAGCCTTTCATGGTTATGTCACGGATAAATGAAACATTGGTTCCACTGAAGCCTTTTCAAAGATTTTTTCTGCTGACTTCACTTTGACAATGCCAAATGCTATCTGGATTTGGGACTTTTTTTTTATTTCCGGGTAAACGAGGCGTAAAACTTACTTTACTATATTATTTGTACACGGGAAATCATCAGTAAAAATATGCTAACAATCTATTTTAAAAATATCCTAATATTATACGCTACAAAAATCAACTGATTTACCTGATTGCCGTGAGGGAAGCCTAAAGAAGAAAAGTAAGCTTTCGCCTTCTTTTTGAAAACCCCCAGAGAATTGCATACTTTAAGATCCTGTAGGAGAGAATTCCATAAAGCTTCACCACTATAAGACAAGCTGTGCTTCAGGTACTCTGTTCTAGGCTTAGGCAATATAAGTTTGTTTGTCGAGTTTCTTAAGCCATAATGAGTATTGAATTTGCCAAACATATTGTGGAGGTACACTGGAGTGATGTAAAAACTTGAAAACCATGACGGCCTTGTGCTTTTGTCGTTTGGAAATCAACTTTTACCACCCAAGTGCGCCCAGAAGAGGAGATGAACTAACTTCATAGCTAGATTTTGTTATGACCCTGGCAGCACGATTTTGGAGTTTCTGAAGCTTTTCAGGTAATTAATTATTTATGCCACCCCAGACTGTGCAGCAATAATCAAAATGTGGCTGGCCTGATGAGGGAATCGTAAATCTTTTAGCTGTACCCAATGAGTCTTTTTAGGGCACCAATGCCAGAGGAGATCCTTGTAGAAATTTCATCCACGTGGTTTTTCCAGGTCAATTTGTCATCTATAAAAACACCCAATGATTTAGCTTTCTCAACTTGGCTGATATTTTTTCCTTCAATTTGGATTTGGATTTGCTGAATGCTTTGAAGCCGTAATCTTTGACAAGAACCAATTAACATGAACTCAGGTTTGGCAATATTCAGACTTACCTTGTTCGCCATGAGCCAAAGGTTTAAGTTTCTCAATTCATAAGCCTACACGAGACAGCGCTCGTCTTGCCTCATGCTACAAGCATTTGCAAAATTGTTGAGACACTCCCCGGAAAATCGGACTTTGCGTTAAAGCAGCCTGTTAGAAAGAAATTAAGGCCTTGTTTGCTCTCCTCACTCCCCCCTTTCAATGTTGCTCCTTATTACTTTGATTGACATCTCGAAATCCATGAAACATTGATAAGGGGGGAAGGGGGCCGAAAGGTGTTGTAGTTGAGAGGGTGAAATATGAACTAAAATATATAGTGTCTCAAGTCTTTACGCGATTGCTTGTCTGACCGGTTTGTTGTTGTTATAATTAATGGTGGCGATAATTATGACTCCATGTATACTCTTAGCATGTTCATAAAACCAATATTTTAACGTTCTCCTGAAACAGGTATTCTTAGAGTTGCCCCACCCCCCACCCCCCTCCATGCCCTTGCTCAAGTTCAGCGCGGCTCTATGACCTCTTATCACCGCAATTTTACACACACACAAAAAAAAAAACACACAGCGTCTGATGTAAGGTATGTTTACGGCCGTGAACTTAAATGTAAATATTCCTCGCAACGTTTCATGCTGATAGGGACGTTTCGACATCCCTACACATTTCATCATATTTTGAAACTAGTAACGGTTACTGCAATTAATTAGTTTGTGTGGGCGCCCTGTCGGTGAAAACATACATGTTATTGAACTAGCGTGAGGTTCGTATTCAGTGGAAGATGTTGGACGAGTTCTTTGTTTTATAAACTTGTCAAGAAAAAAAGCTTCCAAAAAAAGAGAACGAAACCAGTATTTCCAAAATGTTGGTTTAAATGCGAGTGTCTACTTTTTAAATATAAATGTCTCTTCTGATACTTTTAAATTTAAAAGGCGACTTGAAAAGGAATATCTGCAACTTCATCTCACTCATTGAGCTTATAGAGCCCAGTTACATTAGTTTGGCTTCGAGGACTGCTAACTTTTTACCTGACGTTGACTAATATAAGATCGTGTGGACGAGTTCGTTATGGGCGACTTCACTGGCATTTAAAGTACGACAGGGTGTTGTACTTGAAAATTCAGAAATGTTTTTCTGTTGTTTGTGTTAATTGTCCTTCGATTTCTCTTTATTTGTAATTAGTAAGCAACTAGTTGTTTGCATTTGAGTTTTGCAATTAATTTGTTTGGAACGATGTGCGTGCAGCATGGATTAGGTCAATCGTTCGAAATGTTCGAATACATTCCAGTGTCACTGAGCAGGTTGCCAAAGATAACTAAAAGAGTTTGTAGTGCGAATATACTCGAAATCCATGCAACATTGATAAGGGGGGAAGGGGGCCGAAAGGTGTTGTAGTTGGGAGGGTGAAATATGAACTAAAATATATAGTGTCTCAAGTCTTTTCGCGATTGCTTGTCTGACCGGTTTGTTGTTGTTATAATTAATGGTGGCGATAATTATGACTCCATGTATACTCTTAGCACGTTCATAAAACCAATATTTTAACGTTCTCCTGAAACAGGTATTCTTAGAGTTGCCCCACCCCCCACCCCCCTCCATGCCCTTGCTCAAGTTCAGCGCGGCTCTATGACCTCTTATCACCGCAATTTTACACACACACACAAAAAAAAACACACAGCGTCTGATGTAAGGTATGTTTACGGCCGTGAACTTAAATGTAAATATTCCTCGCAACGTTTCATGCTGATAGGGACGTTTCGACATCCCTACACATTTCATCATATTTTGAAACTAGTAACGGTTACTGCAATTAATTAGTTTGTGTGGGCGCCCTGTCGGTGAAAACATACATGTTATTGAACTAGCGTGAGGTTCGTATTCAGTGGAAGATGTTGGACGAGTTCTTTGTTTTATAAACTTGTCAAGAAAAAAAGCTTCCAAAAAAAGAGAACGAAACCAGTATTTCCAAAATGTTGGTTTAAATGCGAGTGTCTACTTTTTAAATATAAATGTCTCTTCTGATACTTTTAAACTTAAAAGGCGACCTGAAAAGGAATATCTGCAACTTCATCTTACTCATTGAGCTTATAGAGCCCAGTTACATTAGTTTGGCTTCGAGGACTGCTAACTTTTTACCTGACGTTGACTAATATAAGATCGTGTGGACGAGTTCGTTATGGGCGACTTCACTGGCATTTAAAGTACGACAGGGTGTTGTACTTGAAAATTCAGAAATGTTTTTCTGTTGTTTGTGTTAATTGTCCTTCGATTTCTCTTTATTTGTAATTAGTAAGCAACTAGTTGTTTGCATTTGAGTTTTGCAATTAATTTGTTTGGAACGATGTGCGTGCAGCATGGATTAGGTCAATCGTTCGAAATGTTCGAATACATTCCAGTGTCACTGAGCAGGTTGCCAAAGATAACTAAAAGAGTTTGTAGTGCGAATATACGAGTCCAGTTTTAGCAAGGACCGGGTCTTGCTTCAGGAAGATCCGTTCCAGTAAAATTGGTTGACTTGTTAATTCCAGGTTACGTTTATACCATGGAAAAAGCGCACATGTTGGGCTTTAATAAAACATGTACCCTAAGATCTCTGAGTAAGACATGTAAGTAGGCTTTCTTTTTTTTCTCTCCTTATTTTGTGAATTTCCCATTTCCCAAATAACTTGCATACAGTCCAAGAGTGGCTGCTTTTGCTACTTGACAGGTAACACTTACCAAATATAATAATGCACATATCCGAAGTGACATCTTCTTTAGCCATACAATTAAGGAGCCTCACATCCACACGGAAACTGACTACCGAATGTAACCTAACGGATGCTTTTGGCGTAAGACATGGATACTTTTCTCCGTCTTGGATCAGGCACCAGAAAATGACTTAATGGCCTTTTACTGCTGTGGAGTTTGCAAGACCTACATAAGCTGTGTTTTCTGTACTCTTCTCATGTAGCAGACAAACCGATACAGGATGTTCACGGTGTTGTCTTTTAGATAAAGGACATATCAAAGGTAAAGTGACGCTTTGTTTGTTTTTGTGGTTTACATTTGCGCTGAAAAGAGGCCATCAAAGGTCATAAAACTTCACTGTACATGAGCAAGCTGCACGCTATCACACCTTCTGGTTGCTACGATCGGGTGGCCAAGGTAAGGTGCTTGGAACAAAGCAACATGACGATGCAAATCTATGTCTTTAATTCTACGAGGTCCCTGATTACAACAAGACGAAGGATGTTAAGTTGGCGGATAGTTTCATTCTTGGTGTTGGTGATCATGTTGTTAGTTGGCTCCATCAAATGTGAGTGTTTACTTTAATTGTCTCTTCTGATTTATTTAAATTTGGAAGGTGTTCTAAAAAAGAATTACTTCTCGTTAAAATGAATTGGTAAGACGTTACATACATACATACATACATACATATCCTTTTTGTTGAGGCAGGTTGGTTTGAGGCAACCTAAAGGCTGATGGGGACCTGCCAGAAACTTAATTAAAAACTATTTATAACAAAAACTTAGTACTTAATTTACAAAAATTAACAAAAATTGAATTTGTTGCAGTATCCTTGAGGCCTGTCTAAGTTTTTGTTTAAAAAGCTGTAGGGAGGAAGCATCCTTGATGGCTTTAGGTATTAAATTCCAAACTATGGGTCCTCTGTACCTTACACTATTTCTGCCAAGGTTACTATTGTACCGTACATACGTTCTGAAGAGAAACATCTGCAACTACACCTAGCTCAAAGAGCTTATAAAGTGTTACATAAATTTGGTTTTCTGTACTTAAAACCTTTTTGACGCCTTCAACATCGTAAACAGTACAAAGCTGACCTAAGACTCGACCAATAAAAAGAAATCCACGACGGTCATGGATTCCGCACAGTGGATTCCGTATTCCAGTGACTCAGTGGATCCCAGACGCTTTGGGCATCCGAGATTTAAACACACCGAAATTCCGGATTCTAAGCCTGATTTACATTCGTATCAAATTCGTACTTCAGTAGATTTCGGACTCTGAAGTTGAGCATTGACGCAATGACGAACTGTTCTCATTCAAACGATTGTAAGATTAATAAAACCAAAAGTTGTAGGAATGAAGGTTGCATGATGCTTTGCGTTTGAACTTAAATTACCTGGTGAATTATTCATGTATTTCATGATACAATCTTTAATTCCCAGGCATTAAATTTCTCTTATTTTCTAATCGTTAAAGTTAACAGACATCGTGGTTAACGACATCGTAGCCCGTAGTGAAAATTCCTAAGCACCAGTTTCAATCTTCCCTAAAGGGGTGATTTAAATTTTGTTGTCAAGCTGTCTAACAAAGGTAATAGAGAGATAGAAATCGGCTTTTCTTTGCGAATCGCTGAACCACGATAATTACACACATTAACTTGTTTTCCTTGTCGATGTATATGAGTTGTCTCAGCCGAGTTGGAATTATGCCCACAAAACGAGAGAGTACCTTTCAAAATTTCCGCCCCGGCCTTTTACTAACATATGGAAGCCTACCCCGGGCACATACGTATAAGTGCAAAACAGATAGAATCAATGATCCTCAAGCGCTGTGTATGGCTGAAAAAGCCGGAAAGTAAATAGGCCATATTATCAATATCATTTCAAGCGACAGACAATTCACCGATTTATCATTCGAGTTCAAAGCCAACCTTTTGTATAAGAGAAGCAGCGCGTGCAAGATGGATCCGTTTGTTTGGCTAAGCTTTTCTTGGCGTGCAAAATGGATCCGTTTGTTTGGCTAAGCTTGTCTTGGCAACATAAGTAAGTTCACTCTTGCTTCAAGTTTGCATGACTAAGTAGTGCGACTGTTTTCACCTAACCCCTAACAAAGAAAAGAGACGCCCTCACGAAATTTATGCACTCTTTGGCCTTGGTGACTCAAAAGATGTGTACAAAACACAGGCCGCACCTTGAGTTAGAGCATCCAACGAATTATTCTCTAAATTACCAATTCGGAAGATAATAACCGCCTCAGCACTTGACTAAGAAAAGCAGCGCGTGCAAAGTGGATCCGTTTGTGTTAATTGAGCATGTCTTGACGAAAATGTATGCATGGAAACATCGAAAGTACTAGTTTACATGACCTACACATCTTTACACCTGACTCCGATCAAAGAAAAGAAACATATTGAAGAACTTTAAGCAGTCTTCGGCTTTGGTCTGTCAAGACATGTGCCCTGGTTGACAGGCAACACCTTGCGTCAGGAGCATCCAGCTAATTCTCTAAAATACCAGTTTGGAAGTTAATAACCGCCTCTGAGAAACTGGGGTTTAATTGTTGGGAAAATTTTGGCTAAATGTCGTCTCAAACCTTTAAAACATGGGAAAATTAATTAGGATTGTTTTAGGAGGGACGAAGCTATCGTTTATAATACGGAATTAAGTCAGGTAGCATTATTGAACGTTTCAAATCGTCTTTTGTAAATCGAGACAATAGACTTATATTTGACTTGATTTAGTGTTGTAAAATAATAATTACCGCTAGTATTTACTTTTAAGATTTTACAGCGCGAAGCGTGCTACCGTTTCCACTAGACCAAGATTTTTGATGAATTTTTGACACTTTTTTGACACTTTTAACAAAGGAGCCGCAACCGCAAAGTGGGCGTTGACAGTTGATTGATATGTGGCGGGACGGGTAGTCTCGACTTACTTGGAGTACACTAGTCGGCCGGCATGAAGTTCCAAATAAAAGTTGAGTACGGCCAGGATGAATTGGTAAAGTTTTATACGGAAGCAGACGTTGTCGATGGAATCGTGCGAAATTATTCGTTTTCTTCGCTTGTGGAGGATATCAGACGGACCTGCGAGGCTGCGACATCACACGTCCAACACTTTGCGAATACGATACAAGGACGAAGATGGCGGTTTATATGTGAATCTAAACATGGCCAACACAGATAACTTTCAAGTGATGTTTGTTCGAGCTCGTTCGGTAGATGAAGGGATATATCGGAAAATACTTCTGAGAGTCAGTGAACGAGATTCACCAGTCGTGTTTCGAATTTGGCGATTTATGCCTCAAAACTAAACATTATGATGTGTTGAATTATGCGTCTTTTATTCTGTTGTTGAATGTTTACATTTCTCGTGTTATTTTGGACTTTCGCTCAACATTGTGTGATAAAATTATACATAACGATGACACAAAATGAAGATTTTCAAATACTTTCTTAGTGAGTTACCACCCAACTACGAGGAATATTGTCATATCTGTTGCATACAATGTTCTTCGAAAAGTTATTTATTGTCACGACCTGAGCCAAAAATAGAAACTTCACTGGGGCGGAAATGGTCTTGTAACAAACAAGTGCACGATATGCATAATTTTTGTGAATATCAACAAATCAATAACTAAAATAACTACTAGTTCTACATCAATTGTCACGAATATTCGATATGAGTAATATGCAGCTGATTGTTCTTCCTCTTTTCGTGTCTTTTTTTTAAATTTTAACAAGCTAGCTTTTTACACGTTTGTTCAAGCATGAAAAATGCACGTTTTGACAGCTCGGCAAGTGCAAATTGTTGTATCAAAATCAATTTTGAGCAAAGACTGTGACACTTGTGTTCAGTTGTCAATGCTAAGCCTTTTCACGTTTTCAGATTTAAGTTTTGTATTTGTACGACGCAACAAAACGGATTCCCACGATTATGAGCGAATGCCGGAGTGAAGTGGCAAACGCGAAATTTTGTCTAGACAAACTCGTACAAATGACTCGGTTATCTTATTTACGACCTCTAGTTCACGTGCGGTAATTTCAAACGGTCCGATAAACTCCGCCCCTCAATCAAAAAAGTGTCGAAAAAGTGTCAGAAAAGTGTCAAAAATCTTGGTCTAGTGGAAACGGTAGCGCGCTCCGCGCTGTAATTGTAACATGAGATATGTACTTTATCTTGTGATGAATAAAGACATTTATTTATTATTATTTTTTTATTGAAAAGCCGACGAGTTTCCGTTTCCGGTCTATAACGTTCTGATCAACCGTGTATTATCGTAACAAACTGAAAAAGCAGAAAATGGCATTTCTCGTATCTTGCTGACATTTTCATTGCTGGTGCCCTGTTGAGCCTGCTTAACATATTTACAGTATAAACAGAGATCGAAAGTGTTTGAATCTCCATAGACTGTGACCAATTTGCCTTACTTTAACTCAAGGTGTTATCAAATTGAAGTATTACACTCTCGGAACCACCGAAGCAGCATAACATTTTTTTTTCCAAAAACTAATTACCTGAAACCACAGGTAGCCAAAGCTTTATTTATGACTGGAAATTAATAAAATTTTATGAAATAAACCGTGTTTTTTTGTTGATATCTTACTTTTTTGCTGTTTGGGCCAATGGTTCGCTCTCCGAGCGAGAATAAGCGTCTTTCTAATTTTTGCTCCCAATTAGTATTATCATATTATGCAAGGTTGCACACCAATCTGCCATTTCACCCGCACAAAAGCATACCTCTCTTTACTAAATGGTCTCTATTTCTTGAAATGCGCGGACATGACAAAATCTACTGTGTCTGCGGGAGGTGCGAACGGTATTAAAGCAAGCGCAAATTAAGCCACGCTTCACGCATGAAATGTCGCACTCCGGCTCAGTAGATTTTGTCATGTCCGCGCCATTGTGCGAATTGTCCAATAAGAAGAGAACAGCTAGATTAGATTAGCATATATATCTGCATATATTTGTGCGCAGAGGTCGGCGGACGAATACCGACATTTGATTTCTTGTGCCAGAAGCTCGAAATATTACCGTTTTATGGTGACAAACGTTGGGAAAGATGGAACTTTTTTGGAGTATAATTGTTTCTTCACTATGGATTTATTCTGGTGTGAGGAAATTGTGAGTGGAATAGGCGCATTTCAGGAAATATAGGCCATTTAGTGAAGAGAGGTATGCTTTTGTGCGGGTGAAATGGCAGATTGGTGTGCAACCTATTATAATACTAATTGGGAACAAAAATTAGAAAGACGCTTATTCTCGCTTGGAGAGCGAACCATTTGCCCAAACAGCAAAAAAGTAAGATATCAACAAAGAAACACTGTTTATTTCATAAAATTTTATTGATTTCCAGTCATAAGTAAAGCTTTAGCTACCTGTGCTGAAACTAATCACCTGACATGCATTTTAGTCTTCAATTTGGCTATCCGGGTTACCTATATTTTTTGAAAGCCCTTACTTTGCAGAAGCATAGTTTAGAACTGGTGACCGTTGCAGAGTGCTTTTACAGTCACCTCGACTGTATTAAACAATGCAATTCGCTCTCTTCTTGTAGGCTTCCCACGATCAGTCTGTTCATGTTAGAACGTAGCCAAAGTTTCGTCCGTCCTTTCTGCTTACATCTTAGAGAAAGCGACCAGTAGAGACGGGACATATGAAATGCAAGCTACCATAACATCGGCAAAATGTTGAAAGTGGACGAGAAGATGAATTCGAAGCAAGTTGAGGCCGAGGACAGACAGAGCTTCTTTTTCTGTCTTCCTCCTATTTTTCATCTATAATTTCTGAGGGATTCTTCATAACAAAATGGGGAAGATTTTCCAGATTTTCAGGAAGACCCTCATCACTGCATAGTGGTGTTTAAACAGCAAGTGTTAGAGTTGACACCGCTCGTATCTTTAACTGCAATGGTCATCATCATTTCATTATGTGATCCGCAGTTCATATACATGATTGTCCAAATAAAGTAAGGTTGCATTTTTGAAGATCTAACAGCGGCTCGGTAATTTGGCCGATAAGATTTTCGTTTCTTATAGCGTTCTGGTGAGTAAGAAAAAAATGTTTTACTACAAAGTCCAAACAGATCAATTTGTGTTATCGCACATGCGAAACCAATATCTCTTTTAACGGCCCTGAAACAATTTCCCTGCTAACAGAGGCCCCTTTTCCTTTGTATTCGCTGAGCTGACGGACGGGACGAAAAGGGACCTCTGCCATGGGTCGAAACTCCCTTTGATTCAACCGCCGTCCATGGTCGTGGACGGCGGTTTCCGAAACGCATGCTCCCTGTATTGTTTGCTGACCGTGACTTGAGCCCACTGTATCTTGCGCATTCCTTTACAGTTATTCCGCTGTCATTTAGTGAGCCCGCATGGTAACATGCCGTCCTGGAAAGAGAACTAAACTCGTGAAGAGTTACAACGTTTACTTTCTCTCGTTTTTGTTAACACGGACGACGGAAAGATAAACGGTCGAGAGAAGAAGCTCTAAGAAACACTCGACAAGTTAAGGAATGGAATTTAGAGCGAAGGACAACCTTCCACCTCCAAAGATTTTTCGAGGTGCGGACTTTCTGTGAAATGCTCCAGCACTTCTACGAGTCTACGGTAGAGTAAATTACACATTTGATTGTAAATTTGTATCGAAATCGCTTTTTAATTGAGGGATTCTTCATATTCCTTACAGTTTTAGTAAAAGTTTTGAAAAACGTCCACAGTTCGCATCACCAAATGCTCTTCAAAATAACTTGCACATCGAGCGAAAATCGCTTGCGCGTAGCTTCCCTCGAAGAAAGAATTGAACGCGTTTGGTCTTCAGAAACAAGTAAAGGCGTGTTTTAATAAATGTATTATTTAGAAAAGCTTACTGTCTTTCTTCTGTGTACCTTCATTCATAAAATTTCGAAAAGTAGTAATCTGACCTAAACAGTCACAAATGCTCTGTTGTGGTTTGATTTCACGCGCGAGACAACATGAGAATTCTCCTGCGGTAACTTTCAGAATTTTGACTTTGAAATTGTATTTTTGGCTAATTCTTAATTGACAACTGGTGTATTTTATTTAAAAGTAAGAAATTATAACTATTCTAGATCAAGTGAGTGTTGTTTTTTCGAACCTATAAATTGTCCTTTCGTACTGCACTTGGGTTGTTTATTACCAACTGCTAATTTAGTGAAGCGATCATAAAACACGCAACCTTCAATGGGTTAAATTCTCTTTGATTCCTGGAGTTGTGGTCATGTTAAAAAAGCTTCCTTGTCCAGATAACTTGAAATTAATACCGTAGATTAGACAACAACTATCTCTAGACGAACTGTCTACTTTTTTAAATAGGGTTTTGGTGAACTCACCATTCACGACAACAAAACTGTGCAGGGAGTCGTCAGCTAATCACGTGCTAAAAGCATCACGTGACGTTTCGGTCGCTAAGTAACCGTGGCGCATGCTCAACACAGTTCATTTCGACCCATGGCAGAGGTCCCTTTTCGTCCCGTCCGTCAGCTCAGCGAATACAAAGGAAAAGGGGCCTCTGCTAGCAGGGAATGAAACAATCTGAGAAAACAGACTAAATGACATTTCATGGATTTTGCCGCTTACATTTTCCTGTCTGGTGCCCCTGTTGAGCGTGCCACAAATTTACAACAAACAGGGTTCAGAAGTGTTTGAATCTCCTAACAGTGGCCAATTTGCCTCATTTTAACTAATCCTTGACGTTATATAGTTTTTAATCGGGCTATCAGTGATCTGATTAACTATATCTTCTATAAGCCTTTACTCTGCAGCAACATCGTTAAGAACTGATGGACGTGGCTAATATATTCAGCTCGACTCCAGTTAAACACCATGCAATTCGCTCTTCTCTTTTACTCTTTCCCACAGTCTATTTTATTAGGAAGGTAGGCTAAATTTCAGCTGTCTCCTCTGCTTACTTCTGGGAGTAAATGACCAGAAGAGACGGATGAAATGCAAGCTACGTATCGGCGAAATTTGAAAAGCGGACGAGAAGATAGAACGGCTGACTGAGGAGAGACAGAGCTCTCTTTTCTTTCTTTCTCCTTCTCTTTTTTTACCTATTATTTCGATCTTGTTCAATTCTATGGCTGCTTCATAACAAAATCGGGAGATTGTTCCAGATTTCCGGGACGACCATAGCTGCACAGTGGAAAAATACCATACCCCAATTATTCCTCGGATCTCGGTAACCGATTGACTCGGGGTATGAATGACAATTCAAAATGGCCGACAGAGTTCGACCGAAAGAAATGGTGCTTTTTCGATGAAATTGGAACCACAGAAGCAATTTTATAGTGAGAGATTCCAACACAACGGCCATTTGTGACAGACGGGAAGCTACTTTTCTCCAGAATAGAATCTAAACTGTGCAGTTATCTATCGCCAGTTATTAATCACAAGGATTCCGATAGGGAACAATACTCGGAGTCTAGCAGAGACGAACAAGGTTAACAGTTGTTTATCGGTTCGTGACATGAAGAATAGTGCATAAGTGATATACGTTTCTTGTGCTGCCGTAAAGTTTTATCGGGTCGGCATAGAATCAACAATTCACATTGATGAGAGATTATAAAAGTATGACCGTTCTGCAAAAATATAGTTTTTAAAGGTTTCTGCCAATTCTGTAAGTAATATTGATTATACAGGTATCCTGTTGCTGAAAAGTAGTGACCTCCTTAGGATCCAAGCAAGCGTTGGAGTAATGACTTCCCTGATATGAATGCAGTCAGCTCAACTCTTATTGAGCTCTCCTCTTTTTGCTTCCCATAGTCCGTTGCAGTAGGAAAGTAGCCCAACTCTAGCCTGAATTTTAGCCGTCTCCTCTGTTTACTTCTGAGAGTAAGCAACCAGAAGAGACGGGTTAAGTTCAAGTCACTTGGAAAGCAGGCACAAAATAGAACGGGTTGAGACTCGTCCTTCCCATTTTCACCTATATTTCGTCATCTGGTCGAATTTTTTTGTGAGCTTCCGTCATCAAAAAAATCGGGAAAATGTTCCATGTTTTCGAAACGACCACCATTGTTACACAGTCGACACAGTAGTGTTAAAACAAGAAGAAATGACGACCCTCGCAGTTAAAGATATCAACTTAAGCAGCTGACAAAAGATCAACCTGAAAAAAGTCAGGCTTGAATGGGATTCAAACCATGACCTCTGCAATGCCGGTGCTGTGCTCTAACTGAGCTATCAAGCCATGTGTGGGATGCTTGGTCATTTGCGAATTGGCATAGGTGGTGAAACAAATAGGAGTGAATATATGAAGTAATTAAATACGTGAACTGTGGAAGAAATAAATATTTGTTTCACCACCTACAGGATCACTTCTAATACGCAAATGACCAGCTCCCAGTTGGCTTGATAGCTCAGAGGTCATGTGTTCGAATCTCGTTCAAGCCTGAATTTTTTCAGATTTCTGTTCTTTTGTCAAATGCTTAAGTTGATATCTTTAACTGCAAAGGTCATCATCATTTCTTGTTTCATCCGCAGTTCGAATAAATTATATGAATATTTCACATATTCATCCTCACATAAATACAAATAATAATAAAGAATGAAATAACCAACTTTTTTTACAGATAAATGGATCTATGTTGTTGAAAGGAAATATTATTTCACCATGGTTACTAATAGTGGGATAGTTAAATGACAAAACCTTTTCAGGAGTTTTCTGGACACTATAAATCTGCTAGTTTCAAATGTTAACTCGTCATTTCCTGATCTCACCTTTGCCACTGATTGTCTGTGTTAATGGAAAGAACAGGTGTCATCAGTTTCATAATTACAGAATACAATAATTATTGAGGTTTCCTCTTAGGCCTTATTGATTTTGCAGAACGTTTATGATGTTTTATTTTAGTTAAGTTATTTTTAACTTTTTGGTGTATTATAGTCGGCATCTGCATAGATCTTGACAACCAATGCCGAAATACCGCATGCACTGGACCAAACAACTCCTGCGAACAGTGTTGACAGTTTCTGAGACAGTGAGCTACATTGGAAGGCATTTCAAGGTCAAAAAGGTTGCAATTTGAGTTTGGTGTTCTGACAGTAGATTTAGTCTGAAATGTCTGTCAGCAGTCTCCTCTCCGTAGGCTTACAGAAGATTCCGGATTCCAAAGTCTGGATTCTGGATTCCAAAGGCTGGATTCCGAATTCCAAAAGCCAAGAATATGTTGAATTCCGGATTCTTTATTCCCTCACATGTGGCGAGACAGCACTGAGTGGCTTTCATGACTGAAAGGCCCACCCTGAGTGTCTAGTCAACCAGTTTCTGTTGAATTTAATTAGCCCAGTTGAAAAAGAACCGGACCGAAAGGGTGTCAGGCTATAAAGAGCACAAATGCATCTAAAACAGTTGTTTTCTTTTGATTTTGCATCTTTTTAGCTTCCCAGTTGGAAATACAAGCGTTCCAGCCAGCGGTCGTCCCCATTAGAACAATCACAACTCTCACGCTCAAAACCAACGTAAAGCTGAATGTGACGTCACAAACCAGCCTTCAGTGCCGATTTAAAGACATTTCAGTCCCTGCGAAGGTGGAAGACAGTTTTATTTTCTGTGACACACCGCCGATAAAAAATACCGACAGAGTCTCCGTTCATCTGGATGTTGATGGAAAGTTGTTTAAAACCAAAAAGCCCCTCTACTTTCACGGTTAGCAATTTAAGACGATTTCCGCCCAACGTTCGAGCAGTAAGTGCAAAAATTAAGTTACCAAAAAAATACTTGCAGCACTGTCACATTTTGAGAACAGATAAGAAGAACTTATCGTTACTTTTGCTCCCAAGCTGACCCCGCGAGAGAAAATTGGATTTGAAGTTATCCATATTTCAATTAAAAAGATGCTTCATGTCAGTTCAAAACAAAATGGCGCCCGTTTTTAGCATACTTTTACGAGATTTGAAATTAATTTTCTTGAGAATGCTTGAGAATTTCATCGCGGGGTCACTTGGGCAAGTGAACTAGTGTGAGATGTTTCAAGTAGCATTTAAAATGTTACCGTGCTATGAGTAGTTTTTTCGTAAATATTTTTTGCACTTGTTGCTCGAACGTTGAGCGGAATCCGTCTTAATATTTTTTGGGATTAAAATCTCTTAGAGTTTACGATACAATTATATTTTCCCCACTGTCTACATTTTGAGGCTGTTTAAGCACACATATTAAACAGCACCACAGGAAAGTACTTCTCAATTATAGCATTCATTTGAATGGTCACACTTTAGGATATCATCCACAGACTCAAAAGTTAGAACCTTCTTGTACAGCATAACAAACAGCACCACAGGAAAGTACTGCTCAGTAGCTTTCATTTGAATGGTCACACTTTAGGATATCATCCACAGACTCAAAAGTTAGAATCACCTTGTACAGCATAATAAACAGCACCACAGGAAAGTACTGCTCAGTAGCCCTCATTTGAATGGTCACACTTAAGGATTTCGTCCGCAGACTCAAAAGTTAGAACCACCTTGTACAGCGTAATAAACAGCACCACAGGAAAGTATTGCTAAGTAGCTTTCATTTGAATGGTCACACTTCAGGATTTCATCCACAGACTCAAAAGTTAGAACCACCTTGCACAGCATAATAAACAGTACCACAGGAAAGTATTGCTCAATAGCTTTCATTTGAATGGTCACACTTCAGGATTTCATCCACAGACTCAAAAGTTAGAACCACCTTGTACAGCGTAATAAACAGCACCACAGGAAAGTACTTCTCAATTATAGCTTTCATTTGAATGGTCACACTTTTAAAAGTATTTTATACGTAGGCTCAAAAGGTACAATCATCTTGTGCAGCACAATAAATAGCACCACAGCAAAGTATTGATCAATGTGATTCATCTGCATACCGACCATTGAGAATTTCGTCCACAGACTTAAAGGTTAGAACCACCTTGTACAGCTAAATAAGTAGCACACCGGAAAAGTATCGGTTAATATATTCATTTGCTTATTTGCATTGAGGATTTTGTCCACAGAGTCCAAACTTAGAACGACCTTAACTTACACAGCACAATAGACAATACGCCACAAAGATGTACTGCTCAACGCCTTTCATTAATTTGATTGGACACACCTAAGAATTTCATCCACAGACGGGGGTGGAAGTGAAAGGTTCAGAGGGGAGGGCCACAATCGAGTCTCAAGGCCTGTTAAATTAAATTTACTTAACACAGCGGTATGTGAGTTAAAGTAATTACAAATCATAGCTGTACCGTAAAATAAGATCTTAGAATCCCCAGGTTCAATTAGTTGTCCTACTGTGAATGTCAGTGAAGTCGCCCATAACGAACTCGCCCACACGGTCTCAGTCTACTCGCTCGTACCGGTAATAGTTAACTTATGCCCCCACTTGCTATAAGAATTGAAACGAACTGAGATTTCTGACTTTCATTTCAGAGCCTTTCAAAGTATCAAACATCTCCCCATCAGTTGTCTCACCGGCTCAAAACGTCCACTTAGCTGTCAGCGGTATCTCCTGCAAGGACTGGATTCAGTATTTTGTTAGATTTCAAACAGCAAATGGAACAAAAAAGACCCAACAGGGGATCTGTAAGGATTCTGTTGTATCATGTTATGTGCCTGAGTTTCCACCCAACACTCGGCTTCGAGTTGGTTTGACTCTGAGTAACAGATTGGTGGAGTGGGCTGACAAAAAGATTCTCATACAGTGTAAGTATTGCTCAATAAGAGAAATTTTGATGTGTCGCCTCAGCAACGAGGTTTGCAGGTTCTTTGTTCTAAAGTCCCCTGTTCCCTTGCCCTTCCCCCCAAATAATGCATGTCCTGGGTGGAGCTGGGTAACTCACGTGACGTGATAATATCAACGACTATGACAAAGTAAAACAGGTCTGTCGATCAGAACTGTAAACTTGATTCGTTCGGTCTTCGACATCCGATCTCGAACTCAAAATTAAACTCACAGGTTACCATTTCTTACTAAGAGTGAAATTTATAGCTATGCATGCTGGGCCCAGGCGTGGGTGTCAAAAGATATCTCAGGACCGGAAAATGATGTATGTTTCAAAAAAGTTTCAAGTACCCTTGATTCAACTACTGTTGATTTTGAAAGCCGAACATTGGCATTCCTGTTATTGTTAGCTGACCAGTTGCGCTTGAAAACTTCCACGATTCGATCAGAGAAAATGATTCGAAAAGAATTTTTCTGTGGCCCCAAATGTCTTCAGGACTATTGAAAAACGCACCCTAGATCTAAAAAGCACAAACTGACAAACAAAAAAAAGTTATTTTTCTTTTGTGTCTTAGACCCTGTTGATGCCATAAGAAGTTTTGTTAAGGACATCGAAACAGACGTTACTAAAAAGGGAGCGTTCACGTTTGCGGTGGCACTGAGAGACCGTTTTAGAAATGCCATTAAAGTCATCAAAAGTACCAGGAAGAAGCAATCACGGATATCAGTGCAGTATTCATCGCAGGATAAACCAAAATCCCCGAGGTTCCTGGTGTGTACTATGACTCTGAGGCATGACGCGGCGGGTGATGAGTATGCGCTGAGTTGCGCAGGCGCAGAAAAGGAACACATCTATTTTTACCCTTCCATAAACAACGTACCATTGGGCGGGCAGGAAAAGTATGAAGCAAGAACCACCTTATGTCCTGGCAAAAACACCTGTGAAGGTAATACCGCTTACATAATGGGTCAAAAACGGTTTTATTGGAAAGTTTTGATGATTAAACAATAAACCTGCAGTGCTTGTGTCATAATTATTGCTCCACAGCGATAATTTGTAAGTATAATATTTGAGTGTTATTTTTAGAGACCAAAGCAGAATACAAAACGTTCTGGTTTTCGTTTTCTTCTTTCTGTTCTAGCGGAGCCCAAGTCCTTTTTACTGGTCATTGTACTGTGTTGTGTAGGAGTGGCTATTTTGGTGTCGCTAGTTGCAGTTTTCATCTTTGTACGATATCAAGTTGCAAAGAAGAACAGGGTGTCCCCAGAGACGACAACTGAGCTTGAAATGGAAGTTCCTGAGCTGCCAGAGAACGAGGACTTCCGGGTATTAAGCTTTATCTTGACATCAAACGTTTTTAACGTTTTATTGATCCAGTTTTGTTTGTTGTCGAAACAAACACATCTAGTTCTCTCCTTGTTATCTCCTTGTAATTCTCAGGCTAATGTTTTTTTTTCATGCGTGTTTGCTTGTTGTTTCTTAGCTCGTTTATCGACTTGACGACTCCAAACTTGAGACTTGTGAAGAAGAGGACAAAGATGTAAGTCCAACTCAAGAAATTGTTGCAGACAACACAGAATCAATTGCTGACTCATCTGAAATGCCTTTGAGTCTATCTGGTGATCAAGAAGAGCGTGATCGAGGTCACCATTTAGAGGTACCTGAGCAAGAGGGAGGCTTGAGTGAACAAAGGAAAAGTGGCGAAAACAATGAACAGTCAAAAAAAGGCGTAAGATTACCGGACGTACCGGAGCGGGATGTTGGCTTTGTTGAACAAAGGAAAGATGGCCAAAATGATGAACAGTCAAAACTGGAGGTAAGATTGGGCTAAACTGAAAAAGTGCAATTTCATGCAGTGGCAAAAAATAATCACCATAGCTATTATCTCCATCGTCTTTGTTGTCGTCCTCACAATCTTTACCGTCATCATCCTAACTATTATCATTATCACCATCAACATCGTCATTATCGTAATCTTAATAGGTATCGTTATCGTCATCATAATTTTTCCTATCATTCTTATCATCATCTTCATCGTCGTCGTCGTCGTCGTCGTCGTCGTTGTCGTCGTCATCATCATCATCATCACCATCATCATTATCGCCATCCTCGTCTCCATCCCTTTGTATTTTACTCAATTGTTTTACGTGATGTCGTCGTTACTAACCGGTTCCATGATCACATTGCAAGCTCGCCAATTCCTACGCCGATTACACGCCAGTTCCCAAGTAAAACAAATAAGCTTGTCAAAGGCCATAACGGGTCTTATGTTTCCGGATCCATAGCGTTTTCATAAGCAATTATCACTCTATCTACTTTGCTCCTACAGAGACAACACTTGAAGCGTGACTCAGAGCTGTCAGCTGCTGAGGATCCTAAAGAGTCTGCGGGCTCAAGTCCCTCGGATGCTGAATTGTCGTTAGTAGGTGAAACGCTTACAATGATGGCAGGTTCAAGCAACATTGAAGATGTCGAGTCATACACATTAGCCGATGGTTTAAATATTTCCTTCGGCGGAGATCAACCTCTTGATAAATCACGAAAACAAACCGCGAAAAGAAGGAGATCTCGTCTCGGAAATAAAAGGGTTCTTCCAACAGAGTGTGGTAATATGTCACTCATTTTTATTTTCTAATCGTGTTCAAAAGCCCTTATCAGAAAATATGTGTGCTAATAACAGGTCATGTATGGCTTAACCTCCTACCAAGACCTCCTGCATTTAGAACCACATTTAGCGCAAACAAAAATATGATCTGATTATGCTCTTTTATTTTTTCAACTGAAGATTTTAGCGGTAGTACACAGTATTGGCTGAGCTCTGTTTGCGGGTAAGACAACGACTGGTTCGGCAATAATATTACAGTGTGTGTCGTGGCCGTATTTTATACTACTTTATGCAAAAGATAAAATTGACCACAACAACTGACTACAATTTTCCCAGCGAAAATGTGAAATTAACCACCTCAAATCGGCCGTAATCCTAGTCCCGGTGATGGGGCAAGGGAGGATGAGGGTTGAATAAAAAGACTCGGCTGGATAACTGAATGCTGCTTCCTTTGCGTTCGCTTCGAGCTAAGGAGGCCTATCTATTGCAGCGTCTCGCATTCTTTAGTACGTATGGTATCAGTATCCTGGATGACCGGAAAAATCCCTCGGCAGGGAGCTGGGATCAGAACAAGCAAGCAGGATAACTACATTTATTAACCGTGATGTCCTGTTCTTAAAATGCACCTATTTTTGTTTTACGTCGGTAGTTCCAGACATCCGGTAATAGCACGGCCAACGGAGCAACGGGCCAGTGGGAGCTCGTACTTGAGACAACGTAAGCAAAATAAGGTTACGAGGTGCAAGACGGTATCACGGCACGTTTAGCTCACACAGGGTAAAAATGCGACGTTGGATATTCTTCTTAGAGAAATCGTTGGCTTACTTGTGATAGGTCTGTTTTATAACTCGTGAATGCGCGAAGCGAAATAAGCGGGTTCATGTTGTTAGCTGAAATTCTTTTACCCGATCGATCATTGATCCTCTTGGATTACATAAACGGCACCGAAGGGTAAAGAAAAAATTCACTTTGATTTTCATTCTGGCTGAATTATTACAAGTTCAGCATGGAATGCTGATCAATCCTGAGGATGTGGGTTATTTCTTGGGAATTTTATTACCGATTTATTGAAATGCGTCTGATTTAAGTATTGTGACGGCTTTTTTTTTTCATAGTTTGAAGGAAGATAGACAAAAAATAGCGAAAATGATCATGAGTGAAGAGGAATGAGGTTGTGAGCGTCTTCTGCGGAGCTACGTTTGGGTGGAGAAGGGTGAATGATATTCGGTAGCCGTCCTTTCCAGGCTTTTGGTCGCTTTTCGGTCCAGTTGGTCAAATTTCAGTGTTGGTTGCCGTTTAAGTCATGTCCATTCACAAGGGAAGAATTTTTTCAGTACTGCCACACACCGGCACAGGGGCCAGACGGCACGGTTAGGCAGCCCTCAGGGGTTATTGTTGGTCTACGAATAAATTTTATTTAAGCAGAAACAAAACGTTATTTGAGTTAAAAATGCAATAAAACAACTATTCCGCTTGATCTCGTTCAGGAACTCAGAGCAGATTCGGCTGCGTGCCTTGTTTGTTGGGAGTTCAGGTACCACTCGATTTTCTGGAAATTTAAGTTTATTAGGTGCCGTTTTTATGGTTAAGCTCGGCTATCTAAACACAAATTCCTCTAATAAAAAGTTTGCGCTTACGTGAGACAAGTTTCTGTCCGGGCTGCATGCGTGAGTGCAGGTACATTCATACCTTGCATGTTTGTAACTTTAATAGTAAATCTCTTTGGGTATCAAAGTGTTTCTGTCACTAACAATGAATCTCAATCTTCTCGAAATCTAAACAGTTAAGTGCAGGACCGGAAAATCACGAATTATTATCTTCTTATAGAATCCACAACACTTGGCCAAACAAAATGCATGGAGAGGTTTAAACAAGCTGAAGAGTATCGACAGGCGTGGATCACAAGTATTGTCGGAGAACAGGAATCACTTGGTATGCGTCAATAACTCAATTGTGCTTTTGTTGTCTTTGCCGATGCTGTTGGTATTTCCGATTTTCCAGTGGATGCAAGTAGCTGCGTTGTTGTGTCTGTGAATATACTCAGACTTGGCTAATTCAGGGCATCCACAAATAATATGTTCAGTGGTTTCCTCATAGCGATTACGTACTCTAGACACAGGGTTGACCTCGTTCTTCATAATTCTGTATTGATAGGACCTTGTTGCCATGCTTTGGTCTTGTGCTGCGATTAGCAAGCCTTCCGTTTCTGCCTTTAAGTCAGTGCTTTTCAGCCACTTATGATTGACTCTTCTTTGACTCGATCTCGTAGGATTATAGTTATCATTATTATTATTATTATTTAAATCTTTATTCAAATAAGTTCAAAGAAGACTACAATAGTTAAAAAAGGAGATATTAGAAATATATCGAGAAAAATTTTATGCATATAAAAAAAGTACATTTCAAGTCCACTCTCTATATTATTATTATTATTATTATTATTATTATTATTGTAACACGTTGAAACCTGTTTCCTTTGAGGTCTAAAATATGATGCGATGGCCCTAAAATTACGTGGGAATTGCTGTATGATTTTCCAACAGCCACCATCTTAGATACCTCAATTTCTGCAAACAACAAACCGTTAACATTGAATCAGAAGTAATGTATATGAGTCGGTGCACGGGAATAATCTTTCCCTTCTTCCCCTTCTGAATAGGCTTAAATTCTCTTTATTTGTCTGCTTGACCACAGATTTATTTCGTGAAATTTCACAGCTACCACAGAGTCTTTAATACCGTACATTTCTTAAATGTCGGAGCATACTCGGGCAGTGAGTTGCTAAACGAGTTATAATCCGTCATACAGCTGAAGAAAAAAATAAAAAAATGTAAACAACATCCTTCCCACCCCTGAATACAGAAATTTAAGTGAAGAAATAGTCCCGTGTTTTGTCGTTAAAAATGTTAAATTTCTTTGTTACTCTGCAGAAAATGAGAATGAAGCATGAGTTGATGACTTCTCGTAAAGATATGGCAGTAAAATGTATTGGATTTGTAGACATCATCAAGCCCTTGCGACTGAGAGCGAACTGGTAGAATTCTCAGGACCTCATTGGCAGTTAAACAAGCGCGTTTGTCTGCACATGCAATGAAAAGTTAGCCAAGTTTCTGTACGGATTTCTCCCAGGCCTTCGCGGTCAATTCATCTGGGCCGGACGTATCCGAGACGAACCCCCTTCTTTTTCGCTCGTACCCCGTGACCCAAAACAGATTAACTGGGCGAAATGTAGAGTCCTGGGAACTAAGTAAGTGAAAAGGCATGAAAATGTATGAATAAACAGTTTTGTTAGGGACCTTACGTCCTGGATGTCACAGGTGACTACCGGATGTGCTATGGTTTACCGGAAGTTTAATCTTCTCTTCAAAACGCGTTTTGTCATCGTCAGGTCAAGTGATAGACGTCAAAACAAGCGTACGTTTTCCAATCCGTGTCGAGGAGCAAAATTGCGCCAAGAAAGAGGAAAAATTTCCGGTTGCAGACTGAAATATATCTGTTATCATTTGAAAGAATATTTAAGTTTAGTATAATTTTATTGCTATATTCACCGCGCTACCCGGTGAATATAACATTTCAAGGTGCGGCTGTTAAGCTAAGTTACTTTTTTTTGTGTGTTTTTTGTCAAGTTTTAGCCCCCTTTTTTACTTTGTCCACATCTCAAAATTATACTAAAACAGTAAATAATACTAAAACAGTAATTATACTAAAACAGGCTCGGTAAATATTCGCCAATATTTACTTCGCCTTCGGCGAATAATTTTTAACTTTAATGGATTTAACAAGACACTCACCGTCTTTTATTGCAAATACGCGATTCTGATTGGCTTAAATGTCATTGTTTATTCGCTGACAGACAACCAGCCAACACAGTTTCTTATTGTCCTAGCTTAGACATCAAGCTCTCCGGAGCTATTTCGATTTTTGTCTCAGTGACGTTGTTGTAACTTCTCCTTTATTTTAATTCGCTGCAAAGTGATTTGTTTTGCTCGCGGAGGAAAAAAAAAAGGAACTCTCTGCTCACTTTGGAGTTGAGTGTTCGTTGCAATTGGTCGCAGCAGATATTTGGTCGCAGCAGAGTTAGGAGCTTATAACCTTTCTCTGTTAAGCCAATCAAAATGCTAGAAATCCAATTACCTTACTCCATGTTTTAATAACTCCAGTTTTTAATAAGATTGGATTATTCTGAGGCGCGTAGTTATTTACTCATATCCAACGCGCACTCGTGGAATAACAGTTAAATGTTACATGAGGATCGCTTATTATGGGTAAAAGCCCGCGGTCCATTTGACACCGGAAAATGCCTCATATCAGCATTTGACAGCTAAAGGGTTTCCGTCATAGTTATCACACTTAATGATTGTTTTAAGGTTTGAAGATGGAAGCTCAATTTTTCGCGTTTTGAAAAACACGAATAACAGTGAGTTGACGTCCACACTCCCAGTATGTATCTTCGTCAAAACTTCAAGTTTTCAAGTATAAGTAGTTTATTACTAGCCTGTGTACAGGCTCCGCGGTAGGGAAAAAGGGCGAATAATTATTGTGGTGAGCGAAGCGAGCCGACCAGACAGCCTGTTCACAGGGCTATTTATTACTAGTCTTTAGGCTACGATTCTGTTCGTTTTAGAAATCAATTTTTAGATTATATAGGTTTCTGTGCTAGTAGCTCGGAAAAAGGAAAAATTATCCGGAAAGATCAACCTTTTTTTATTTACTCAACCTTTTTTATTTACACCATGAATGAACGCGGGATATTTAGGACAAGTACTTAGTTTGCTGAACGAAACGCATGATCCAAAACCAAGTTCAGATACTAATCCACGCGATGTAGCTCTAGCTACGTGGATCTTTGGATTGGACTTCTGGCTCGTCCTCAGGGGCCACTGCATTACTTCGGTAAAGCACAAGGCTTGGTGTTAGGGGGGGGCATCTGTTCCACAAGTCACCGCGCACTGCGGTTGACTAAGGAGCGGCGAAAGGACAAGAGCCAGGCACTTAGCCTTAATAACCCTTTTCTCAAGCAAAAAAATTCTCCCGTCCACGTTCGATAATTTTGTACCAGGATCAAACGTTACTTCTGAAAAATAAATATCAACCACTATTCACTCTATATTCCAAACCAGTGGATAGCCAACGCCAAATAGTTCCTTTTTCTGAGAAATGAGGAATACCTTGCGCGCCAAATCCAGAAGGATGCTGGGAGGTGAGTAGCAAATGCTATCCAGAGTTTGAGTAGCCAATTAGGACGTGCGAAAAACACTATCCACTAGTTTGGTACATACTAAATAGATATATGCGACAAGTTTTCTATAACCATTTTTAGTTACTCGTGTACATGTAGAAAATTTGCCTGATGTGACAAATGCAATGCTGGTGGGTCGTCAAAGAAAATGTGCAGAAGATTTGTGGAAAATTAGTTCCCAGACACATTAATTTGTTGGCGAGTTTTTTGGAGCTTTTTTGAGTGATATCTTAGAAGCATTTAAAATCTACGAATTCTACCACTCTCTGCTCCCCATGCTCCATGGGAAACCAGTATATGTTTATGTTCCTCATTTTTAGCTGCTTGTTCCAAGAAAAGTACTGCTGCTAAGTCACATGTGCATGCTATGATTAATAAAGAGAAACTTTTCGGCTACCCCTCCTTATGCACTTGCCGCTCCGCTGTCCAAAAGCCATTGCTGGTACACATTCAAGTACATTTATCGTTGAAAATTTTCTTACCCTTATTCACGGTCAAACCATGCATTTGTCACAAAATACTTGTTACAGAAAATTTGCTCGTGTGGACCAGGCTAAGTGATGTGTGACATATTCAGTGTTAATAACAAGTGAAATTCTTTCACTTAACCTCAGCCTCAAATTTGGATGATGCTTCAGGGGAGGGCGTCTGAGTCAAGGGTACCCAAACCCTCTCTATCTGCCCAGGTTCAGTTTGTAAAAGTTTATTTCATAAAATATGTATTTAGTTTAAAAATTTAATGAGTCAAAACTTATGAGAGTAAGTGTTAGCAGTCTATAAAAACTTGTATACAAGGGTTGGCTCACAGTTTATCAACAACCCATATAACTTATACTTAGTTACTAAAGAAGGAATAAACACAAATGAACTTGTACGTTGACTTGTATGTTAATTAAACTGAGACAGGGCAAAGAGAATGGCTCCTCGATAAATCTTTAGAGGGCGCAGTGACCCACATCGTTTAAACTAATGCCATCGTAGAGATTATGTTCGTATTCGGATTGGTAAATCAGTAACTGCTTAAATTTTGTCTATTGTAAGGAAGGAGAGTGTCAATATGCCAGTAGTACATATAACTAACACGGTGTAGAAACTTATGAAATACAGCAGTGATCGTGCACGTGGCGCCTGGTCACTGGCACCACATGGTACCATGCAGGGTTTTACGCCAAATACTTCGAAAATCGAATGGCAATTACCTCTCGCTCGATCTAAAATCAGTGAATAATTGATAAACAAAGTCCACTATAGCGTGGAAATCGCTAATCCTGGAAGAAAGGGCGTCCTTTTCATAGCCAATGTATAAGGCTAAATTAAGCTATTAAAATGATACTAAAGCAGTGAGTAAATAGTAAGCTTCCGAACAATCGAGTACTTATCTTGCTGAAGCTGTGAAAATCCCGGTGTTCGGAGCCGTTAAAAGTCTGTCAAATAAAAGCAATCCACTCGCTGTAGCCGGCATAAAAACATCGCCATAAAAATTTCTCTTGACTTCAGCCAAAATTTCTCTTGACTTGCTAAGAACAGCGAGTGAGGCAGGCCACTTGAAAACATCATTTTGATCTTGCCATATTTTTTTTACATATTTTTTCCACGCAACAGGCCATAATCAATACAGTTTATTTTCTCTCTCAAGTTCGCAGCCTGTGCGCAGAATGTCGCTCTGTTCATAACATTTAGAATCTGGACGGAACATCCTATTCAAGCCTTCCGAGAGTATTCGAAGTTTATTTGGAATTACCAAGCGATTAAAAAAAATCAATTTGGATTTGTAGTTATCTAATTAACGAATTTTCTGAGCTTGGGTACACTACAAAATCTCCTTGTTCGCGACAATATTTGTGGTTTGCCCGGCCAGCCAGAAACTCAAAGAAGTATTCCATCGTTGTTTGGAATTACCAACGATTTAAAAACTCAATTTGGTTTTCTAGCTGACGAATTTTCAGGGCTTAAGCATACTACAGAATCTCTAGATTTATTGCTAACAAAATTGCTAAATTGATTTTTTGGGTCAACGGATTTCCAAGGAGGATTGACACCTCTACACAACCATCGGCTAGTAACCGGTAAATGAATTGTATCCCTAGCTCGTTTTTCCTGCTTGGTATAAGATGTCATAAAGTGTCTACCTTTTGTGTTTCCTCATTCGTCATTCAAAAAGGCAGCAAAAAGACCCTGGCAAACATTGGATCACCTGACTACATAATTAACCAATAGCTAGCCTTCAACGATTTGGAAATTATAAAAATTTTCAATAATTTTGACATTTGACCTACTTAATGCCTGGATGTTTTTCGTGCTACCATTTTGAATACCGAAGGAGGACCATAAGAAGGAGCTTGGAACTAACTCGTCCCCAGTCCAACGCTTGCGCTTTGCATTCTTCTCCAGCTCTTAATCCCAGCTCCTCCTTGTGTTCTTGCTTCGCGTGTTTGGCGCTCTCAAGGAATACGTTATAAAATGGGAAGTGTCCAAGTGAAAAATGAAAGGTTTATTTGAAAAGAAAGGAATATACAAGCGTCTAATGGCAAACCTAGCTACTTGTAAATCTCGCTTGAAAACACTACATATCTTGTCTACATTCAAACTTGTTACTAAAAATTAATACTAATAGTAATAATAATAACAAAAAAAAAAAAAAACTGGAAAAAAAATCTTCTTTCGAAAGGTTTTGCAAGGAGTGCTGTTTTTGGTTTTCCCGCGTCCCTACCGAGAAGTAGAGAAATAAAACCACATTGGCTTCGACGAGGAGAACCTGGCATTTTAGAGGCTTGTATCGGACTTGCTGCACTGACTTTATTAGTATTACTGAATGGACAAGATTCGTACTAGTGTTATCCAATGTATTATCGTTCTTGTTAGTTTCGAAATAGTAGAGACCAACTTTTTATTGTACTTCTGAACAGGTCATACGTTTTTGGAATTTCTACTAGTGGCTTGTGCAGGGTACTAAAGGGACATAGTCACGCTATTTCAGTTCACTTTAAAAATAAAAAAAGATGTCTTCACATCAATGAACGCCCACAAACAATGGTCTAGTTTTCTTACCAAGGACTATATTACTTTAGTGAAACTATTTTCTGTCGTCTGTTGCTACGGATGGCTTGGATGGAAATGGATTGAAATGTGAAAAAAATGAGGCTATACTTTTCAAATTCTTTCAGCGTGTTGACATTAAATCAATATTAAATGGTCATGGTTTGTTTTCTGTTTAATGAAATTAATTAATATGTTCCTTTAAACGATCAAACACAATGTTGGGTGTGGAAAATCTGCGAAATCCTCGTGACTATGCCCCTTTAAAAAGACCCACCTTAGCTTACTTGTACAATTAATCGATCCCTTATCATTTCTCTAACAGAACAATTTTCTATCAGCTTACTTCTTTTGGTTTTTCATTTGCATTTGGTGAAGTCATCGAAAAATCACGATTTCTTGTCGAGGTTTAAAAAAAACTTGAACCTTCGTATCTTCGGCGAATGAAGTCTGCATGCAGACAACTAATATGTGAGATCAAGCTAGCCTCTACCACTCACGGCAAAAATTTAACCTACAGTATAAAATATTACATTGAAAAGAGTTATAAACGATTGTCAGTCTTACTAGCAAAGAGTAATAGGTGAAACGTACAGCGAACACACGTTACCAATTGACTACTAGAGGTTCATAATTGTAAGGATTATTAACGGTTTTCATCGCTTTCCGACCAAGATATGCGACTCCAACCAAGGCCATGATGGAAGCTATGGTCATCGCCACAAGAAGGATATTGCTTGCACTTGGAGCAACTCTCAACCCTAAAACAACAAAAAACAAATTGACAGAAGTATTTAGTTGTGAGTAATCGGTTTCCGGTATCATGTGCTCTTTGTTTAGTGACCTGTCAGAGTGCTATTGAGTAGTGGCGGAGACTTACGTGATTGTTTATTATGCATGTTCAGATTAAGTGTTTTTTTTGTTTTGTTTTGTTTGTTTGTTTGTTTGTTTTTGTTTTTGTTTTTGTTTTGTTGTAGAAGGGGGTTCGTCTACTTGCATTTGTAGG
Source organism: Siderastrea siderea (assembly GCA_964030785.1). NCBI lineage: Eukaryota > Metazoa > Cnidaria > Anthozoa > Scleractinia > Rhizangiidae > Siderastrea > Siderastrea siderea. The sequence goes on along the minus strand of OZ034971.1, from coordinate 10,597,597 downwards.
TGAAATCCTAGAGTGTGACTCTCAAACTACAGGGGCACCCAGCGGTTCGTTTCGGGGAATATCTGTTCGGAAGGTCTAAAAGCGCCTGAGATTTTCGGATTTACTTACAGTGAAAGCTGGAGATTTCTTTGGCCAAACGTCACCTCAGCCTTTCGTTACAAGCGGACTTATTAGTTCTTATTGTTTTCGGGGGGCCAAATATCTTGGACTGATGTAGGTTTTGAGTGCAAAATAAGGTCAGCTAGTATATTGAGCAGCTCGGAAATTCGGGGGATAGGATTCTGTTTCCTAAAGTTTTCGGCGGACTAAATTTCCAGAGCTTTCCAGCTTAAAACGCCGAACAGAACAATCTGTAGAATTATATGTAGATCATCGCAGTGAAGGTGTTTCAACCTAAGCGGTTGAAAAGAAGAAACCTGAAAAAATTCAGGCTTGAACGGGAATCGAACCCATGACCACTGCGATACCGGTGCAGCGCTCTAACCAACTGAGCTATCAAGCCAACTGGGAGCTGGTCAATTGAGAGTTCGTATTTATCCCGTAGATGGAGAATAAATGAACATTAATATAATAATACAGAACAATCTGTATTACTTTACACAAATATGCCTTTAAAAATTAATTAAAGCTATTTAACAATCTAAGAAAACAGAAAATGATTTTTCAAGTATTTTGCTTTCCAGTGTGACCATTCAACTAAAAGCTATTGTGCAGTACTTCCCTGTGGTATTGTTTATTATACTGTACAAGGTGGTTCTAATATTTTAGGCTTTGGAAGAAATCCAAGTGTGACCATGACAAATAAAGTTTACTGAGATGTACTATCGTATAATGTTGTTTGTTATGGTCTACAAGGTGGTTCTAACTTTTGAGTCTGTGGATGAAACCTTAAAGTGTGATTATTCAGAGCCACATTGTTTTGTTAGCAGTACTAATTGAGTCTGTGTTTGAAATCCTTATGTGTGATCTTTCAAATGAAACTCACGTTTGCTGTTCTTGTTCTTGACATCTCGGTTGATCCCATTTCTTTTCGCATGAGCAAACACTTTCCCGTGCTTGAACTCTCTCTTCTCTCCTCTCCCGCCAGCAACCTCAAGAATGAATGGGCCTTTGCTCACATCAGCCGAGCCTAACACGCCTCTCTTGTGGGACTTCTCTGCAGCACGCTTCATAAGATGGTGTGCTGCTGCTGCAAAACTCTTCCGCTCTGGCAGCTTAGTGTGATCTTGAATCTTCTTTACAACTGGTAGACGTTTTTTGGCCACAATCGTCTTTCCACGCTTCGCTTTTGGCTGAGCAACAGGTTTTACAACACGCTTCTTAGCAGCAGCGTGAGGCTTTGTTGATTTCGCGTCACGAGCTAGTTTGTCTGGTTTTGAGTCCTCTTCTTTTCGCTTCTCAGCGACTGGTTTATTTACGCGCTTCGCCGAGGCCATTACCTTTTTGACGCGTCTTTCGTCTGGTTGGACCACAGGCTTCTTACTCTGTTTAGCGTGGTCTTGCACCACAGGGTTGTTATTGTTGATGCAGCCTTTTGCGCAGCGTGAATTAGCATCATTGACGTCGCAGACATGAACTCGGCAGTGGACAAAGACATAGTCGTGGTCACCCAGGAACTGGAAAGCTTCGAAACTGAACCGGATTTTGGTTGGATCGGACGAGGCGTGAAACTGAACGCTGGGGTCCCTCGGGCACCTATAGAGTAAATGGAGACAAATGAATCAGATGGTCTTGACTCCATATGCGGCCGGATATTAGAACTCAGAATTGAGGTTTCCCCACCAGCACACCGGCATCGTAGAGGCCTTGGGTTCGATTCCCGTTGTAGCCTTTTAACTCTTTTTAGGCTTAAAAGCAATTGCTTAAATTGCTACGCACTCCGAAGATCATTTCAAATTTACTTGCTTTAGAAAATTAATTTGACATGACATGACATGACATAACGCTGGAGAACTGAACTTTTTACAGTCTAGTGTTCGTCGAACAGCTAATTTTCCTCCAATTGCATGTATATTTTGGAAAGGCGTACATCGTTGTTATAGTTTTACAGCAGTTTGCAACGTGTGTTTCCTCAAGAGTTACATGACATCATAGGATGCAAAGCGTAACCTATGAGCCATAAAGCTGAAGTCAAGCTAATTTCGCTTCAGATGTCGAAATTTTATCCTCGTTATTTTCTTGATCCACTAGTAGATTTGGACTTAGTCTCAATCCAGTTGTGAACAAGGAAAGTTAAGAACTCGGCCAATATTCCGACAATTTGACCTCGCGCTTACCCTTCCACAATCAGGGGATGTCTGAATTTGATGGTGGCCTCATGGTCCTGCATGGGCGTGGAGCAGCAATTAGACGCGAATATCTTGAGATCCTTCTCGCGAGTATCCAGCGACGCCTGCACGTACACTCTTTCACGCAGGTGCACGCTGACCGGAAAGTCTGCCTGCGTGTACTTAGCTGATGCTGGTACTAGTGCTCTGGCTCCTTCTCCATACGTCTTATCTTTGAAGATGTCCAAGCTCAGTGCGTAGTTTCCACGGCCTTTGACGTACACGTGGATTTTCTGAGCCACAGGTTTAAACCCCACAGCGTGGACAATTTCCAAGTCGTTGAAGTAACAACTGAATGGCACCTTAATCTCGTTCTTGCCCACGTGGGTGATGACGTCAGAGTCTTCGTTAGGTGACTCCAGCACCCTATTGCTGTAGACGATGAAATTTTTGTACACGTGAGTCCTGGTCCCGCACTCCGTCACGGCCGTGGAGAGGCTGTAATGAGTGGCGTTACCGTTGGCTCTGCAGTTTGGGTCTAGCAAGCTCAAGTGCTCATGTTCAAGGTTGTGGATTAGGTTTTTAGGAAGAACAATTTCCATGTGGTTCGGTTTGCACGTAAGCTGGACACCATGAGCTGTTGAGGAAAAATCATAGCTATCTAAGATTCAGTATGAAGGCGTTATTAATTAGGACAGCGGTAATATACTATGCAGGTGGTAGACGATGATGATAGTAATGACGATGATGATGGTGATGAAGACGATGCAATACAGGAGAGACAGATGATGAAAATAAAATTGCAAAGGTCATAACGGAAAGAGACAGATGACTTTGCATAATGAAGCAACCCAAATGTGAAAAAAGACTTAAAGTGACAAAGTCCTTGTTGTTAAATGTGTTTGCGTGACTGACCTTTACATCTCCTCTGATCTGCTGGATCCAAGTAAAGCGGAGGGGGACAACCACAGTTGTAACTTCCTTCGGTGTTCTTACACATGTGACTACAAAAACCATTTCCAACGTCACATTCATTTACATCTGTAGGAAAAGAGGCAGAGACGGTTAAATGAATCGAGAATGCGCGGTGAAAAGTGTACTGGAAGCCACAGCTGACTCGTCCCCAGTCGTCTCTCTAGCTTGTAATCTATGTGAGGTGCGCGCGAGTGGTGACGGGAAGGAGGAAAGGGAAGGAAGAACTCGCCCCTTTCGTCCCTTCCATCATTCCTCTGGCTTCTCTTTTACCGCGCTTCTCGCCCCTCGCGCGCGCGCGCCAAAAATGAAATGAAATGCAAAAGAGACGACTGGGCTACAGTCAGAAGCCACAGTACTATTTGGTGTTTTTGCGTTAAAGGCAAGGCAACTTTGAATCCTTTATCCTTATCCTACACTTTAAAAAACCGTAACGCTAAAATGATAAAAATAACGTGAAATAACATGGTTGAAAGTGAGACATATTGAAAGCCGTTTGTCTTAGGCAGTAGAAAGCGGTATCTCAAAAGAATTTTCCGTAATAATGCAATGTCTGGATTATGGGGGTTTTTACATGGCGAGATTTTTTTGTACAGATAAGGTGCGTCTTTTCCCCATCCCCTCTGCCCATACTTCTCATGAACAGTGGAATACTACTCTTTCGATACTTCACTTTGACCCAATTTTGATATTTCTGTGATGGAAGATATTCGGCCCCTTTAGATTTGAGTACGACTACAACTTTTCAGTTCCAGTTCGTAGGCTTTACATTATCACGTTGCAGACTAATCTCCTTTCTAGAGCCACATTCACGACCTAGTGGTGAGTAACACGGAGAAGTGAGGGCTCGAAAGTTGTACTTTATTCCAAGTTGTGCCTTATTCCAAGCCATAGCACTGATGAAGCTTAAGAGAAACTGTGAATCCTAGATAGAGGATGTTTCTGTCCTATTTAGTCTTGCATACCGTCACACGAAACAGGGAGAACTGTGTCCGTCCATGAGCCATCTAACTGACAGTGTTTAAGCGGTGGACCACTGCGCTTGAAGCCCTTGGGACAACTGAACGAACAAACCGTCCCCGGGACACTGGAGCCACTAGTGCAAGAATGGTCGGTAATAACACGGTGTCTAACTTGAAGGGCGGGACAGTTCACTTCTCCTGGTGCTTGCACTAGGGAAAATACGCTGAAATGTTAGCTAAGTTTGCAAGACATTTAAGGGCAAAAGGGAGGGAAAACAAAGGTATGCATGTGGACAACTCGCGACTGGCAAATACTCAATTCAGCTAAGAGGGCAGATTGCATTTTGTTAATGGCAACGAAAACCTCTGATGAACGCGCGGAAGAAACGCGAAGAAGGAAACAGCGGTTGAGAATTGCGAGGCAAGTTGCAGGATCGATACAACTTATCTCACAACTGATGTTGCCTAACTGTCTCGCTAATCGCCCAAGCAAAGTACAGCAAGGACGCAGCTCGACAAGGTCGGGCCGAAAGCATGTGTAGGCGCCGCTGGCAGCCGCTGTATGGTCCATGCATGACCTTGGAGCACAGCCAACAGCCAGCTCGAATAAGCTGCGTGTCGGTTTTTGCTGAGGGAGGAAAACCGGAGACCCCGGAGAAAAACCCTCGGAGCAGGGTCGAGAACCAACACAAACTCAGCCCACATATGACGCCGGGTCCGGGAATCGAACCCGGGCCACATTGGTGGGAGGCGAGCGCTCTCACCACTGCACCATCCCTGCTCCCCCATGTCTATTTTTCCTGCAACATGTGCGACAAGTTGCGAAGCGGGGGTCTGACACGCCCAACTTCGTCCGTAACTTTTCTCGCAATGGCGTTGCCTTGTAAGCCACAGAAGACATTGCCAGCACATTAATTCTATGTTTTTCGAGCGTCTCGCGCGCTTTCCTCGCGAGATATAACTTCTACCAAGAACACCAGCGGACACACGACGCCATCGTCAATTCATCTCGTTCAAGCCCGATTTTTTTTCAGGATTTTTTTTCAGTTTGCAACTGGCTAAGTAAAAGTTTGGTTCATAACTACGCCATTCTTTCATTCATTAAATCATCTTGTTTTGTTAAAAATTCTAACATCATGGCCTTCGTGTAAGCATAAGTAAAAACTTCGGTAGAAACTGTGTATTGTAGATCTGGTTCTTACACCTTTTATATTAATGTAGGCTCAGTTTAAGTTGAAGTGAAATATTTCTCATGACATGATATATGCTTGTTTGTAATTCCTAATTACGACAAGAATGTTGTATCTAATGTGAAGGCGTTAGAGATTTGGCACTCTGTAAATGATTAGAAACAATCATTTCTACCAAATTATAAATAAACCAGCTTTAAAGCTGAACTATTGTTCATTCTGACCGATGAGTAATTTATTGTGGGGAAACCATAACGTCCTCCTAAGTTATGTGAAAATAAATTAAAAGCGAAAAAAAAAGATCATCATTGTGCAAGGCCTGCGTGTTTTTCGAAACACTTTTGTATATTACAAATGAAAAAAGATGAGTTTACCCTTGTGAGATATGTGAATTAAGTTCAAAGTGAAATTCAATGTCGTGACGGGCCTGCGGTTTTGACCACTCGTAAAACCATTCCCCGTTCTTGTGGTTTTAGGGTAATGGTGTCTTATCAGTATTTCATATGATATAATTATAACCTCGCCTCCTCTGGAAAGAACAGGAACATCGCCGAAGATTGCACTCCTTAGTATTTTTTTCATATATCGTGGAGTTGGTTGAGTGCAAGTTTGTTTTTATGGTATTATGGGTTAGATACGTAAACGTTAGATATCTTTTTCAAGTTTTTAGCAGTTGCTAACTGATTTGAAGGTGCTCTCTTTTTTTCAGTTTTTCCTATATTGCAATGAACTAACGCGGTTATAAAGGCCACTGAGAAAATTTTCAGTAAGAAAGAGGGCATACCATTTTGTAAATAAAAAAAAATGGAATGAATATTTTTCGTGCGGTACTCAAAGCTAATGTTTACTTTTCTCCTTTTTTCTGACACTTCGAAGGTATTCTTTATTTCTAATAGATATTCGAAACCTTTACGTACAAGTACAAACTGCCAACCACAGCTCTAGTATCAATAAAATTTCCAATAATCTCTGTAATGTGCAGAAAAATATGTATATACATTAAGCGGTGCCAGTATGTAGTTACTAAAAAGTTTTTACTGAGCTACATAGCTAGGTTACTGAGCAAACAAAACCGAGAACACCAAAATTAGTGTTAACCTGGATTCATGAGGCAATCAAGTTTTTTTTTTGTAGTTTTAGAGTAGAATTTCATGCAGTCAGAAACATTTAAGTTACATTTGCCTCGAATTACTTCTTTGGCTCGGACAATTTAACTTGAATCTTAAACGGGGATAACGTGGAAATGTTCTCTCTCTGTTTCATGCAATGCGAGTTTGCTGGTGGAAATAACTTTGAAAGTCTTGGCTGTTTTGTTATTGATGACCAGCATTTTTCATTTTAGTCATACTGCAGCAGTGCGTTTAGTGGAAGGGGTGCAAGTTAGTTAAATGAACGACGCCGGTGCCCGTCTTCCATTAAATTGCTTTAACTTGTAGAATGTGACTTAAGATATCTGAAGGCTACCAAACTGTTTGCTCCTTTCACTTCCAGAGCGCTCAAGAACTGTCAAGGAAAAAATTCTACAATTTGTTTTGCAAAGTTTGGAAAAAGTACTGCTATGCAACACTCTAATTTCAATTGTCACTCCTTAGTTTTTCATCGACAGACTCAAAAATTAGAACGTAAAGTCGGTTATAAAATGACTCACGGATTTTACTGGGAGCAAAGAGGTTAGCTCATGTTAAACAGTCCTTACATGTAAGCAAAGGAGTGTGAATTATGGTCAACCCAAGGGAAAAATAACAAAGTTTTAAACTTACGTATCTCTGCTGCTACTTCACACAATAGGCACAAAAAGAGAAGCAGGAAGAAACGAAACATTTTGCAGTGTTGAGAGTGGGAAAGATGTATCTTTCCCACACCCAGCAAAACCTAACTTAAGTCAACAAACTTAGACTTTTAAATGAATTTTTTTCGAGATATTAAACTGAGCCCGGGATTATCATAACAATAACCTCCCACGTTATACTCAGAGATAATATAACAAAACATCCTGGGATATCGGGAGGGATTTTAGTGACTTTAAAAGTCTTTGCTGTGTACATAATGTAGGTGGAATGCCAAACTTAGGCAAACATGCTAAAATCCCCCGAGCAATAAAAATTCCATCAAAGGCAAGAACGAAAATTAACTCGAGGTTTATTCCTTTTTGTCAACCAAAATATTTTCGGAAAAGCTCGGAGTCTCAACTGAATAAGTAGTCAAAAAATCACAATAAATTTTGCAAGGTGTGTGGACTGTACGAAAGTTTTATGCATAATGCGAATTATTTTTCTCGTGCCATGCACAAGGAATACTGCAGTGAACTCTTCAAAATACTTTAGTGTAAAAATATGCAACTAATAGTTCTGCGCATCGTGTCATCTCTAATTTGATGGCTTTAAGTAAATGGTAAATAACAAGTGCGCTTTTTAATTAGGTTTCGGATGTTTAAAGGGCCCTATCAATACCGGCCTTTAAATGTCAAATAGTAATCCGGATTCGACTAAAACATACCCAGCCATTTAAGAAAGCGTGGAGTGAAAGTGAATCCGGATTGTTTAACCTTGGATCCAGTAACCTAGTTAGGTTAACTGAAAACGAGGCTCGACGGTGGCGCTTTAATATGCGCACCCCCCTTCCCCCAACTGTTAAGGAACAGTGGAATTATTTGGAGTTAAGGCAAAAAATAAAGCATTGGAATTCTTAAGGGGTATGGTTGAAAATACAGGAATTCTTTACGGGCATGAATTTCTATAGGAATTCTTGAGGAGTCGTAGTAATTTTGAATTGAATTCTTCGGGGTTAACACACTTAAATGATGATTTCTTGAGGGGTGAAGACATTTTTAAAGGGGTAAGGGTAAAAGAACGATCCTCAACAGTGGGGGGGGGGGGGGGGGGAATGCGAATTTTAAATGCAATAGCCCATTCAACATCATGCAAGATTGCTCGATACACTTTCGTTGTACGAATGTTTGATGGCGATCACACCATTCAGCTTCATTCACCATTCTTCAGAATCATTTGACATCATTCACCAGGATCAAACAGGTTGCCGAAAGCGTTAACTTGCCGAATTCAGGGGGCCCGTTCAGTTTCTCGAAAAAGCCCCGAAAACTTTTCGAACCCGGAAAGCCATTTGTAAGAATATGAACAACTCATTCTACAAAGCTGTTATTTTAACATGTCTTTATGATAAGAAATGTTAAACATATAGTAAAGTTTCATGCTTAGAAACGTTTCGGGGCTGTCGAAAAACGCACGCCGGGATACTATCATTAATTAAGGAGAAACGGGTGTAAGACTGGAATTAACTTTACAACAAGATTTTAAAATCAGTATTGCATCAGGAATCGGGGTTCAGAAACAAAAGTCGGTACGTTCAGTAAACAAGGACACTTTATTGTTTTAACTAAATGTATTTGATTACTCTTTACCGCTATCTACTAAGTTATACTTCACTTGCAAAACAGTCCAAAAGCTAAACTAGGTAAAGCAGAAATTAAAGCCTTGAAAAAATCACATCAGGATAAAAATATACATTGTCTTGACTAGTTTCCTAAAGAGCTACTTAAATACAATTTAAAAGACACTTGAGTCGATAAAATTTATTATATGCTGTGCCCTAAAAAGAACTGTCCCCTGTGAATTTGAAACACTTAGTCTTGACCATTTCTTTTTTTTCTTCATGCTAAGCAGTTTAAAGATCTCACTGTATAAAAAACGTAAGGCTGCTGATGAACGTCTACCGTTTCAACGTTAAGTCTAAGTTTGATTTTTTCAAAAATAACTTGAACAAAGAAAACTGTAATCGACTCTGAGAAAGAGGGTTTGTATTCCACATTGGTACTGTTCGTCAATTTCCGACACAATTTAGAAATAGTTTCACGAAAGACAATAAATTTTGACTATAGACAAAAACTCTCGTTTTCGCGTTATTTATCACCAAGTCTATATTGCTAATGATTTCAAGGTCTGCGTAGAGTTTTTTTTCAACGTTAACAAAGAATATTAATCTTTTTTAAGGCATAACATCAACGTGGAAGAGTTCTCCCTTTTTATCGACGCATTGATTAAATGCTCGATCGTTCATCACTGGTTGCTGACAATCTTGTAGCCTCGGCCGCGTTTCATCACGCGCGTGACGTGTATCACACCCGCGAGAGCCAACACACTGGCTGCTGCAATGACCACCATGAGTGCGTGTGTCACGCGTGGGTCCCACCCTGAAGAAATAAAAAAAGCGGACACGCCGGATATTAGAGGGGCTTAGTTGCAAAGTGTTAGACTACCCCCCCCCCCAAAAAAAAAGCCAATTAACCGTTGGTAAACAGACCGATACTATCAAAGTGTGTTTCAAAACCAGAGAATTAGTTCAACGAAATGCGAAATACAACCTATGTTGTATGTTGTGAGCAAAATAAACAATTTATTTCCAGTCATTAATTTTGGATGCCCGACCGTTTTCTTCTGAGCACCTCAGTTATTCCCCTCTGTGAATGTAGACACGACTCTAAAGATGTTGATATCACCGGTGTCTGACAATTCTTTTGCTCACAAGTGAAACCATAAACAAGCCGAAAGAATATGACTGGTCTTCAAACTATTAGGACAAACAGCTCTAACACGAATACGTCACCTTCTGTCTCTCCTTTCTCTTTTTCATTTTCTGCTAGCTTAGATTGATCCTGTTGTGGTCCCTTGAGCGCGATATCAGGCACGTCATTGATAGAGGCCTCGTTCAAAGCAAAGGGGCCTTTGGAGATCAGATAGTTAGGGTCCTTAGACTGGACCTCTCGCTTGTCCCTATGCTGTGCCTGCTCCTTAAGCTTCTCCATGACGCTGTAGGGCGGGTTCACGTGCAGTCCCGGGATGCATCCCTTGGAGCAACGGGAATCGGGATCGCCCACTCGGCAGACCACTACACTGCAGTGAAGATACACGAATGGGAAATCTCCAACAAACTTGAAGGCTTCCACGCTGAAGCGCTGGCTTTGAGGAGAAGGAGAAGCTTCCATTTTGACCGTGTCATCGACTGGGCACCTAATAAAAAGTTATGCATCACGTCTGTGTTAGTTTATTGAATGGGCTTCACTTATTCACGCTCAAGATCACCAAAAACAAAATTCTACAAAAGATGCCAAATTTGATTTCGTAGAATACTGGGAAACAACAGTCCCAAAGGAAATTAAGTATCGCTGAAGATTTTATCCACAGGCGCAAACATTATGACCACCTTGTACAGCAAGATAAACAATCCCATAGGGAAGTACTGTTCAATAGCTTTCACGTGAATGGTCACACATTGGGATCTCATCCACAGACTTAAAAATTGGAACTAGCTTGTACAGAATCATAAACAGTACCACAGGAAAATACTGCTCTCGTATGAAGCTTTCATTTGAAAGGTCGCACCGTGGGATTTTATCCACAAACTCAAACATTCGAAGCACCTTGCACAGCACCATAGGCAAAGCCACATATTCTGTCCTATTTCAGAACAAAACGGCTCAAAAGATACACCTTTAATTTTCCCACTGACATACCTTAATAAGAGCTTTAGTTTAAGAGCTTTACTTTAACACAGTGGCACTAAATTAAATAGTTTTTATTTTCCCTTTTTTAGCTATCGTAAATCTCAACGCAATTAAGCCTTTGGCTGCAAGTTTTAAGTGAATAAAGCATCTATCTAACCCTTGTGTACGTCACCCCTCCCCCCCCCCCCCCGCCCACACACACGCACACACAATCAAGATATAACCTACCCTTCGTGTATCATTTCATGCCTGAACCTGTGCTCCTTGTTGTGGTCAGCGGTAGGAGTGGAACAGCAGTTTCCCGCCATGACTTGCAGACTCTGATCCAAGGTGGCGATGGACACTTCAAAGTACAGGCGTTGACGGTACGCTACTTCCACCGGGAAATCACTCCACGAAAACTTACTCTGATAGTTCTGGTCATTATAAAAATCCATTCGGATTGAAAAACGGCCATATCTGTGGAAGAAAAGATTGTCTTGAAAAGATAGAAATTTTATTGATAATCATAATACCTTCGTGTATGAGTCGAAGATATCTATAATATACTTGTTTTTTCTTTGACAATATTTGAACAGCTTATGAAAAGCTTGTTTATTGCGGCCTTTTATTTTACTCGGGAGGAAGCCGAAGGATTGCGCACGTACGTACTGCATGTGTAGTTAACGTAAGAAGAAAAGAAGACGAAAACAGAATGGAAGAAACGGTATTTATTTGTCTTACCCATTCTCATTGAGGTAGAGCTGCTTCACTTCCGGTTTTATGCCAACAGCGGAAGTGATGCCGTTGTTCAAGTAATAACAACAGAATGGGATATCAAACTCGTCCTCTCCTACTCGAGTAATGATGCTACCGGGCGACGCCTTTTTCTCCACAATTCTATTGCTGTAAACGATGAAGTTAGGTGTGCTGCGTCGCTTAGTTCCACACTTGTCCAAAGCCGTGTCGAAGATGTAGTGAGTGGGCGTTTCAGTAACTTTACATGTAGGGTCCAGTAGACTCAGAAAATCTCCTTGTAAGTCTCGTAGAGCTGTTTTGGGAACCGTTACTTGTATGGCATGCGTGCTGCAGTTCAGGAGAAGACCAACAGCTGAGAAGAACAAGATGTCAAAATGAGACTCCTGGAGTTCAAGCATCCATACATACAAGCAAACAAGAACTCCACGTATGGACAAATACTGCATGAATAAGCCCCTTTCAACCAACTGACTTCTTACATGTTTTTAGTAAAATAAAGTGTTTTTCAATTAAATGTCGAAATTAATTCGCGATTGTTTCGCTTGTTGCTTTTTTCATGATCTATGATTGGTTAAAAAATTGCGCCAAAACCAATTGTGACCTGCTTGTGTTTTCCCGCCCTTCACGTCTCTCACGTGTATTTGTTTGGAACTCTGACTTGTTTATTTGCTTGTTATCGTCTGCTTTGATTAACATTGGTTTTGGTTTTAGGTACCTCACTCAATTTGAAACTGCTCTTATATACAGCCAGTTGTTTTATCTACCTTCTTCGTAGACTTAAACCATATAAATCTGGCCGTGCTTTCTTTTTCATCATTATACTAACCTCGACAGTTGCGATTGTCGTCTGACAGAACCAGCGGGTCCGGGCATGCGCAGTGATGTCCGCCATCATCATTCACACACTCATGGCTACAACCACCATTTTGGAATTCGCATTCATTAATATCTGAGGAAAGTATAAGATTTAATTAACATAAACCACTTGGAAAAGAAATAAAGTCGTGGAGTAGAAATAAAATAAAATTTCACTCGTTTATCGCGTCAAATGTGCATCTGAAGTGTGCATTGGAAATTTTTCTCAATGTTATCTACAACTGGCTGCCCCAAAGCCTGAAAGCTTTCACAACTGATTGTAATTATCTCATTAATCTAATTGGTTATTTTCATTGACGTTTTAAGAACTTGTTGATACTTCAACTGAAGAATGACTCCTGTTGATGGTTTCATTGTTTTCTTTACTGTTGGAGAATATTAAGCCATTTTTGTTAACGAATAGCCCTCTACTCACGGGGAGTCAGGAAATGAAGATTGTGTTCAGGATCTTCGTTTTGTACGATGAAATGATACCATCGCCCCCTCCCCCCCCCCCCCTTTTCTTCCCATGCGAATCCTTCCCAGTGCTGAAGAGTAACTATATACATACGTCACTGTATCACTGTACCTTGGCAGCTGATTGGTCCACTGGGTGGTGACCAGACCCCCTGGCCGCTGCACTGCTGGAATGGTGGTCCTTGCAGTTTGTAGTTGGCTGGGCAGGACAAGTCACACACTGTCCCGGCAGGGCTGGGTGCTTGAGTACAGCTGTCTTGGACTATTACATGCTGACCAGCAGAAAGAGGGCTACAGGAGCTTCCTGTCAGACAAAAACAAAGGAGACGAGTCACGACTTTTTGTAAGGCGCATTGTTGTAGTGCTGTTAGAGTGTTGAGCTTTCGGCCGCAAGAGAGGTCGAAAGGTATGCACAGGAATGCACAGTCAGTCTCTGCTTAAAAGGCTCTTAAAGACACATCTTTTTAAATTAATTTATGTTTAGCTAGTTCACCGGTTTCCCTTATCATGTAGACCGATCTTTTTTGTATTTTATCCATTGTAATAAGTAGTTAGCATTTTTATATTTTATCCGTTCTTATTAGTAGTTAAGCACTTGTTATCTATTTTTTTGAAGCTTGTAACTTAGGTTTTGAATTTTTTTATCTTGTAAACGCATTGAGGCTCTGCAAAATGCGTCTATAAAAACTGTTATTATTATTATTATTATTATCATTATCATTATTATTATCATTATTATTATTATTATTATTATTATTATTATTAAGGTCGGTGTTGCAAGGCTGTTGTTTTCTTAAACAAGAAACGTTTCTCCACTTTCTCTGTCTTTGCTCATCTGTATAAACACGTACCAGCAAAAACCTGCTGGGGCTAACCCTGTGATGGGCAGACATCCTACTTTGAGGGGGACTAGTGATACTCCTACGCATTCTAATTCCTTTATGCTACAGAAAACGAACGCTATTCGCGGTGGGGCTGCATTCTTGCCGCCCATGTAACTCTTCTTGTATTTTTTTTCTTTCTCTAGTTGAACAAAACGTCTTTAGCAAGTCAGAAAAATGGAGTACCGTTGGCGGATCCAGTATTTTTTAAAGGGGGTGGCTGACCTGACAGAACAATATCAGAACATTCAAAGACAAAGTCGCCTCAATGACAACTCAGTTCCCTTTCATAATTTCAAGCTTAAACGACCCCAAAGAGGGGGGGGGGGGTGGCTAGCCACCCTATCCCCCCCTGGATCCGCCCCTGCGTAGGAAAAAAAGAAGCACAAGCACTGGGAAGAATTGAATGGAATACAAGCTAAAAACAAGGAAAGAAGCTACAATAGTTCTGAATCCTGTAAGCTTAAGACTCTTCACTGAAAAAAGATCCGCACCTTCCATCTCTCAATAGAGAGGAAAGTCGGTTTCATTGTAGATATACGTTTTCGTATACTCAACCTTAATCAGTTTGCTCGACAATTTTTGATGTTATTTCGATGTCCATGTTTAGTCCTATTATTATTTTCAAGCAACAGGATCAGATTTAATAAACAGCTAAGGAACCGCTCTCAATCCCGGCAATCCAAAATACCTATTTGTTTGTTTTAGCTTCTTCAATCGGTGAAAGGCTTTTTAATCCCTCTATGTCAGGTTTGTCTAGTTTATAACAGGCGAGTAAACAAAACTTTGTGATCTTTTACGCCAATTTCAAGTCTTTTTGCGGCAATGCAAATTATGCATCACACGAAACAACTTTGCCGGTAAAACATTAAACGAATTCTAATCAATCCCTTTTAGATCTTGTGATTAATTTTTAATTTAAAATTAAAATAAAATAAGTTACGTTGGGTGTGCCAAAGCAATCTCAGCGAGGCGTGAAAATGGCTATCATCGTTGTTTTCAGAAGCTTAGCTGTTGTAGGAAACTCGGAGACGAGTCCAATTTCGGACAGCCGGACAGCTTAGATTGCCCACACTAAAAGAGCTGTCCGTGTTAACTTGGAGATTAAATGAAGTGTTGGAATTATTTACTGCAGTGATTTGCTTCGGTCGTCTTGTACGGTTTAGTGAGCTGTCGGAGTAGACTGTATTGACAAAGCAATGCAAAATTCCAAAACTTAAATTGTTTTCGTTCAGTTCAAATGCTATATAAATTTGTTGATGTCGATATCTCTTTCAATATCACAGTACATGAAGCAAAAGCCCAAAGTACTCACTTTTAATGTACTTTGGGCTTTGCTTCATGTAATGAACTAAAGCTAGCCATTCTTGAGTCAAGAAGAATGGCTAGTTTTAGTTCAATTTTAAAAACTTACAACCGCGGCAAAATCAAGCTCCAGCATTCCCCAGCTTCCTAGCTACGTTGACGGATTCCAAGGCCAGTTGCTGGCAAAATGTGTAGTATACTAGAGATACAATTATATGTTTTTCCTTTGTAAGGATAAATTTTGGCTTAGATCCTTACAGTGTAACTGGTTTTCAAATTGTTCAAAACAGCCAGAGTCAACGGCAAAATTTGGCGATGAACATTTTGCAGCCCTGTTACCCTATATCATAGGCACCAAAATTAGGATACCGAAAAATTTTAGACTTAAGATGCCTCAACGTTTGTCTTGGACTATTGCGCTTGGAATCTTGCAAGCTTGTCTTGGAATTTTTCTTCGTGCCCAGCAGTTTGAGACCCGCATGTTGCTAAGAGTCCCGTTCTTCGACAATACATGACTTTTAACGTTGATTTTTTTTCATTTCTGTAGACACAAAAGCCCACATACCTGGCTGGCCTACATCAGGGACGTTACCATTGACAATAGGATCCTCTGCTGTGCTGAAGATAATGAGAGAAGCAAGGAGCACTAAACGCCTCATCTTTAAGTTGAAGAGAAATCGAATCCTCTCTCTCTTTCCCAAAAAGCTCTTTCCCTTGCAAACACAGCCCAGAAAAAAAGGCAGTGGGTGATTTAACTTTTCTTAATTATCATTACAATGCCTCCCACACAGAGCAGTAAAATAAATAAACCAAGGGATTGGCAATCATTGACACATTCCTGCGCAATTTTGCTGTGCAAAGATAGTCAAAATTGAGCAAACAGCGTTGATCCGTACTTGTCAGCTTAAGTAAACATTTCAAAAATAATGAAAGATTCCTTTGCATCCAACTTGAAGGCAAGCTAGCCAAACGCCGTAAGGTGATGAGCTAGGCTAAGGTGGTATACCATCCGACCATTGCATTCCCTTCCACTGCCTTTAGGTGCTTCTTTTGCATCTTAAATAACGAGAAACAACTTTCAGTTTTCGTTTTGGAATCTTATCTTTCACATACATAACTTAGGACCCCCCCTCCCCCTCTAAAAAAAGCAAAGTGGGTGGGGGAGGGGGTGAAAATTTCAGGTTTACTTTTCATGTTGCGCCCTTATGGCCTTCTAGTATTGAAAAAAAGATTGAGGAGGGAGGTGGGGAGGGGGGTAGCAACCTGGGCTCCTTCCCTACACGCCACTGTAATTCCTCCTGATTGAAGGCTAAAATGTCTTAGCAATCCGCATTTGTGACAAAGTTTTGTCCGCCTAGGACACTGCCCTACACTGAATGCAACGTCCAGCCTCTTAAAACTACTGCACACACATGAAGTCCTTGCGTGCATGCGTTTCCATACAGTACATAGGAAAAGCATTTGTTAAACACTGTAAAATTATCATTTTCATTTTCTCAGTTTGAATGTTAATAAAAAAAGGATTCTTGTGTCATAAGAAAAACCTTACAGAGACAAGTACAATACTATTTTAGGTACATAAAGAATGGTAGGAAAAGTTAATGTTGTAAAAAGCTAGGCTAATAGTTCCAAACTATAACCAGAGAAAAAATTTTCTACGTGCGCAAGAGAAAAGAGGTCTGGGGTAGAAAATGACACTTTTTAGCCAGCACGCATGCGTTATATCCCTACATGCATTGAGCATTAGCATTCAGCCATTAACCACGCAAGTGTTTTTCCCGTAAGGCAAAGGTCTTTTCTATACGAAAACAGCTACTTTGGAAATCAGTTTTAAATTGGAGGCTTTTCAAAGCGAACCATTTTAATTCGGTGTGCACGTGGGGCAATTTCGGGTAGAAACTGCAAAATTGCCCGAAACTGCCTCGACTGCACCTTCGATTATATCGTAATGCTAAAGAGAAAAGTTGCTCGTGAAAAGAGTATTGATAACTACTGACATTTCAAAGGCAATAAAGACACGATCGTTTAGATTTTCTTTGAATCCTTTTATTGTGGTTGAGTGAAAGTTGTACATGAATATTAATTCCTTAGCAACAGGTAACCAGCGTCACGTGATCTCTTCCTCAAGGACACGTACAAGATACCAAACATAGTGAGAACTGTCACAGCGGCCATAGCTGCAACAAGTGGCACGTTCACTACAGCTGGAAAGACAAATTATAAGCAATTTTAAGTTGAGGATGTAATGTTGTATTTCATTTCAGTTTTTCTTTATTGTCGCAATATTCAAAGCAAGATTAATTCATCCCTAGACAACAGACAACTCGAAATCTTCAGCTATTTTTACCTTTATTTTTGCGTTATACTCTATCAACATTCCAAATTTTATTAGTTCTTTTTTCTTCTTTCCAAACAGATAAGTAAGCTTAGTACTGTTTCAGACTATAAGTGGTGTGGATATTTAATCTTGAAAATTAAAATTATGTCGCGTGAAGTTTTCTAATGGACCTGTTATTGCAAATCACTGAAAGTAAGTTTATAATTTATCTTCAATTTTGTACGAGTATTTTGGCAAAGTTGCTGTTCTGTTTTTATTCCGATCTCCTCAAAGGTATTTAAATTTAATGCCTCAAAGAAAGTCTGACTGTCCCATACGTTGAGAGAGTCCTCTCTAAAAACGTGAACGAAAAAGTGTGGACGCCTCAAGTAACTCCGTCGTAGCCGTTTCTTATTCTTTTCTTTTGTTTGTTTGTTTTTTTAACATATATATAGTGTCTTTGGACCTTCTTTTAATGAGCTTTAATTATTGTAGTTTATGTTGAAATCTGTAACATAATTAGCCGGTTATTAAACGAGGTGTAACTTGGAATCTCAAATCATTTTTTTTTTGTTTATTATAAAAGGGCAACTTAAGTAGATAATAGTTTTGTAGTCGGTTCTTTATACCTTCTTGACACAGCTGTTTAGAGTAAATTGGTTTTGATCGCGGTTTTCTTTAACTCGATCCCTCTAAACGCGTATACGTAGTTTGAACAACCAGCCTTTTGAGTTTGAACTACTTGCCTTCTTGGTCCATTTTCTTGGAAGCAAGATTGTCATCTTCGTCCCGATAGCCTTTATTATAATCCAGAATGATTGGTCCCTGTGCCAGGGAATATACATTGTGATCCTCCACCTCGCGTCTGACTCGGCCTTTCTTCTCACATCCCCGGGCGCACCTGGACTGAGCATCGGATGCATTGCAAATAACCACGTGACAGTGAATGAAGACAAACGGCTGATCCACAAACTCGAAGGCTTCCAAACCGAATTGATAGTAGCCCGTGGGTGGAGAGAAGATTACTGCTGTGTCATCAACTACGCATCTGATGACAAAAGAAATGAAATAAAACATCTTAAAAATAAAACATCTTTCCTGCCACGCATGCGTGGCAGGAAACGTTCTTGGTTTTGAAAGAATTGCGATGTTTTCAATAGCTATTTTATGAGAGTTATTTTAGGATTCGAAAATATTAGGTAGCAGAAGCAGACTCGTAGCAGACCCCGAGGTTCCTTCCTTTTTTATACCTCAAAAATAAGCCAAAAACAGCAGACCATGGCGGAATTTTCGTCACTGGAAGATATTAAGATATCGATATATATTTATCAAGACATATCTCGTATATTTTTGCGTTGTAATTTCTGCCAAATTTTGCAAAAATTTGCAGTACTTAGACTCAGCTGCTATGACTTTTAGTTCAAAGTTAATTCTGGCAACCCTTTTGTGTATTGCAAGAGTCCCCCCTCCCCCCCCACTAAAAAAGGCACCCCTTTAGGGTTGGAGTCTCCTTATATTCCACCATAGGGAGCACCTCTGGGGTAGTAGACTAGCGCAGCTGCTATATGCGCCAGTATATATGGTCTTCTGCCGTGGCACCACCCTTTCGGTGACTTTGTTTTATTTACACTTTACGCTATGTTTGACACAAGCTGTATCTTGTCCTTACCCATTATCCAGTATTACATGTTTCTTAGGGTCGTTCTCGTTTGCTGTTGGTGTGGCGAAGCATTTTTCAGCCAAGATTGAAAGGTGCTTGTCATTGCTGTCAACCCTTCCTTGGATGTACATGTGTTGCCGCAGTTTTAATGACAGGGGGAAATCATCGGGACTGTATGCCGTTGCAAAGCTGAAATTTTTAATAAAAATCATAGAGGTAATGGAATAAATAAATTTTGTTGGTTTCAAGTGTGAAATATCAGTTTTGCCTCACGACTTTTGTATATTCATTTTTTCGAGTGATAGTGTCATCTAATTGCCGAATTTCAGGTCGTCATCAAGTCATTGGTAATGAATGGGAGCAGGAATGGATGCCACCTTTTTAGAAAATTAAAAGATAAATCGTTAGCGGCCGATCTCAGGTTGGCCATGGGGATACGTGTGCATGGTTGAGGTATATTTACTGGGCGTGGAATTATTTTCCCATCCTTGTGCTTAAAAACCAAATTTCCATAGAATGAAACTGATTCCAAATTAGTAAGGAGCAATAGAAATACTAGTTGTCCTAGTTATCTATACGTGTCTAGCAAAACTAGAACTGTTTCTAAATAGTTACCTCTGTCCTTCAATTGCATTTTCCAAGCATTATTTTCTTTGGATAAATTTTAAACATATATTAAGTTTATACCTTTTGCTGTGGAATAATTCCAGTACAACAGTGAAGTTTCCTTTTCCTTTTCCTGAGAAAACCAGTTTACGATTTTCTGGTTTTACTCCAACAGCTGTTGCCACTCCGTAGCTAGAATAATAACAACTGAAAGGGATCTCGATTTCTCTGACCCGTGTCGTGATGTCTGAGTTTTTCAATGGAATTTCCAGGACTTTGTTGCTGTAAACAATGGTAGACTTGGTGTTCCTTCGGGTAGTGTTGCATCCGGTCAGCGGTGTTTTGAGAATAAAGTGCGTAGCAGTTTCAGTTGCTCTGCATTTTGGGTCCAGGAGGCGCACATGCTCTCGGTCCATTCCTTTGAGAATGGACTTGGGGATGGTTATGGACATATCATTTTGACGGCAGTTAATGATAACACCTTTTGCTGCAAAGAAAATGAAAAGAGGTGTCACACATTATGTAATTTTAAACGGCTAAGTGAAGACGGAACGAACTAGGCAGAACTTAATATTCTGACAGCACGATAGAGAGGCTTGGGTATTGTAATGGGACGTTTCGTCACTATTTACGATATGAAGGAGAAATATTTGTCATTTCACGTCGGTCAGTCTTCCTGTACGCTGCCTTTTTCACTTAAGTCATGATTGGTACACCTCTTCCCCCGAGGGCCAGTGCAATCTCTTGAGATAGGGAATACGTTTCCACATTTTTTGGCCGCATCTTAAGGGATTTGTTGGTGGTTTTTTGTATCTGGCGTGGTACATCACTGTAGATTTCATGCTTGTATTGTTCACATCCTGTTTTTGACTATCCTTGTACAGTATTTATTTTAGTTTAACGTTTTATCAGGGCTCATTGTTCTCAGTTCACTCGTCCGAAATAAACGATTCCACATTGATTG
Source organism: Siderastrea siderea (assembly GCA_964030785.1). NCBI lineage: Eukaryota > Metazoa > Cnidaria > Anthozoa > Scleractinia > Rhizangiidae > Siderastrea > Siderastrea siderea. The sequence continues at coordinate 10,576,885 of OZ034971.1, read as the reverse complement.
TCTCGTGATAGTGGAGTTATCATCTTTAAGACTACCACTTTCCGGGCTCATCTTACCTTCACACGAATGCTTATCATCAGCTAATGACAATTCTGGGTCTGGGCACGAGCAAATGTAACTTCCATCTGTGTTCGTACATTCGTGAGAACAGCCACCATTCCTTACTGCGCATTCATCGATATCTTTAATTGAATAAGACAACCAATAATCATGTGCATGTTTGTTAATTTTCTGTGAACAATTTAATTTAGTTGGATAGCTACAAGACTACAACACGGCTCAAAATTCAATTCCTCGTGTTTTTAACTACACGAAGAGTGGCTATGGATGACTTATTTCAGCTTAGGTTGAAAATGGTGATAGCGTAATCTAAAATCTTGAAACAATGTGAATTGAGGGAAACTAAAATATGCTGATCATGTCGTAATTCGATTTTTTTCAAGCTCATAAGTAATATTGATTGATGAACTTATCTATATACTGATCTCAGTGTTGTTCGAAGCAATTTTAATACCATTTTTGCAGTGTTTTCCTCTGTAACCAGGTTTGCACGTACAGCGGTAGCTGCCATGAGAGTTGGAACACTTTGCTCCGTTGAGGCAAGGATTAGAACTTGGCAGACATTCATCGATATCTAAAAATGAATGACATCAGTATGACGATCATGTGTAGGTAATTAAAATAATTGATCAGTGATTCAACGTTTCAAATAAAATTGCAATCCACCCTACGGAAAAAGATGGCGGCTGTACATTATACCAAAATACCTTGCGAACCTATCACAGCCGATAGGCACATAAAAAGCCATATTTTTTGCATAAATTTGCCCCTGCGCTAGCAACATTCTGTATGCTAAGTTTAAAGTTTAGAACTTTTCTTTGCGTTTTTATGAGCGTTTTCATGGTTCTTGTTCGCTAAGAACATGGGTAAAAGTACCAGTCGCCACCTTTTTCGGTACGGTGGATTAAAACGTTATAAGTGGAAAATCCTAAGATACACTCTGCTGCTAAGAATGTATTAAGATTTGCCAACCTCCCCCCCCCCCCAAAAAAAAAAAAAGAAAAACAAAAACAGCAACAACAAACAAACAATAGCAATTCTACGTACGCTTATTTCAAGAATCAAGATACACGATTTTATTCAGCAGAAATAAAGACTAGGAGTACAATATTTTTTTTAACGGTTGTCTAAACAATGCAGACTTAAAAAACATGCATTTTACAGAAGAAAAAGGATTGTCACCATGTTCGCAGTTTGTTCCATTGTATCCTTTTAGACATTTACAGCGGTAGCTCCCACGAATGTTAAAGCACGTAGCACCGTTCATGCAAGGTTTGGCAATCACGCACTCGTCGACATCTAGAACCAGTAATAGGAGTATTGGCAATCAATGCCCTAGTTGAATGTCCTTTTCGTTATTAGGCAGAAAAATGTTTTCTTTTTTTATTTCTGAATTCAATAAGATGACATAATCCAATAAACAACTCGTGAAAAAAACAAACATTCAGTGATTGATATGTTTGATCCTTCTGTTATCAGTCGGAAACATTTCTTTTCTATTGGTTTTACATACAAAATGAGACTCTAATGGAATAAATTAATTTTTTTGAACATTTTACCTCTATTGCTAAACAAAGTTATTGAGACTTTTAGCCTTAATTCTTTGCTCCTTTAGTAATTGGATGAACAAATTTGTTTGATATTGTTCTTGGCTTTGAATAGATAAAATGATCCTTATAACTCATCACATACGCGTGTATTAAAAAACAGTTAATTTGTTCCAATAAACCTGGTCTATTTGCAAGTGTTTTTGTAACAAGATTAGTTCGTCTAACGAACTTCAACGCATGCATCTACCTTTAACATGAACGATTAGGGATAGTTAGGTAACTTTGTAAAAATGGTGATCGTATCATACGCTTTTAATAACTTAGGACAAAACATAAGCATGCGCAGGAGAAACAGCCTGTGGGACGGAGAACGCACAACTGCATTCTTTTTCTTTTTCTGTTTTTTTTTTTCAAGGTCACAACTTTTTGTAATGTATACATGTTTCGGATGAAACTTTCATCTATCTTCTTTTTAGTTACCTTTCCCGCAGCGATTTCCGGTATATCCAGATTTACACGTGCAACGATAACTTCCAGGGGTATTGTCACACATAGCTCCATTGAGACAAGGTTTAGAAGTCAAACATTCATCCACATCTAGGGACAGTTTATATTAAAAATCATAACATGTTTTGCTGTCAAAAGAAACTGGCGATAAGCTACTATTGTATTCATTATGTCATAGTTAACGTTATCATAGAGAGCATAATTATTTTCCATTGATTTCTCGGGAAAAAAATGCTCTTTTCGGCCGGAAGATGTTAAGTCCATGGGAGTGGAACCTGAGTTCACGTGACCAAGTTAATCAGGTGTGACAGAACTTGTCAGCGATCAATTACCATATTTAACAAGGAAAAATCTTTTACTCCTAATAACTCTCTGCTGATCCAGTATTTTCTTCTAAATTTTTATTTGAAAGAAAGCTCTTGGAGAGATTTATCTGAGCATGAAAAAAAATGACACTTTTACCATGAAAAAATGACACTTTTACCGTGGCTGTGGTACCTTAAAGGTGAATACGGAAGAAATTAAGAAGTGAGGTTTAACTTGTGGCTTTAGAGAGATAACCAAAAAGGTACAACATCTTGGTTTGTAAATGTCGTTAATCTAGAATTGATTTGTTCACCAACCTGTCTCGCAGTTTTTTCCTGTATAGCCTGATTTACAAGTACATTGGTAACTTCCAGGAAAGTTTTTACATTTCCCTCCGTGCCGGCAAGGTTTTGCAGTTTGGCATTCGTCGATATCTGCAAAACAGGATTTATTAATTTATTTAGTTATACATCAGATATGTTAAGACATGTTGAAAATAATACCTTTTCCGCAGTTTTTTCCAGTATATCCAGACGAACAAGTGCAGCGATAACTTCCACGGATGTTAACACACGTAGCTCCATTGAGACAAGGTTTGTGAGCGTAACATTCATCCACACCTAGTAACAGTAACATGCAAATAATCATGAAGTGTTTTGCTATCTGGATAGATGGTAAATCTGTGTTATGGTAAATGGTAAAGTAACACGGCGGCTGCAGGTGACCTACATGGCCGGTTTGTGTGGCATAAATCAACTATAGGAGAATTATCACCACCAGGTATCAGTGCTCAAGTCAAGGTGCTAACAAGGAAATTCGAGACCTCTGTTATAGCTAAATGTAATTACAGTGTGATAGTAACGTCTTGGGTCTTTTTTTTCTGTCAGAATCCTTTCAAGTGCACTTAATTCACCTTTTTCTGAGTAGGACCTACACCTGATTTAACCGAGTCTGCATAAAACTATGTGCTTGATCTTCTGCAGTATGTACATGTCGTCGCAAAAAATGCGTTTATACATAGTGCAAGTTGTATGTCTAGTACTACATTTGTCAAGCCAAGACTGCAGGTTTACAAATTCAATAAACTATCTATGTAAATTAAAATGGAAGTGTTGGAAACGGCAGTTTTGTAAAACTTGGTTACTGTTTAAGGTAAACCTTCTAAACCGTATATTACTACTTGTCATCCGCGCGCGCGTACATACTGTTTTTTGTACTTAGTTTCAGATCTGACAGTATCTCCAACTGGCATGCACTAAACAATTCCTGTTAACAGATAAGGCATTACCTTGATTCATCACGGCAACTATCTGTTCTGGAGTTAGCGCAACATTGTAAACCCCCATTTGAGCGATTGCTCCCTTGAAGTATCTTTCATCGCCTTTTTTGACTCCCATTCGAACTGCTGCGTCATTTGTTGAGATCCTATATCCTGTACCAATATTCTGCGTCTTGCTTAATACTCCGTTAACGTAAATGGAATTGGCACCAGTCAGGTGATTGTACGTTGCAGCAACGTGGACCCACTTTCCTACTTTAAGAGGCTGGTCTGATATAATGGCGGGCAGAAACGCATGATTGGGATATTTGGTGACCCGGTTAAAGAACTTGCCAGCGACGATCCAGATATGGACTCCCCAGGCGCCAGTTTTCTTGTAATTGAAGATCGGTCCGTCTTGACCTCCGGGTCGTACCCAACACATCAGGGTAAACGACTGCTGAACGTCCAAGATTCCGCCGCCGTTAGGAAATTCGATGTAACTGTTGCTATTCCCAGAAAATTCATATGCTCCGCGAGCCTCATTGTGGGGACCACTTGTTAACACTACATTGCTGGCACTTCCCCTTAGCTCCGCCCTGTTCTGTTCATCGTTGGTTGTGAAATGTTTATTGAGGGGATAGAAGGCAACAGGTTCTGGCAAAACTAAGGAAACAGTTAAAAGGCAAGTGGGTCTCACTGAAGAGAGCCATAGCATATGAGCGATACAAGGCAACATCAACTGTTAGCAGACATAAAAAAAATCGTGGTATATTACGAATCCGCGAACTTGATCAGCTCAATTGTCAGTGTCTATTTGCAAGTAGACAACGAGCACGAGACATGTCCTTGGGAAAGAACTGAATCTCGTTAACTTTTTTGTGTGTATTTTATGAACACGACTTAAATATCGTTCCCGATTTCAATCATTTATTTGTATAACAAAACAGTGGATCTTTCTCGAAGAAGTCAATGCACACATATGAAATTCGGCCTTGTAACCTTATTACCACGTGGTTAGAACGCGTAACCTTTCAATCAATAACGAGAGGAGACGTCGACTTTCAAATTTGATAAGTGAAATTTAGTGAACTCATTAAAATTTGACTCAAAGAACAAGACAGCATTTTGTGGTCAGCAGAAACATGAACATGCACTTTGTTTCTGGTCAGTTTAGTTTTGTCAACTTGAACTTCAATTTAAAATTTGATGAAATACGCTGAACGCTTTGTCTGCGTTTCCGATCCATAAACTTGATAGAAACACTTGACATTCTAATATATAACCAAAAATGTTTTACTAAGAATTATAGGGATATTTGTTTTATTTATAGCTATACTTACCATCAGTAGAGCTTTCCACTTTGGCAGAACAGATCAACATCAAAGGTATCGCTATCAATGAAAACATCTTCACCTGCCAAGAAAACGAAAAGTAGAGCTGTTTGGAGCAAGTCCATTTTGATTCAGAACCCTTTATTTTTTAATTTGCAAATTTCTTTGTTTGTTTTTTTGGAATTCAAACAGTATCGCCCTCAATCTGCTGCTTGCAAAAGAAATTTTTTAAACACGGAGATAAAGAGCCAAAAGTACTCATTATCTTAACTTTGTCTGACACCAAGTTATTTGCGTATTTATTGGACTTGTGGAGGTTCAGCTTTCGTAAAACTGTTTTATTTATTCATATAGTTAAGGTGCAAAAAACGTATTTTAATTTGCGACATTTTGAATTGTTACGCTGCATGTACATAACGCGAAGATTAGAACAAACAAGCTCAGCCGACAACGTTTTGTGGTCGAGAGCAGAAACATTAACACGCCCGTGACACGTTTGTGTCAGTTAATTTTTAAAGATTGCGTTAGATTTATCTGCTTCTCGCAATGCGGAGTATATATATTTTATAATTAAGAAGGAAATGTTGGTTGCGGAAGCAACTCCTCGTTTTGAGGTCATTTTCCTATTTAATTCCAATTTCAGCTTTACACTGAAGTGCATTTGGTTTTAAGAATGGTGACTTCACCAGTTTTAGCGTTCTATACATACACAAAAAGTATGTTCCAGGCGAAAGATTTAATACGAGCGGCTCAATAACTAAAAGTTTTGAACTGTAGCAAACTTGATTTTAAACTGTTCGAGTGGTACGTCGCGTCTTTACTTGGAAACAGTTTCACTATCGAAACAACACATAGGAGTGTGTCCTCCGTCTCGATCAGTGATGGTGCATCATGCGTATTCACACACAGACACGATTGTTGGGCGTAGACAAAAAATAACTATTAGCCAGATACAATGGATTTGAAGCGTTTTTGGATGTTGATTTTGTCAGTTTGAGTCAGTGTTTCTTAAGGAAACAAGAATTAATTCGCAAGAATTATAAAAATACGTACCTCTTTCTCAGAAAGGAGCAGCATTCTCTTCAGGCAGAAAGAAGGGATGAAAGACTGCACAATTCTCTGTTCGTTATTTATTTTGTACCAGTAACAATGAATGTTGTGATTTTGACGAGGAATTGTGCTGCAGCAGGAATACTAACACTTAAAAGTTTTTTTTTGTATTTCAGGCGAACGGGCAGCCCCCCGGTAGGGTGAACTAACACTTAAAAGGTATGTTCCTTTCCTAATTAGCTTAAAAAATTTGTTCCCTATTCTTCCCGGACATAATAAGATGATGTAATCTGAACAATGTACTTGAATTTTTCATTCTTAATGAAAGAACATAACTAGCAAGGCTTTTAGTCTGACATGTATCTTCTTTTCGTAATTAGGCTTACAAATGTTTTTGAATTCAATAAGATGACGTAATCCAATCATGTAACATTTTGCGAAATTTTCCCACTTTCACAATCAGAAAAATTCAGTGATTGATTCGTTGATCCGTTCCGTGTAATCAGTCGGAAAAAGTTTCTTCCTACTGGTTTTTGCATACAAGACTGTATTCGAATGAATTTTTTTTTTGAATTTTTTTTACCTCTATTAAATAAGAAAGTTTTTGAGACTTTTAGCCTTAATTCTCTGTTCCTTTCGTTATTGGGTAGATAAATTTGTTTGCTAATGTTCTCGGCCATGATGAAATTGTCTTCAATTTATCACGTATACTGTATAACAGTTTTGTCTCAATGAAACTGATCTATTTGCCAAAACCCTTAAGATGTGTACACATAATTGCAATAACGTTGTCATATAAACATAAAAAAAAAGAAAAAGGCCAAATAGGAAAAATTAGGTACGCTAACTACATTCAGGGAATTAATCTGACCATGGTAACCAATTTGCCTTGTATCAACTCATCTGATATCAAATATAAGTACTACACCCCAGTATTAACTCCCATTTGGCTTTTTTCTTTATTCTTTTTTCCATTTTCGTATGACAACGTTATTGCAATTAGGTATAAATACATCTGTGCTGAAAAAGTGCTTTTTTGGTAACAGGGTTAATTCGTCTAACGATCTTCAACAGTTACACCTACCGTTCATGATCAGATATGAAAGATCAGGGATAGTTTCGCCTCCATAAAATTCAGTTTGTTCCTTTCTTTAAAAGCTGGTCGATGGTCAATTTGGTTGCCATTAGTTTAAAAAAAAAATGGTAAGTCTGGAGTTCCAGCGACTTCTTACCCCATCTCCTTTGGGCGAACTAGAGAAGGCGGACTTTCTTGCCTGTATCTCACAGGAGATCAGCGCCAGGAGGTGGCTGACACATAGACAATGACATCATTTAATCTAGAATGCATGTTCTACCCCAACATCAAAAATAAGTATACTAAATAAAATGCCACTGTTTGGAATCAAAATTGCATCACCAAAATATCTTAACCAAATAGCTTCTTCTTTCGTCATCGACGCGGAAGCATTTTAAAAATAAGTCCCTCATAACATGCTCCATGTAGGAAGCTGCTATCCTATGAACCGTCGCCTGCGCCTTTTTCGCTCAGTCATGTGATCGATGCTTACTCCCTTTTATCTCTTTTCTCTCTCTCTCTTTTTTCTCTTTCTTGATTTTATAGTAATTAGTGATTACGTTTTAAATAAAAAATTATTCTACTCTGGCTTGCTGGATATCAAATGATTATAACCAACTCGGCGCTACCCGCTATCTATCATTTGATATCCAGCACGCCCTCGTAGCATAATTGTTAATTATTCTACTAGGGCGCCCTGGATGTCGAATGATAGATAACGCGCCGAGTTGGTTGTACTCATTTGATATACAGCAAGTCCGAGTAGAATAATTGTTTTATTAAAAACACAACCACTAATTGTTATCAAATCAAGAAAGAAAGAAAAAAAAAAGAGAAAATAATTTTGCACGCAGGCTAGTGAACCGCTTCACTCCCAGAGTCAGTTATGGAGACATTAAAGTGGTGCCATCTTTTGAGTCTGTGGATAAAATCCTATTGTGCGACCATTCAAATGAAACTTTTTTAGCACTTAGGACTTTCACATGGGAATACTTATATTTGAGTATTTAACCGAATGAAATTTGGGATTTGTCATGATTTCTCTTAGGGTGCTCTTGGGAGTGAAAGGGTTAAAAAAGGGTTAAAGTGGTCATAAGATAAGAAACGCTCTTTGCATGGCCACCAATTTTAAAAGTTCTTTTAAAATTATCTTGCTAATGGGCAACTTAGGCAAGTACGTTTTCTTTTTTAAACAAAGATCGCCTTCTTAAAGAGTTAACATTCCAAAGCACTCCCTTTATTTGGCCATTGATTCAAAATAAAGTTAAAAAAGGGACAATAGCCACAGCTAAACCCAATTTCCGCAATTTTTGCTTTGCCCCCAAGAAAATGCGAAATTTTGCAAAATCGATGATTTTATTACGCTGTTAAAAGCTGGGGACAAAACATCCGGGCATGCGCAAGGATAACAGCTACGCACAACTGCATTCGTAATAGCAACCTTCAATATTCTCATTTTCTTTGCATTAAATTTACGACTTTATTGATCTCGTGTTTTAAAACATCACCACTGAGCTTTACCCCAATTAGCATTCGTACTGGCTACTCATAAACTATACCTCACACGATTCTCTTCCATTAAGTTTAAGAGCTTCAACCTTCTTTGTTCACATCTCCACCAAAGCATACAAAAAGTGGAGGGCCCTAAATTAAACAAGACGTTTTCGACACATGATGTAGCAAAATGACATCATTACGGGCAGACAGGACAACTTTGAAAGACTAATCTACACAATGTCATCTCCGACTTAGTATCTCAAGTACCAGCGCTAAAACGCCAGAGCTATGCTAGAGCTAAATCAGACATTCAAATAAGGACACCTTCACGAAACATCAAATAAATGAATATAGATCCAAGAATTTAAATGCGTCATTCAGTTCTATGGTCATTTTCATACCCAATTTATTGCCACAAATTTAACTTTTTTAGGCCTAAATGCAGTTTTAGAAGCTTAAACTATTTGCACGTAAGAGTACTATGATACTATGGTGAGTGAAACATGCCCAAAGATTATTCCAAGCTCTAATTAAGCATTTTGCAGATAATGCGTCATAGCGTCAGTAGTAAGAAAGTGTCCCGCTCAAGTGTTCCACTCTATTTGCTGTGAGTAAGTTTCTTTTACTCTTGATCATCAGTAGCAAGCACAGTATACCCAGCCGGTTTGTCACGTGACTTCTTTAATGCTCCCACCAAGAAAGCAACGCACATCAGTAAGAGGACTATCATGAGGGAGGGACTGGAAACTAAAGAGGAAAAACATTAATGACGTCACACGAGTTGCTTTTTGTATTCGGTATAAGGGAACCTGTTCCGGTAGCAGATAGGAATTAGATAGCAGTCAATTGAAGAGGTAATTCCAACCTGTCAAGAAAATACTGCAAAATGAGTATGACGAGATATTGTAACGAAATACATTGTTGAGCAAAGGATCATAACAACGGTATACTCGGAACCATTTGAAAATAAAATTCAAAGTTAAAAAAACATATTTCACTATTTTTACGTATTCTGTTATTGTTTAGTTTGATTTTATATCAAGAACTCATTCTGTAAGTATCACGCATCATCCTCAACGAACATCTTCATTTTGTTCAACCTGTTATATTGGAACTAGCCTGCTTGAACTCTCAGCTGATGCTAATGATTCTATGCATCCCCCTCTCCCACCGGTTGCAACGTTTGAAACTTCTTCATTTCAAGTACAGTATAAAGGCAGTTTCGATAACGACCAGCTACGCAGATTTGCTCAGCATGCATAGAATATCTGTCACGCTGTCACGTTACAATTCAAATCATCTATGCCTTATAACTCTACAGCCCAAAGACACTTGCCACTCTTATCCAGTTCACTGCTTTTCACTTTGTCTCGTTTCTCACGAGCCAAAAAGAGTGGACCCTGGGACAAAGAGTAGTCATCATCGGTCATGTAACCACTCACTTCACGTCTTCCTCAACCACCTGATGGACAGCTCTTTTCACACTGAGAGCTTGGCTCGGTTGCATTACAAATGATCACGTGACAGTGAACAAACACAAACGGATGATCAGCAGTGAACTTGAAGGCTTCCAGGCTAAACCGCTGGGCATTGACTGATGACGCAGAATGGTACTGTACCGTTAAATCACTTGGACAACTAGGCGAGAAAAGCATAATTGTCACGAACATAACCTACACGACTGAGTTATGTTGGTTTTGAACGTAACTGGTTTCCGTTGGAAAATATTTTTCGTAGGTGAGATGCATTTTAAATGTCTGGCTAAAACATGAAACAAATCTGGTTTCCGTTGGAAAATATTTTTCGTAGGTGAGATGCATTTTAAATGTCTGGCTAAAACATGAAACAAATCTCAGTTCGAAAACAGGCAATTTCTTTTAAGATCAAAACAATCTCAACTTAAAGCGAAAAAAGGAACAACAAGTCTTGAACCTCTGTACTGTGGATACTTAACAATTTCAAACTCTCTGCCAACTGAATAAGGAGGCCACAAGAGGTATGTTGCTGCTATGCTGAATTGAATGCTTTCAGCCATGGTAAACACAGCCCTAGTTCCAGCACAAGTAGCAAGGAGTAATAAATTTTATATATATCAAATGGAACACGAGAAACTGATAAGCTACCACATTTAAGGTGGCTGGAAACAGTTTTGTTTGGCGCGCGCAGGGGGTTCCAATTTACCCTTGAGACTCAAAAAAGGAACAAACAAAAATGGCGTCGCGCTCTCGTCTGGATTTCATATTTTGCACCGCTCTTTTAAAAGCTGTGTGAAGGCAGGGCTCACTTACTCGGTTCTGTCAGGAAGAACTGAAAACGACTGGAACATAGGTCACAATTCACTTGAATCCTGTCCTCTTCAATGTTATCAACGCGATCGTCAGCTAAGCCGCATATGAAGCGCAAAAGCTTATATTCAGAGGCTGTGCAACTGAACTGTGCTAGAGAGGACGGAGACTCTATCATCTCCATTGAAATCATATAAAGGCCCTAGAATAGTCGCCTTTTTACCAAGTCTCCCTAACTGGCTGTTTTGCAAACTCCGATTTGCGATTCTGAAAAACATTCCCGTTTAGAAAAAAGACAAAAAACAAAAACACAACAACGCATGTTTACGGTGTGGTTAGCACTACAAGGTAGACTACAGTAAAAGTTTTTTATTGTCTTCACATCATGAAATAACACGGAAAGAATTTAAAAGAAAAAATTAGTGTAGCAAAACTTACAGTGAGCGAAAAAATACCTTGTCAAACAGACAGTTTTTGACTCAAAAAAGACTTATTTATGTCGAAATGTTGACTAACCAGCCGCTACAAAGAAAATATTACAAACAATCAGGTGAAAGATTCACTTTCTACTTTGCTGATTTGGTAGTTTCAATCTCAGTTTCACCGTAAATCTATTTACTTGCGAAACAAAAATTTAAAAGCGTACCAGAGAATTTCAAAACAATTCACCGCGCGCTTTATTTTTATCAGCAGTTGGCTCGCTAAAAACAAGTTAGTTTTTTTCAGTTTTCTGGGAAATACTCCACATTTCCGGATAAAAGGATGAAAGCGTTTTCAGTGAACGTTAACTGCATTTCAAACGAAGGTGACTGAATCCCTTCAGTGTGTACCCTGGGCATGTGATAACAGCAAAAGATGCCTGCGGGGCCGAACATAGAAACAGTGAAACAAATATTAAAAATCCCAATCGGCAGGACGCAGGCAGCTTGGTTATTTACAAGAGTTCAACTCAAGTCTATTCGAGAAACAATCTCAGTAAGTAGGCTGAGCAGGACCAGCGTGGAACGAAACTTTTCGATATCAAGCCCAGTGCCCTAACCAAATGCCATTTTAAAATTGATACTGCAGTAATATTCACCATTGAAATGGCATGCCATCTATATTGTACCATCCAATAAATATCACAAGATTCGAACTTCACTCGGAAACGATACGTATCATAATCAACTCCACCATTCTTAGCTAATTTAATATAATTTAATATTGACTCAGAATGCATTATGCACATTTCTTACCGTCGCTATTCCTACCTTCCATCGGTCCATCTAAGACTTGTTCCTCCCAATTTGTGGTTCGTTCGGCGGCTTTTTTGATGTTCAGATTTGCTGCTCTTTCATCTACGTCTTTTCCTTTCCAATCCTTGACCCATTTTGTTTCTATTTCACCGCTTCGTTCGCTTGTGATCTCGGTCCCACCGTCCACTCCTTCGTTATCACATGTTATCACTGAACTCGCTGTATTCGACGTCTGTTTCTTGGATTCTTTCACATCCTTCACCATTCCATGCGCACATGAATCGTGTAGAGTCGTTGTCTCCCTCTAAAGATGCTGAAAGCCCTTGGTGACAGCAGCCAAGTAAGACTACAGAAATCACTAAAATGTACTTCAACATGTTTAACGTGACCGCATTCTAAGGTGTGATCGCTAGAATAGTAAAACGGTCCTGGATGATAAACTGTTAAAGTGTTCATAGCTGTTCAGTCACTGGCCAATCAAATTTAGGCAACCTTCAATTGAAATGACATGAGGTTAGTGTCTACTTTGTAGGAAAGATTTTATCGTTTTATTTCCTAGACCGAACCCCATATAAAACACTTCGAAGTGCTACATTCAGTAGCTTTAATTAAACTCAGTCGTCGGGTATGGTCAGTGCTCTTTGAGCTCTGAGTAGGAGTTTCCCGAGCCAATTCTTTAGCTCGTACCTTGTCTCTGACTATCATTACTTGTTCGTCCTTTGTTGTCTGGGATTGTGTGGATCTATCACTGATATGAAGACAGACAGATTTAATCATCGGCATCCGGTGAATTTCTTAACGGCTCTTGAAATGACATCCCATTCAGTACTTATATTGATGGATAAGTAAATACCTCATTTTTACAATGTTATTGTACAGCTTATACTTAGTGTACCTAAAAAATTAAAAACAACAACAACAAACTCAATGTAGTTTACGTTTCTTTTTAGTGAACGTACGGTGAACATGAACTTAAACTTTGCAAACCGTTCGTGCAGAGGTATTTATGTAAATAGTAGTACTTAGCTCTTCGAAGGCCGACATTTGGATGTTTTTTTTTTACAGCGAAACTTTTCAAACGTTACTCCTTTAATGGCGTTAATTCCTTATCCACTGAAATGTCGTAGTCAAAAAGTATACCGTGGAAGATTGGGTTATCATTCGAGATAGTTGTAGATAGTTGTAAGAAATGCGGACCTGACTGAAGGACGCATGCAGTTAATAATAATAATAATAAACCTTTATTTAACCACGATCTGTTTTAAAGCAAATACATGCTTGAGGGGTCGTGTGTACGTGTGACTAACTACCTACTTAAGAAAAATTTAATTTTACATTGTAATAAACTAAAATAAACGATATTATGTTTAAAATAAGATTAAGATTTAAAATTGAAAATCACACATGTGTTTCGGAGTTGTCTGGATCGACAAACTGCCAAAATTAAGTTTTTTAAATATAGGGTCCATTCTCGCTTTTTTGCAAAACTGCTTGTGGTTGATAGCGTTATTAAAGTAGCTTGACACAAAATTCCATAAGACTGCACTTCTGTACCGGATTGAGTTCTTCAAAAACGACGTTGAAAATCGTGGGACAACCGCTTTTAGGTGTCCTCTTAGGTTGTAGGGTCCGTGTCTCCACGTTACCAAATCTGAAATCGTTTTAGGAATCTTTTCGATTACAATATTGTAAAACAGCTTAATAAGACTGAGTTTGTATAAATCGTGTATTGAGTCCCACTTAGTGATTTCCATCACCGTATCCGAAGGTGTGTCCCATGACAAATTGAAAATAATTCTCGCTGCCCTGCGATGCAATGTTTCAAGTGCTTGTATGTGGTCAGAGTTGTTGCAACCCCCCCAGACAATGATGCCATACGTAACAGACGGCAGTATGACTTTGAAATAAAGGTCGAGAAGAGCTCTTCTTTTCAAAAATGAACATTTTTTCAGCAGGTTTAACTTCTTGGAGAAATTTCTTTTCAAATCTGAAAGGTGTTTCGACCAGGTAAGCTTATGGTCTATGATGACACCCAGCAGCCTTGTGTGGTGCACCCATGAGATTGTGGTCGAGCCAATTGTAATGAGGGGGTGTGGCCCAATGAAAGAACCTCTGTGTAACAGCATTGCCTCGCATTTTGTAGAGTGTGGTGTGAGGGAGTTGGTAACACACCATTCGTTAAGTTTATTAAGTGCTTTGTTAAGAAGACTACAGGCTTCATCAACAGTTGAGCCGGTGCAGTAGACTGTTGTATCGTCAGCGTACAGAAATAAGGTGCCCGAAGATAGAGCGTCTGGCATGTCGTTGGTATATAGGCTGAACAGGCACGGACCTAGGACTGATCCTTGTGGAATGCCACAGGTCACTTTCAGCTTTTTTGACCGGGCAGAGTTCACTACTGTAATCTGCGATCTTTGATTCAGGTAGTCCGTCAACCAGGATATGAGGTGTCCCTCGATCCCAAATCTATGCTTTAGTTTAGATAAAAGAATTTTATGGGAAACACAGTCAAATGCCTTTCTGAAATCCACGAAGGCAGTAGCAACCACTAAATTTCTGTCAAGGGCTTGTCTCCAACATTCCGTGAGGTGAACCAGCAATAGTTGGGTCGAGTGGTTCTTGCGGTAAGCCCATTGTTTGTCAGTGAGTAGACCATTATCCGTGACATGTTCTACTAAAGTGTCGGCCACACACGATTCCAGAATTTTACTTGGTACACTGAGTAAGGAGATGGGTCGGTAATTACTCGTGTCAGTCGGGTCGTCCTTTTTGAAAACAGGACATAGGTGTGCTGTCTTCCATTGGTCAAAAACTTTGCCTTTCTCAACACTTAGCGAGTACAACTTGGTGAGCGGTGGAACAACTTCTGGTTCAGCTATACGCAACAACTTAGGAGTTATTTGGTCTGGTCCCGTGGCTTTGTTAGTTTTTACGGCTTTAATTTTGCTCGATATCAGCTTTTCCGAGATTTGAATGTTAGAGACCGTTTGTATCGTTGTAGCATCTCTGTTATCCCTTTCTGTGGCGATTGCAGGGTTCCTTGAGAGATTTTCACCAATGCTTGCGAAAAAAGCGTTTATCAAGTTTGCTTTTTCTTCGTCCCGCCTGAACAGCGAGAGTGTTATCGTGTCGTTTTAGTGGCCCAATTTGAGGTCTTCTCTTTGGGTTTGTTGCATCGGAGAGAATCTTCCAATACGCTGCAGTGGATTTCGCAGATTCGATTTTTTCACGGAAGAAGTTTGCTTTCGCTTTTCTTACGTCGGCGTTTATTTCATTCCTGACTTTTTTGTATCTGGCCCAGGCAGTCTCGTCTTTAGTAGCCACAGCAGACTTGAATAATTTGTATCGGTAATTCATCTTTCTTCTTATATGTCATGAATTCCGTATGAAGACCAATCAGGCTGATGTCTGAGCTAAATCAATCGATCAGCGATGCTGGACTATTTACAGAACAAACCACATTCCCATGTTATTTATTTCAAATAAACTAAACCGATTTGTATTCCTCGACCTTTAATACCAAACAAGAAAACACATACGACGTCATACAGTCAAACGCCGATTATTCGAACTTCCCTGGAACTTCGTTCATCTCGACTTGTCGATTAACCAGTCTTTCTTTTTTGTCTCCGCTCTTAATAATGAATGATGAAGAGTCAAGACTGTGAAGTCTTTGAATGAAAAATGTGCAAGTAATTCCTTTAAACAGGTTTTTTTTACGTGTTTAATACTGAGTAAAAACTGAAACTGGACGAGATAAGTAGACGTCAACTCAGTTGCATGCAGGCACTGTAGTCAGCCATCTGTCTGATACCGTTTCTTCACATACTAAGAAAAATGGTACAGCACCGATACTGTAAAAAGTATTCTGACGCGTTCATTCCCCCCCCCAAAAAAAGAAATACTACATCAGAAGTCATTCAAGTCATTTGCACTTTCACGTCCGAAAATCAAACACGCGATTTTTCCAGTAGAAAATCATAAACAGCGTATTATGTGCACATACTTTTTTACTTGTAATGAATTGTTTCTCCAGCTTGTCCCTTTTGTAATAATCTTGAGTAAACAATGCGGCATCTCTTTGTTGACTCTCCTTGCGCAGTTTCATGCTGGTCAAAATTAATACATTGGTACTCTTGTTAAGTTATAAGAAAAACGCCGTTCGTTCGAAAATCGAGATTGGTTACGGTGCTTTTGGAAGTTTCTTGTTTTGGCCCTCTTCATTTGGGCACTTAAGTGAAAACGGATACCTCTTTGTTGTCGCCATCGTACAGAGCAAAATTGAACTCCAAATATTTATCACCTGATATAATTATATCATTACGCCGATCAATTGGAAACTTCAACATACCCCCCGGGGGGCATACCTCGGGCATTTGACTACCTTCTGTACCCGGGGAGTAGGGAATTTTGACGCGAAAGGCCTTCCCGGGGTGGGGAATTTGATCTTTGCCTGGGTAGGGGGGAGAATTTGACTCGGACGTGCCAAGTTTAAAATTTTTTTTTTTGTCCGTCTCCTAACGCACGTAATTGTTGAATATGGACCAATTTAAAGGCACGGATCTCGCTTTTGTGAGTAAATGGCTGAAGAAAAAGGGACTTAACAAGCTCTGCAGTATTTTTGAAGATACGTATGAAAAGTAGAGTGAGTTTGATGCCAAGGAGTTATAGATTTTATAGCTTCAACTGCCAATCACCGTTAAAAATGTCCATCCGTTTGATGATATAACTGTTTTATACCCACTAAAAACATTTGTTCTTTGGGAGGGGCATTTGACAGTCAATTCCGGCCTCGAGGGTAGGACATTTGAACACAATTTTGGCCCGGAGGGGATTTGAACGAGCTAGCCGGCAATCTTCAAAAGTTCAAACTTCCGCGGGGTTGCCCGGGTGGAGGGGGGATGTTAAAATTTCGAATTCATCGGCGCATAATTCTACGAGGGCGCGCTGGACATCGAATGATAGATAACGCGCCGAGTTGGTTGTAATTATTTGATATCCAGCAAGCCCGAGTAGAATAATTGTTTTATTAAAAACACAACCACTAATTGTTATCAAATAAAGAAAGAAAGAAAACAAAAATGAGAAAAGAGATAAAATGGGAACAAGAATCGGTCACATGACTGAACGAAAAAGGCGCCAAAACTTTGCGTAGTGTTGCAGCGTTTCTTTCCAAAGTTGAATGAAACTGCTCCGATGGGAACGAAGTGGACAAGTTTGGGGGAAAACATCTTCTTTCAGCTCACTTTTTTGTTGAGCCAGTTCATTGACCATATTTCGTCAAAGCAGGTATATGAGCTGATAGCCTAGCTCCGTTCAGCCGCTCAAAATGCTAGAAATCCAATATACCTAGTCCAGTTTTTAATAAATACAAATATTAGGTAATGCGTTAAAATACAATTGGCGAGAAAATATAAGCGGAAGAATGTTCATTAAACAAAAAGTTTGGCATGGAGTCCACTTGAGTGTTCCGCTGACGTAATGTCTTATTTCTAATGAGGAGTTTTCCTCGGCATTTTTTAGAATGGAAAATATCTCCTGGAGATCATCTGATCTTAACCCTCGGACGTACAATGTCAGTGGGGGATGCCACCCCCCGCCCCCCTCCAGTAAGGTTTCTGTTGACTTTTTCCACATTTAAACATAAGTTGGGTGAAAAACGGTTGTTATGACGTCATAAGTAAGAGGTGGTCAAGCCACTTAGAGTAAAAAAATGTGTTTTTCACCTTTTTAGGAGAAAAACACAATTGTTCACAAGAAGCAATGTTTAGTTATATCATATTTTACATGATTATCGTCAAAAACTTTCAATTTCTTCCGTTTTTTGATGATTTCTCTTTTTTGATAAATTCGGATAAATTTTGATAAATTTTTGATAATTTATATTTTTTGTTTTCCAAAATAGCGACCATATTGGCCGCCATCCTGAATGACGTTGCAGGCCCCCAGCAGCGCCAAAAAATAATATATACCTCTTGCTGTAGAACACATCAGAGGCTTTGTATCAAAGGCAATATTTAAAAAACACAGGAAAAACCCAGGAGAGGGGTTCCATCAGCCCCCCCCCCCCCCTTGAACTACGGTGGGGGTGTGACGTTGCTTGTGCGTCCGAAGGTTAAATTGTGCTCACCTCGTAGATGTTTCGCTACGCTGGAAACCGTTACTGCTACTGCTACTGCTACTGCTATTGCTACTGTTTCTTGCATTTTTACAGGCTACGCTGTCGCAGGAATACAATGCACATGTAAGAGCAAATAGGTTACATCCACGTGCTGTTCCATCATGACTTTGTATCTCAGATCATGGTAGAACTGTGGACTGGTCGGCTCAAATACACGTAAGCAAGCGAATATATTTTTAGTGGCTGGGATTTTAGTGTAGCAATATATCATGATTTGTTATTCCGTTAGGATGGTTTTTTTTCTGTAGATTTGTTGATAGCGACTTTATGTCTCTTCATGGAACCAGCTGATTCAACGTAACAGTTTTCGCAGGTAATTAAAATGATAATTATTTGTCAACGTTTCTTCACCTCGAGTCACGTAATCAGTTGTATCCAATCGAAGTCTCAGAATATTTCTAGCAAACCATTCAGTTGGAGATGTTACTAAATCCACGAAACGGGGAACCGGAACCGGAACGGAGAACTGAAACTTGAAATTTCCTTACTATATGGGTTTTATGTTTGATCTCCAGAGTAAGCTCGAATGGATCTTTAAGTACCAAAAGGTCGTAAAAGTGTTTGATTTCTCCGTACACATTCAATGAATCGCCAAGTAGATTGAGAATAAGTTAAGTGCAACTGATCACACCCTTTACGGGGGGATATTGACAAACGACCAAATTCCCAGGCAAATTAACATTTCTAAAAATTAACAAGAAAGGAAAGTCGACAGTAAGGAGAATTTAAATTTTGAGCAAACAATTTTTAAATTTTAACATCATCCCGCTCAGCTTTGGCTGTGTTTTTTTTTTTTTCACTCCTGTCGATGTAAAAAGGGCTCGTGGGACGAAAATAAGCCAGCACTGCACTACCGGGAACTTTTATATGCCGCGTCACCAGTTCATTATCACCAAATAAACCAAACGTTCTCTTCAGGTTCGAATATTTATGTTTTATTATTCTTATTATTCTTGTAGTTATTTAAATACAATAGTATCTGCTAGAAACAATAATCATGTTTAACTTAAATTATGACCTTTTCTTTCTTTCTCAGTTACATTAAACGAAAAGTCTATTACCACTCGTCCGGTTATTGTTTTTAGTATTTCCAGCATTTGCAAATAATTACTAGGCTTTTAATTTAGCTTGCAACAGAGCGATCAGGGCGTACAGCTTTTGAAATCTTTAAGCTCTGTAACCAATGACGAATACTCCACTCCATTCTTCATCTTCGTCTGCCATCTTTCCTGCAATGCTTCTCTTTCTATCGCTTGGATGACTCAACTTTGCGTCGAGCTTGCCGTCTCCAAATGGGAACCACAAGTTGCCGGAGTTAACGGCCATCAAGCCTTGTCCTGTAGCCACGTTCATAAACTGGCTGTACTTTGTTTCTCCCTGACGTGTGGAAATTTCGTACCAGCCTCTTTGAAAGTTGCCGTCTCCGAGCGTTGTAACAAATACGTACACCAGCACCGCTTTCGCGTTAGGTGGGATTTGGCCGTTTGCCGTTAGGTCATAAATCTTTCTTTGGTCAGGGAATTCTGGCAAAGTGCCCAAAGAGTCCAGCACTGGTACGTAGGGCCCTGTATATGGATTTACATCATAGTTGATAAGAAAGCAGTTTTTCTTCACGAGTTGGTGTCATAGACGAATAATAGGAATTGGTGATTAGATTTCCTATACGCTTTTACAAATTAATTGGTTCAGCGCTAACCCTAAGGACAGAAGAACGATATCATTTTCAATATAAAGAAATGAGCCTTTTTAGTCCACCAGCTTTGCAAATGAAATTCGCCATGATCGATAGTCATATTATCGAAAACAATGGAGTTAAAAGAAATAAAGGATCTTATTATTCGACCTGGAAAAGAGAGGCCATTTAAAGTATTTTGCTTTACTTTCTCGGTGGCTGCTCCTATATGCCCGTAGATCTCTAATAATGCATTGAATTCCTGACTTACGAGGTGATTAGTCCCTACAGGACAGAATTGTTACGTACACCACGTAGTGACGTACCGTACGGGATCGCCATACGGGATCGAATACAACAACAACAACAAATAATTTATATACATACCTTGCGCATTTAACTCAGTGACAAACAGCAGAAGTAAGAAGTAAACTGCCAACATGGTGCTGAGTGGATACTTCTCTGTACCGCACAAAGGTAGAAGCTTTCACGGATGGAAAGCAGCTTACATATGAAGAAACTAGTGCGAAAGAGTAGTTTTTATGTGAATATTGTTTGCGCCCACTTTTATTTTATCTGCTTCAGTTTACTGTCCTAGTCAAACCTGACGTTTAATCCCACCCAGTGATATTTCACGTGTCATATTTATGTAGAAATTAGAGTTTTTTTTTTCACTTGAGTTGTAATGCAAGAATAACTGGCATAAAATCAAAAATACCAAAATTAACCGAGATTTTATGTAAGTTACTTTAGGATCAATTGTGAATGTAGGGCATTTTCCCCAGCAAAATTTATCCTTTCAATCATGTTTTACTTGGGACGTGCAGAGGTGAATATGTCGTCCAATATCATAAGATATTAACTCGCCACGTTGTTGCGGTATGTTACGAGTCGCATACGACGCATATAATAATTATTCAGCTCATGTATTTATGTACTCTACAATAACGGTGATATTAGCAAAAGTTATAATAAAACTGGCAACATGGTGACGAGTTGATAGCTCTCTGTAGTCCACAAAGAAAGAAGCGACCGTTGACGGATAGAAAAGAGATTCCATAAAAAGAAACAAGTTCGAAAGAGTATTTTTTTCAAAGTAAATTTTGATTCTGCTCACATTTATCTTGCTGTTCTAAATAAACTTGACATTTGATCCCACCCTTTGGTATTTTACGAGTCATATTTAGTACTTTTTTTTTCATTGAGTTGTTAGGTAAGAAAAAATGAAACATAAAAAAGGCAAAATACCGACATATTATACTGGTTACCACTGAATGAACTGTGAATTCACGACTCCCTTCCCCCCTACAAAATTTGACTTTTAATCATGTTATTCGCGTGGCGTGAAGAGGTTAATAAGACGTGTAATATCCTAACATATTTACTCACGATATTGCTACTGTATGTTACTAGTCGCATATGGCTAATTTAGCCCATTTATTGATCTACTTTACAATAAACGCTGATTGTTCTTCGTCATTGGTCAATGTCGCTAAGGAGTCACATGAGATATGAGCATAAGCCGTCACCAATCAGTTGCACGTTTGTTTTCACAGCGACCAGTCTTGCGAAATGAATTCTGAGAAGAAACTAACTGAATCACCCGCTTTAACCGATGAGGATGATGTAGAAGACATACTCCGGGAAGAAGAAGATACCGAAAGATACTTCTACCTCTTGCAGGCGTCACTCAATCTCAGCGACACGCTGAAATCCGCGAGCGACGCGCTCGCAAAAATTACTCCACCTGCTGTCTGGCTGGGAGGTTCAACTTCGGCAGACCCTGCCGATGGGCCGACACAATCGCCAATGAAGCGTCTGAAGCTGGATGTAGCTCCAAGCAACTGCACTAATGATACCGAACTCGAAATTACTGACGAGGCGGGAAAATCTGGGAGTAGCAGTGAATGAGACGATTTGCTTTCTGAAATCGAAAGAGATTTCGCCCAAGACGACAAGGAAGGCCCCAACGTAGATACAAAGCTAGCTAACATCGTGAATAAGAGATGGTCTAGCAAACTAACGGATAGTAAAGTTATAAAGAAAAATGGAGTAGACTTCGCGACCCGCGAACTGTGAACGTCTCCAAGCTCCAAAGTTTTCGTGTGCAGTCCTGAAACCCTCAAGCCGACTTCTCAAGTCTGATTGGCTCCGGGCAAAAGTTTTGGGGCAACTTTTGGTAGTATTCCATTTGGACCAACATTAACAAAATAGTTATTAAATTTGTCTGCTATTATTGATTTGGGGTCTGATATTGTTTCTTCGTTTTCCTTGAAACTACCTGCCAGTGGTAAGTTGATCTTATTTTTCTTTTATTAATTTTTCATTTAAATAAACTTCCAAGTAAGCTTAAGGTTGCCCTTATCAAATTTGTCATTATAGTATAATTTCAAGGCAGCTTTTCTTATTTTATTAAATCTGTTTCGATGCTTTTTTAAATTGTTTCATTGGTGTTAGTTGGTTTGGTTAAATATTTCTTATAAAGTTCATTTTTTGTTTTCCTTAAGAAACTAAAATACCTTTTGTGATCCATGGAATTATTCCGGTGTTATAGGTGGTTTGCTTTCTGTTTATATATCATAGATTTTTGTATAGAAAAGATTTTATATAGACTTCTTGAGTGTTATCAATCTTGTATACATCAAGCCAATTTTTTCTTTTCTAAACAGTTTTTATACAACTGATTTAAGTTTATTTTTATTAATTTGTCTCTATTCAGATGTATTAAACGGTTTACTTTCAATTGGTATGTTAGTTGTTATTTGAAACACAGGTAAGTGATCAGAGAGATCGGCGCAGAGAATGCCACTTTTATACCTTTGTCGTGATGTTTGTCACTATTATACTATCAATAAGTGTTGCACTTGAATTCGTTATCCTTGTTGGCCGTGATATCAATGGGTAGAAGGAGGATTAAAACACTTGATTTAGAACATAATTAACATGTGGATTTTTCTCTGACTTAAGTAGATCAATTTTAAACCCCCCCATTAACAAATGCTTTTTATTTTGTAAATGTTCAGTAAGACTTCCTTTAAATGCATTTAGTTTGTCATTTTTGGGCGTATAAATTATTCCTACAATTATATTGATAGGTTTTAAATTGTGGCTCTATTACATCTTCACTTTTTTGGGCATCGTGGGGTTGTTGTGGGAGTATTGCTATTTTCGGAAGAAGATGCGTTGTCGCGCAAAGGTAGGAAGTGCAACAACAGAGTAAGCAAAGAGGTACCTGATTATCATAATATAGTTCTTGTGAAATGATTGCCCCATTGTCGTTTGGCCATCCAATCACTGCCGGCCCAAACAAACGAAGTGGACCTGGTACTTTTAATTGGCGTGGATTGCGGCCGTGCCCAAGCTTTCAAACGCTTTTGCTCGCACGGTTTCACGTGGGAACATGAAAGCTATGTATGATTCGTAACGCCAGAAAACACATGGACCATGGATTCATGCAAGGATTTGGTGACCAAAGTTTCTAAATTTGAATTGGAAACGTGGAGCCACTTTTCCACTTCGATCATTAGGTTTCTCTTCCAAATCCCCACCCGGAAAAGAGACACCAAGTTGCATTTAGTGTAAGTACTTACTGGTACTAAGAAGACTAAACCCCCGGTTAAACAGATGCAACATCATCCCACACGATCTCAAAGGGGGGGAGGGGGGTCCTTGGAGCCGTGGAGCCTCAAAACTTTTGCCCTGGAGCCCAGAGCCCAGAGCCCGGAGCCCGGAGCCCGGAGCCCGGAGCCCGGAGCCTTTTACTACTTGGAGCTCAGACGAAAATGATGATTCTTGCTAATTGGAGCCCTAGAACCCTAATTTTTCTATGTTGGAGCCCTGGATCCCTACATCTTTTAGCCTGGAGCCCTGGAGCCCTGGAGCCCTACACCCCTTTAGGAACCTGATCCCACAATGTTGGACGATGTTGTACAGTACTGAACGAGGTGACCAAAAGAATGCAACACGTTGGATGCAACGCTTGGACTCAGGGCTCTGTGTGGGATTGGATTTAGTATGTCAGGTGTTGTAATCGGCTGAGAAAACATAACTTGAAAACTGAGAAACGTACAGACGTTTGTATGACTAGCTATAGGAACATGGAGGATACCAGCACTCACACAAAGTCTGTAATTATAAATTTATCAATTTTCAAATTGCGTTTTTAGGCCGATATATCACCTAGCTTAATGAATCTTTGTAGGGTTACTAATTAAAAATAAAGGCCCTCTTTCAGGTGCTGGTATAAGATTTTAACTCACTTTAATTTAACTCGTTCGAATCTGCCGCCGCCATTTTGGAGAAGAACCGGTCTGTTAAGGATTCCTCTCAATAAGAGAAGCCTTAAAGGATTTCCAGTTTTAAATAGGAATTCGAGAGCAGCGATACATCGTGGACTTAGTTTGTAAAACCATCGTCAAAAAACTTGGGCTAATTTGTCTTGTGTTTAAGCTTTCGTTGGTGAGAGATTCAAACCTTGTTCATTCCCCATACTATATCTTGTACGCTCACGCGTCAACGCGCGAATATAAACAATAAAACATCGCCATGGATACATATACCTGCAAACCAGTTCAGTGGGCATGCGCATGTTGAACAGGTTGCCAAACAAATGCAACGTTGTTGTTCACACCTGAGAACAAAAATTTGGGCCATCATTGAAGACAATGTTTGATGGAAACCAAACTTGGTCGACAACATGCAATGTGGTGGCGAAACGAGTGCATCATGTTGGATTCAACAATGTTGGTCGATGTTGCATCAACACGTTGCATCCGGTTGGCCACCCCTTAAAATACAACCGTTGGAGCAACCTACTTTGGTATCTGGGAGAGGACAAAACAAATAAGGAACAGTTTTGCGGGATGCACTTTTTTAATTGCCATGTGCCGCGTTACATTTGTATTAGTGCTGTGAGAAAAATAGCATAAAACAAGCCTTTTGGCCATTATGTGAAGAATACAATTATAGTGTGTCGACGTGCGAGCACCTGGCTGACTCCACCACTCAAAAGGTGTCTAACATTCTGTGGGGTTACAAGCGGCTGAAAGCAATGCATATACATGGACAGGTGCTTCAGCAGTTGTCGCATTCAACCTATGTTTAGTCTGCAAGAGATCAGGACAAGGAAAGTCTTAACATACGCTTGCTATGACTTTTTGTTTGCCAAAATGCAGGAATTGAATACGTGTTATGTTTTCCGTGTTTACACGTCTGGCCCCGGTTGTTCAAAGAGCGGATAACTCTATCCACCGGGTAAATCGCTATCCAGTGGATAGTGTACTTTGTTTTCTTATCAATGATCCTCTGGATAGCGATTTATCCGGTGGATAGCGCTATCTTCCCTTTGAACGACCGGGTACTGGTTTTTTGATATTTTAAATTATGCAAAGCCGAGGCAACGGGAATTGAGAATTTAAGTTTTCAGACCTATCAAAACGGAGGAAAGTGTAGAAATAAATCACATGGACGATTCGGTCCCGCGTGCTTCAATCTGTATTCCGAGATACTCTGAAGCCTGACTACGCTGTACTAAGCTGTGATAGGGTAGACACTCCCACAGCCTCCCCCCCTCCCCATGAAAATGCAACATACCCCATAAAAGCGGATATCAATATTTTCATTATATACTACGACTCACTGATTTCAAATTTTCGGACTGAATATCTTTTGGCTATTGAAATGGTTTGAGTCACCCAGCTTGACCGTTGGCTGGGTACTGCGATCAACTTTTATACGTAAGCAATACCCTGTTTGAAATGAGAGGGGATAATAATGTCCTGGGAAATATTAGCTCTATACCTGCACAACCTTCCCGCCAGTAAAAGCTGCCATCTGAACGGACAGTAACTGCACACCAGGGACCTTGGAAGTCTTTTGAGTTTTGTGAGGTTATACACTTGTTGAACCAACCGCTATAACCGGCTTTAAAAGGAAAAAGGCAGCAATAGTTCCCTTTGGTCTTCACACACTCTGTTTGGGTGGAAAAGTAATTTTCAGAACGATATGCCATGAAATTGAGTAATTTATTCAGAGGGCTCTAATAGGGGAACCTAAAACCTGAATTTAATAATACCTCTCGCAGCTAGAGGCCACAGGAGCCTTAGTAACGTTTTTTAGTTGTCACTAGTTTTCTCGTTTCTCGTTGAACGGACATGCTCCTTAGGTAGTTCGGTGCTTACAACTTTGATTTTTACTATTTAACACTTCCAAGTTGTGATGGGAGGAGCAGCCTCAGTTACTTGTAACGTTTTAACAAGGACACCTCTGCATACTGGAATCTGTCTCAGGAAAAAATATAATAATAATAATAATAGTAATAATAATAATAATAATAATAATAATAATAATAAACATTTCCATAGCGCCTTATCGAAAAGTTCTAAGGCGCTACACAATAAAAGTTAATACATACTAAGTAGTAAATACGAAAACAAAACTATAGATAAAAATGGCGCTTAAAAGTTGGGTTTCAAGCTGCTCTTAAAAATACGCAGATTAGAAACATGGCTTTCAAGATTTCTTACCGCAGTGATCCCATGTCAAAAGATTGAGACAGTTGTCCACCTTGGTTGCACACCATCTGGCAGAAATGCTTCCCCCGCAATGATAGTACGTCTTGCCCTCCCACTTGAAGGGAAAGACGCAGGAACTGCCTGTTTTGGTTTTTACTGGACCATCTGCATGGTTTGGAGTTAAAGCAAACATTGATAATACGAAAGCTAAATAAAAGATCGTCAAAAATCGTGTATGATCCATTGCATACACGAAATTCATCACTTGGATTCTAAGGTGAGCTTTTTATGAACTAAAAGGTGCTTCCCCACACCAGGGGAAACAAAACATATCTGATTTCATGCACAACTGAGAGGCAGTCTTGGTTGAACGGCACGAGTGACCGGATTTGAATTGCAGTCTTGTAGACATCCTATTTGAGTACAAAGATACAAAGAAAAAAAGTTAGGAAACAAACAAGCAAACGAAACGCACGTTTTAGATCCACGTATTTCAAGGACGGTACCTCCTTCTGTTTAACTGCGCATACGTTCTGCCCATCTTGGGTCTGGTCCGAGATATTCAAGTCTTTAAGGAATTTGCCTACTAATACAGATGTATTTTTGTGTGCAGATCTTCGGAGTGCTATCGGAATCCAAAAAGAAAATTGGACGTAACCACGCGTATTTCAGAGATGACTAAGCTTAAATGTGGAGAGAAATTGACATACATTCTTTGTACTTTGAAGCTTTTTCAGATTTATGATATGGTTGCTTTTAAAAATATCTCTGAAAAATGTCTAGGTACCCACATTTTTCTTTTTAGGTTCCAATAACTCTTGCTAATATGTGCCTTTTCCCCATAGTCATAACCTTTGCAAAAATGCATCTGTAATAGGGGGTACCGTCCTTAAAAATATTTAAAAAGACACTAGAACTGTATTACACATCGGACCAAACGTCGTCTCACTGATAGGATTTCATTACATTGATTTCTGATGTTATTTCGGTACATGGCATCTCCTATAGCTTATCACATTTGTGATCAAATGTCATGGCACTCAAGACTTGATTACAATGATTTCGTACAAGTCATTTATCACACTTGGGCCTTTTACACCAGCAAAATTCAGATTGGTACATGCGAAATGAATTTTGTTGGTGCATGGAAAAGCAAAGTTGAGCAGATTCACTGTACCTGCGCAGTAGTCCCATCTCGTCATCACTCCATCTTTATCCACTTCTGTGGCGCAGTACTCAATGCCATTGTCTCTATAATAGTTCGTAATGCAATTATTGTTTTCCCTGGATCCGCCTTTCTCTTTAAAAGGAAACTTGCAGCACTCTCCTCTAATGGTCTTCCTTTTGCAATCGTTCGTTATACTGGGGGCTTTGACAAAGGCCCACTCAGCAATATGGCCTTGCTCGTCCACCTTTGTTGCACAGTACGGCTGTCGACAATCTGGCAGTGGAGCTGGATGGTTATATCGGACGCCTTTGTTGTCAATGAAAGGGAAAGTGCAACACTTTCCATTTTCAGCCATCTTACAAGCTGTTTAGAGTTCAAAGAAAAAGCGTCATTGAACAAAATTGGATTCTGATACAATTGTTATACTTTGACACTGTTTGAGGAATACGATATTTGCAGATGTCTCTTGTCACCTACACTGACGTGGAGTCAAAAAGATCCTATAGGTCTCTCGTAGCAATATTCCTGTAGATTTGCTTAGTTTCGCTGTATCGAAAATGTCAGTCTGTGCTGAGTTTCTGTATTGGTAACACTTCGCTTTTTGTTTCATTCCCTTTCTATCTCTAGCATTCCCTTCAACTTCTATTACAAAAGTAGAGGTGGTGTGATGTGTCAGGGGCACCCAACGAGAAAGTTTTAGCAAAAGACTTGAAACGTCATTTTCTGCTTCGTTAGATTATTTGAGAGCTTATTAAAGGCATATTTCTGTAAGCCGGCTAACACAGGTTGATCTTAAAGCTTAAAGTAGCAGAAAACTTTAGGAAACTGAATCCTTATCCGCCGAGTTTCCTGAGCTGCTAACGGCTGTCCGAAAATCCCAGTTGACATTATTTTAGGGGCTGTTTACATGGAGGGAGGAAGATCCTAGCACTAGGAAGATCCTAGATGATGAAATAAATTTTCTTTCGGTTTACTTGCAGAAATTTCGGTCGGGGTGGTTGCTGGAAATTAAATAAAACTGTCGGCCTTTAGCAGCTGAACGCCCGGCCGCTGCCATATTTGTTTTTCTGTCCCTAGTACTAGGATCTTGCGAGCGAAGGTAGTTTACATGGTGCTAGGATCTTCCTAGTGCTAGGATCTTCCTATCTCTCGGCTAGGAAGATCCTAGCACTAGAAAGAACCTAGCACTAGGGCCAAGTACAACATTTTGCATGTAAACTGAATACAGAAAACATATGGCGCTAGGATAATCCGCCTTCTAGGATCTTCCTAGCGCTAGGATCTTCCTCTCTCCAGGTAAACAGCCTCTTACCGTCTTAACAACATATTTGTTCCTCCGATATAAATATCTGGCCATGGTCCAGGCCCGTGTGGAGTTTTGTCGTCTTCACAGAGTACAAGACAACGATCTTCGCTACGTTTTGATCAGAAAATATCATCAACGAAAGTAACCCGGGCAATATTGTCATGTATAATTATATAATCCATAGGTACGCTAAGAGAACACTGAGAACCGCAGCCGGAAATCGCTGCACTATTCTGGGAGTCTTCTTTAGCCTAGTGTTCTACTAAAGCTGCTATCAGACATGACTTCCCGTTAACTATAAGCTGTTTACTCCTAGCATAAGAAACTATTTGAGGTCATTGATGCGTTTGGCAAAATTTTGCAATATTGGAAGCAAATAAGAAACACGACTGAACAGTTCTTTTATCTGCATGGTCTCCCGGTGTTTCTCCTGGTGTTTTTTTAATTAAGGGCTATTTTGCCTCTTGCAACGGAGGCTCCCAACAACAAAGGCTACTATTTCAAGTTCCATGTCAGTGATAAGTATCTTCAAAAGACCCAGCAATTGCTACTCCTAAAAACAAATGCCCCTTTCAGTTTAATCCAGATGGCTGGTTGTGCATGAAAAGGTTGGTTCGGTCACGACAGAATAACACAAGGGACCCCCCCCCCCCCCCCCCTTCCTCACTTATTTAATTTTGAATGTCCTGAACGAGACTGATGACTGGGAAATATAGACGTGCTAATACCGCAAGGAGAATTAACAGCAGAGAATTCGAGATTCAAGAGTCAGTCAACCCTCATGTATTCCGTTGTTGAACAAAGCGATATAAGTCGGCAGACTTAATGACTCCCTACAGCTATCAAATCTTTTAAGCGGTCCGATTTGAATGGGGCTCGCTTTGATGGGAATCCTCTGGAATTCAGTTTTGACGAGAGAGGTTGAATATGATTGATTAGTTGTTTTCTCGTGATGTGGAATATATCTTGAAAGGCAAGGTTGATTTTCTGTATAAATTTTAAATGGTCAGACACCTCCTTTACTACTGCATGCCGTTGAGCAACTTTGGCTCACTGTAATTTGCGAAACGAAACGAAACAAAAATCTGTAATTTGGGAAACGAGAATCTGCACCCTCGAACCAAACGCAAAGTAGGAATAATGTAACGGATATTTTAGTTTTATTAATGCGAACCATTACGTGTATAATTATTATTATTAATAATTTTAATGTACATAGTTTTGTTTTAATTTGTAGCTAGAAACACGACCCCACATTCAAGCAAGCCTTTTGCTTTAAACCAGTAAATAAGTGTGTAAATAAAGGATGTTGTTGTTGTTGAATTGCGATACGAGAATCTGTTATTTGTGAAACGAATATCTTAACTTTAAACAAAGCTTCTGCCCCTCGTTTGAAAGTTAATAACTACGACAACCCATCTTCAGCAACAAAGAGACCAAGTTAATTAATAGCATCAGGCTGTGAAGAACATCCTATCGTGCAGATCATTCTGGTCCAGTGACTACCTTAATTGAAAAGTGTTCACAAAGTAAAGCCGACCTCTAGAAGGTATTTCTTTGTGACTATTTTTGGCACAAACGAGAGCGACACTTTCGTAATTTCTCTACGGTAGATTGAAAACAGTTGTTTATTGTTTTTCATTTCTCAGACTTTCGGACTTAAAGTTCCCGCATCAAAATTCATGAGCAACAGAGCCAGTGAACTTGGACACTGAGACGATGTGCACCGTTGATGCATCTATGGCTTAGCTTACGTTACAGTTTCCTTCATTATCTCGTGCTTACTGTTTGTTTGAAATTCTTGAATTATTTCACATCCCCTGGCTGTAAAAGTTATATAATTACTCGTTCAGTACTTTATTTCATTCCACACGATGGAGATGTTCAGTATTCCAAGGATCTTGTTCATTCGAAATATGCCTTCAAAACTTAGAAGATGTCGTGTCCTTTTATATAAGCATTATCTTGTTTGCTCTTTTGCTTGAATTTTTTTTGATATCTTTAAACTTAACTCTACCGCTATTCAACTCAATTAGTATCCAAGCAGGAATTGGCAAAGGGTGTGGATGCGATATCGATCGCTATTGAACTAAAATCTACTAAAGCCAGAAAAAAAAAAAAGGAATGCAACTACATCAGCAGCAGCAGCTTTGCAAGTTTTGGGATCCAAGTGTCGGGAAAAAAGAGCTTGACTTTACAGATGATTAATTGCAGGAATGATAGAAACAGGCTCCGTTATTAAGCGTGTCTTGCGCGAAATGTCCGCGAGGACCGCCGTCCACCAGTTAAGTATTCGGTAAATTTCAATGCACGCAAAAAGTGATGTGTCAAAAATATTTGCGTACTGGTTCAATTTCCTTTTTCGGCTTGGCACTTCCTGAGGTTATTTACAAATCTTAAAATTGGAGGTATGTGAACTGACTTACCTACGGAGATTTCGCAATTCGCGGGAGATGTTCACTCTTCAAGCTCAACAGCAGACTAATTTATCTTGCGTGGTTCACTTTGTTTAACTCTCACTGGCTCTCCACTGAACAAGACAGCGCCTTCTTTTGTTTTAAGTCAGATTGATTTTAATTCCTAAACTTTTAACTCACGCTCTGTTTCTCAAAAACAAAAGTTTTTGCGAATAGGCTTGAAGGAGGCAATTCAAGTAGAAAATGAACCTACGGTGAAGCCGTTTAAGAACCCTTGTAGAATCAAACAGTTAAGACTGTAAATTGGTTCTATCCCTTTCTTAAACCATTAGAACTTGTGCGATAATTACTGAACTTTAATAGCTTTGTACATTTCCGAGATGTCCAAAAGACAGTATCTTATGAACACCTCAGCGACTCACTTTTTTAACTCTAGCGATTCTTCATCGAGTAAGACAGCGTCCCCTTTTGTTTTAAATTTAATTCGTAAAATTTTTAACTCATGATCACGCTTTGCTGTTATTTCTGAGCAAAAAGAAGTGTGGTCTTAAGGAATCTGAAGAGTTGCTACTTTCACCGACAACTTCCTAGCATAGTGTTCTACAGAAGCTGCTATCAGATATGACTTCCCGTTAACTATAAGCCGTTTTAGTGATTCGATTTGCCTATGGTCTCTTCAGGAATTAGCATGAAATCTTTTGTTGAACAGTTTCGGTAGCTCTTTAATTTAAACTCGAGTCCATTTTTTCGGTGCAGAGTATGGTGTGGAACGAAAGATCAGGCCATTAGGATGACATTCTGGCGATTGCTGCATATGATGAGCAGTTTTTATAAGGAACATTTTACTGACAGCGTAGCTACCAGTCTTGATCCCAGTACTATATATTACTCCTAGCATAAGAAACTATTTGAGGTCATTGATGCGTTTGGCAAAATTTTGCAATATTGGAAACAAATAAGAAACACGACTGAACAGTTCTTTTATCTGCATGGTCTCCTGGTGTTTCTCCTGGTGTTTTTTTTTTAATTGAGGGCTATTTTGCCTCTTGCAACGGAGACTCCAAACATGAATGAATAACGGCTACTATTCCAAGTTCCATGTTATTGACATTAATATCTTCAAAAGACCCAGCAATTCCTACTCCTAAAAACAAATGCTCCTTTCAGATTAATTCAGATGGCTGGTCTTGCATGTAAAAGGTTGGTTCCGTCAAGACAGAATAACACCAGAGATCCCACCCCCCCCCCCCCCTCGCTTATTTACGTTAGAATGTTCTGACCGAGACTGATGACTGGGAAATATCGTCGTGCTAATACCGCAAGGAGAATAAACTGCAGAGAATTCGAGATTCAAGAGTCAGCCAACCCTATTCCGTTGTTGAACAAAGCGATATGAGTCAGCAGACTATGACTCCCTACAGCTATGAAATCTTTTGAGCGGTCCGATTTGAATGGGGCACGCAAGGAACTAGCATGAATTTTTGTTTGATGGGAATCCTCTGGAATTCAGTTTTGACGAGAGAGGATGAATATTACTGATTAGTTGTTTTCTCGCGGTGCGGAATATCTTTTCTAAGTTTAAGCATTTAAACTGTTGTTAATGTTCTCTGTGGTTTATGTCAAACCCATAACTCATTTGTCACTGGCTCTGTTATCTCAAGGTTTCAGTTATTGGGCAATAGTCTGGGGGCAATGTCTAACCGGAAGTAGTTATTTTGTTACCCTCTAAACCTGTATGACAAAGCTCCCAGTATTTTTCCCCTCACGCTTCCATGTGATCTCGGCATGCAATCACCAGTTAGTAAAATCCCCTTGTCTGTGACCCTGTCTCAGTTGTAAGCTACTCTTCAAGCTAGGACAGCTGGGGCTCAAAGGGTTGATTACTCACAGTAGTTAAGCATTCTAGTGATTTCTTATCTACTTACTTGTTTAGATAATTAATTGATTAAAATGTATTTATTCCTTATACCAAACCTACTGCACAGCCATATGTAGGTCTGTTTTTTCTCCTTCTTCTTACTGTTGGGTGATTGTATTCCCCCACTTCTCGATCAGGCTAGCAGTGGGCTCACACAATCGTGGCAGGGAAGTGCACCCTAGGCTGCACTTTTCCCACAGTAAGTGCTATAGCCACCCTGGGATCTCTTCCACCCTGGGATCTCTTCCACCCGGATCTCTTCCAGGATGGTACCATCGTACCATCTGACCTATTGTCTTCCCAGAAGGGCACCCCTCTTCTGGTCCATCCTATGTTACACCCTAACATGGGTTCCCCTAGAGACGCCGCTACTCTAGGGGAGAGGCTCTGCCTTCCTGCCACCCAAGGTTTGCCACAATAATCAATGTTTCTCATTGTTTTCCTGTGTCCACCCAGCATGGGGGGTAAAGTCCAATATCCCCCCCCCTGTAGTGCAACCAAGGGATTTTAATCATAGCTGCGAGCATCATCAAAATCCGCCTCGATGTTTTTGGTGTGTATTCCTTACAGCACAAACCGCAGGGACTCATTAATTCTAAGTTTAAGCATTTAAACTGTTGTTAATGTTCTCTGTGGTTTATGTCAAACCCATAACTCATTTGTCACTGGCTCTGTTATCTCAAGGTTTCAGTTATTGGGCAATAGTCTGGGGGCAATGTCTAACCGGAAGTAGTTATTTTGTTACCCTCTAAACCTGTATGACAAAGCTCCCAGTATTTTTCCCCTCACGCTTCCATGTGATCTCGGCATGCAATCACCAGTTAGTAAAATCCCCTTGTCTGTGACCCTGTCTCAGTTGTAAGCTACTCTTCAAGCTAGGTTGTTCTTTGCTTTCCCTCCCTCCCTCCCTGTATTGGTAGCTTTGTCATTCCTCATCTTCTCAATTGTAAATTTGGAACTGCCATTCACAAGTAAGCAAGGAGCCCTTATTTAAGATTATGTTATCTACTTGGAGCTGTCTCATTTATTACTGTTGTCAGTTAACCTTGTTGGTTAGTTAATAAAGTTTTTGGTGGCAGGGAAGTGCACCCTAGGCTGCACTTTTCCCACAGTAAGTGCTACAGCCACCCTGGGAAATAGGTCCGGATCTCTTCCAGGATGGTACCATCGTACCATCTGACCTATTGTCCTCCCAGAAGGGCACCCCTCTTCTGGTCCATCCTATGTTACACCCTAACATGGGTTCCCCTAGAGACGCCGCTACTCTAGGGGAGATAGGCTCTGCCTTTCCTGCCACCCAAGGTTTGCCACAATAATCAATGTTTCTCATTGTTTTCCTGTGTCCACCCAGCATGGGGGGTAAAGTCCAATATCCCCCTCCCCCTGTAGTGCAACCAAGGGATTTTAATCATAGCTGCGAGCATCATCAAAATCCGCCTCGATGTTTTTGGTGTGTATTCCTTACAGCACAAACCGCAGGGACTCATTAAGAAACGTAAGGTTGGCAAATCTGTCTGGCAAATCTTGTTTTAAATGGTCAGACACCTCCTTTACTGCTGCATGCCGTTGAGCAAGATTTGGCTCACTGTAATTTGCAAAACGAAACGAAACAAAACGAAAATCTGTAATTTGCGAAACGAGAATCTGCAACCTCGGTCCATACGCAAAGTAGGAACGTAACGGATTTTTAATTTTATTTAGGTCATTCCCCTGTATTGCATTGTGCATCCTTACGGCGCAGGAATTGCTGCGTCATTAGCGCGCGATCACAGCGCGCGCACGTCCAGGGAGTAATCAATCTCATTCCCAGAGGCTGCATTCCTTTTGGTCAGCACCAAGGAAGCAAGACCTCTGGGATAATCAATGTCAAAATGCGGACGAATCGAAATCTGATTGGCTACTAAAATTTACCGCCGGAAGTCTACGAGTAAAAAGTTTCTAAACAGGAAACGAAAATGTCTTGCGATGTTTTTGCTGGGCGTTTTCGATCACGTCAGAGACGGACAGTGGGAAAGAAATCAGAAAATGGGATATACAAAGTCCCAAAGAATCGATAAATGCAGTCAAATTCACATTCATGTTAGACAAGAAGTAAAAAGGGAACAAGTGTCGGTCGCATGATTAAAACGAAAAAGGCGCCAAGACCTTGTGATATGTTGCAGCGGTTCTTGACAAAGCTGAATGAATACCCGCTTCAAGATAAACGACGGTCGAAGGAGCACAAGTTTGGAATAATTCCTCTAACTTCCAGCTCTAAAGTATGGTTCATGGACAATGGTGGCTTGAAAATTGTTCTCAGCATTGTCTAAAGCGGATGGAAGCTGACAGTCTTTCCAGTGCAGTAGTAGAAGTTAAAAAAAGCGGCTTTGTGTTAAAAATCCGTTCACTCCGCGGAGCCATGTACCAGTTTGATGGAACAGAAGACAGGATTTAAACTTATTTTGTTTAATTGGAGCAGATAATCTCACTGTAGCTGAAAAGTGAACGGTGGATTGGCTTCTTGAATTACGTGGTGCAGAAACTGGTGCAGCGGCCAGACAGAATGACAAAAACAACGAGAACAGCGATCCTGTTTATTTTTGCAAGACATCGTATCTGTCGCATTGGTAAGCTTTGAAAGTTTGCAGCTGGCAGGACTAGTAAACCTCTTCGAGTGTAGGTAAAAGGTATTAAATTGTTCTCACTATCAACTTTCATTGTCTTTGTAAGAAATCGTCCATCCTTGATTGTGATAAATTTTCAATTTTTCTAGC
This sequence comes from Siderastrea siderea, assembly GCA_964030785.1. Taxonomy (NCBI): domain Eukaryota; kingdom Metazoa; phylum Cnidaria; class Anthozoa; order Scleractinia; family Rhizangiidae; genus Siderastrea; species Siderastrea siderea. The sequence goes on along the minus strand of OZ034971.1, from coordinate 10,540,801 downwards.
TGTACTAAAAAGTGGCTGTTCAGTTTGCCTTGATTCACTGAGTTGAATTATTTACAGACATGTGATACTCGTTAATAAATTGTACCTAAGTCATTTTGTTGTGTTTATTCTATGTAATGTTATAGTATTTCGGCAAACGAGCTTTCCGTACAAAAACCTATACCGTTGTAAAATATTTACCGACGTAGTGGTGGAGAAAACACAACACCAGCATAGTTGAAAGGAGAACACAACACAACGCCAGCTCGGGTACGTTTCATAAATAAATGACCTCTCTACTTTGTCCACGACCGTTTTATAGCAACAGTACAGTTGATTTGCTTTGTGTCTTCCTTAATAAATAAGCAGTCGGACTATGTAAAAAAAGGCTAATTTTTACGCGTATATGTAAGCTTATATAAGCTTAAGCTTACCACGCGCTAAAAACAAGGTCATTTTTTTTAAAGGTTGATTTCTTGCTCAGTTAGACTTTTCAAATTAGTAAGCTTACAAAACACTAAAAGGTTCTTCACACTATTTGACTGCTAAATGAAGCTCGTCCACGACTATCGTTTTTTTTCTTTCAAGATATCTCTGAAACTTTGTTAATTTTGTAAAGGGCCGTAAGGTGTGAAATAAAATTTGGGGCGGCACTTCAAACTCTTCGACAATGGCTACGTTTTCAGTGCCCTTGAAAACTTTCATGTTTGATATTTGTTCGTCCATCAAAAAGTTTAATGAGGATACGACTTCAATAAAAGAGTTAATTTTCTCTTCACTACTTTTGCTAAAAAACACACACACACATTCAGTCACAAACGCGTGGAGGCAGTCACTGAGAGATCTTCCATATTCAACTGGCAGTACACAAAGGTATCTTTACCCTCAACAACAACAGTCTTCAGCGCCTCATATTGGCGTTCTTTTCATTAGAGGTCCGGTCTCTTTTCTGAATTAAATTTTCTAAAGCGGTGCGGCCATCTTCGTGAGTCTGCGAGCGAGGGTTATTTTCATTTTCACGCGGGTCTCGCGTGAATGTCAAAGGCGTCAAAAACAAGGGAAAGTCCTAATATTTCGCGCCTTTTTTTGTCTTTACACGATTCATAACGCATGTTCAGTTCAAAATCTGCCGCACATGCGCTTTAAAAAACCGGAAGCCTAAAAAGTGGCATCCGGTTTTTGATTATCCCAGAGTCCGTGGCATTTCGATCCCGCTGACCGTAAATGTGCGCGGGCTCAGGAGACGAGATTGGGGAGTAATAGGTTTCCTATGAGGCTAAGCTCACCAGAGAAAAGAATAATCTACTCTTAACCAAGCATGGGGACCTATCTTTTTTTCCAAAGATTTTTGACCTACCATTTATCATCTTTTTGTTCAGGAGTTGGAAAAAAAAGACACATGTTCCGAAAAAAAAGATTTATTTCTAGAAACGCGTTATGAAAATCATGACCTCGCGAACACGCACGTAAGGATGGTTTTAAGTCAATTTCGTCTGATGCTTCGAGTATCTGCCATAAAACATCTAGTAAATTGTTCTGTGCTTTCGATATTTACATCTAGCATTGTTTCACGATTTGCTTTAATCGTGTGCCTCTTCTTCCTACGGAAAGTAGCGTAAACTGATCAAATAAACATGTGTTCGTTAGGCGAAATTGCAAGGAATTATAGGGTAACTGAGACGATGATATCTCGTAAACGAACACGGGGACCTATTCTTTTTATTTTATATTTGAAAACATTGCATGATAGATAACAACTTGTGAAAGTTTGACAAAAATCGGGGGAATGACCTTAATGTGAACTATTACGTGTATAATTAACAATTATTGTACGTGGGCGCCCTGGATATCGAATGATAGATAACCAACGAGGCGCTACGCGCCTTGTTGGTTATAATCACTTGATATACAGCAAGCCCAAATTGTTTTATTAAAAACTTAACCACTATTAAAAAAAATCAAGAAAAAACGTAAAAAAGGAGAAAAGAAATTTAAACGGAACAAGAATCGATCACATGACTGAACGAAAAAGGCGCCAAAACCTTGCGAAGTGTTGCAGCGTTTCATTGCAAAGCTGAATGGATCAATGAAAACTGCTCGGCTGAACAAAGTAGCACAAGTTTTGGAAAAAAAATCTTCTAATTGTTGGCTCTGAAATATGGTACATGTTTGATTTTTCCTGAAACATTGTTGTAATCATCGTTCAAAGCAGATGGAAGCTGTACAATTTCACCACATTACCTGCTGGAGTTGAAATTGAACAAGTTTATACTTAATCTGTTCGCACAACGGAGCCATCATGTGCATGTTTGATCGAACTGAAGACAGAACAAATTTGAAGTTGAAGAGGTAATTTCTATGCAGCTCAGAAGCAAGATGACTGTAGCGAGGAATATTAGAATTCGCCATCATAAATTGATAAACGCAAAGCGCAAAATGCTGTTGTTCTTGGTTTAGAGGTTGCGGACGGAATGGTAAAAACAACATTCAAACAACTGGAAAAGCGATTCAACTCCGTTTACATGGCGTCCGATTTCTATCTGAGCATTTGGACCTGTTGGAACACAGAGCTACAACAATTGCAGGTAAACCAGTGTTAACTTTGCGTGTTAAAGCCGAAAAAAAATCTCGCCCTTCCTTCCTTCTTGGTAGTTTGCAGCTGTATTTTTTTAGTAAGCTTACTTGTTTAGACTGCTTCATGAATTTCGCACCGACTCGCCTTGGATGTGTGATAGTTTTTATTAAATGCTCCTGCCCCATTTCACTCTGTTTTCGGTAATTTATGTCTTGTCTTGATATTTTGAAGTGGAAAGCCTTCCTGATAAAACCTACCGTTTGTTCAATTTCAATGATCGACGTGACGATCGATAAAAGAAATTAATTGTAAACACAACGCTTAATGCTTAAATTTCTATTTCTGCACTGTTTCTTCAAACAATTTTGACTTGTGTTAGACGACGCTGTTGGAATTTCTGCTTAATTTAAATTCGCTACCAAGTGATTTTTCTCGTCCATTTTTCTCGCCGGGTTGCTCGCGAGGAAAAAAGTGTCAGCTCACTTTGTTGTTGAGCGTTCATTGACCATATTTGGTCGCAGCAGGTATATGAGCTAATAGCCTAGCTCCGTTCAGCCAATCAAAATGCTAGAAGTGTAATATACCTGGTCCAGTTTTTAATAATAATAATTTATAATTATTATTAATTTTAATGTACATAGTTATGTTTTAATTTGGCTAGAAACACGACCCCACATTCAAGCAAGCCTTTTGCTTTAAATCAGTAAATCGTGTATAAATAAAGGCTGTTGTTGTTATTGATTTGGGATACGAGAATCTGTTATTTGTGAAACGAATATCTTAACTTTAAACAAAGCTTCTGCCCCTAGCGTCGTTTGAAAGTTAATAATTACGACAACCCATATTCAGCAACAAAGAGACCAAGTTAATTAATAGCATCAGGCTGTTAAGAACATCCTTTCGTGCAGATTATTCTGGTTCAGTGACTACCTTAATTGAAAAGTGTTCTCAAAGTAAAGCCGACCTCTAGTAGGCATTTCTTTGTGACAGTTTTGGCACACACGAGGGAGACAGTTTAGTAATTTCTCTGCGGTAGATTGAAACCAATTGTTTATTGTTTTTCATTTCTTTAACTTTTAATGATTTAACTTATTTGTTCCTGCACTCGTTGATGCATCTATTGCTAGCTTTCATTAGCTTCGTTCATTATCTCGTGCTTACTATTTGTTTGAAATTCTCGAAATTTGTTTGAAATTCTTGAACTTTTTCTTATCCCCTCGCAGTAAAAGCTATATAATTACTAGTTATCACTTTATTTTATTCTACACGGTGGACATTATTCCAAGGATCTTGTTCATTGGAAATGGGCCTTCAAAACTTAGAAAGTGTCGTGTCTTTTTATATAAGCATTATCTTGTTTGCTCCTTTACTTGAATTTTGTTGATTATAATCTTTAAACTTAACTCGAGCGCTTTTCAATTCAATTAGGATCCAAGCAGGAATTGTTAAAAGGTGTGGATACGATGGCTAGTTAACTAAAATCTACTTAAGCCAGAAAAACGTATGCAACTCTGACGTCAGTAGCAGCTGCTTTACAACTTTTGGGATCCAAGTGTCGGGCAAAAAAGTCATTGACTTTACAGATAATTTATTGCAGTAATAATACAAAAAGGCTGCGTTATTAAAGCGTGTCTTGCGCGAAATGTCCGCGAGCACCACTGTCCACCAGTTAAGTATTCGGAAAATTCCAATGAACGCAAAAAGTGATGTGTCAAAAATATCTGCATACTGGTTCAATTTCCTTCTTCGACTCGGCATTTCCTGAGGTTATTTACAAATCTTAAAATTGGAGCTATGTGAACTGACTTACCTACGGAGATTTCGCAATTCGCGGGAGATATTCACTCTTCAAGCTCAACAGCAAAATAACTTACCTTGTGTGGTTCACTTTGTTTAACTCTCACTGGCTCTCCACTGAATAAGACAGCGCCTTCTTTTGTTTTAAGTCAGATTGTTTTTAATTCCTGAACTTTTAACTCACGAATAAGCCTGAAAGAGGCAATATCAGTTGGTTCTATCCCTTTCTTCGACCGTTTAAATAAACTTGAGCGACAATAACTGAACTTTAACAGCTATGCAGATTTCTGAGATGCCCAAAGGACAGTATCCCTTGGACGTCTCCGTGTCTCACTTTTTCTAACTCTAGCGGCTCCTCATTGAATAGGACAGCGCCTTCTTTTGTTTGAAATCAAACTATATTAAATTCGTACTGAATTTTTAACACACGCTTTGCTCTTATTTCTGAACAAAGAGAATTGATATCTCAAAGAATCAGAAGAGTCGCTACTTTCAGCGACAACTTACTGAACTTAAAATGAGTTAATGCACGTATTGACAGCGGGAAAGTGAAAGAATAGTTTTACCAAAGTTGGTCGGATGGGTTCACCGACGTTTTTAAGAGTAAGAAAAAACACCACTCTCTTTAGTTATAAACGAGACATATTTCGGCATCCCTTATAATGCCATCTTCAGTTAAATGAGAATGCTGAACTAGAACACGGCTATATGTAACAGTTACTAGAATATGAAAAATAAGAGATGAAAATAAACAATATCTTAAAGGGGCTACGTCACGAGGATTTTGCTATTTTAAGTCAATTCTGTGCTAAAATCATTACTAAGTGCTTTACTCATACACAAAATGCTCCTGTAAAATTATAAGGATGATATCAAATGAACTTTATCAGGGAGAGCTAACCATAATAATTCTTGGGGTAATTTTTTAAGACATCGCATCAAAACTTGAAAAAATTGGCCCACTTTTTTCAAGTTTCAATCCATTTCCATCCTTGCCATCGGTAGCGACAGACGACAGGAAACAGTTTCAGTGCCGTAAGATGGTCTTTAGTAAAAACGCTGGACCCTCATTTTTAGAATTCAATTGATGCAAAGACACTTTTTAGCTTTTTAAAAAGTTACTTAGATAGCGTGACATACCTCCTTTAATGTTAAAAAATAAGCAATGTTAATGTGACAGTGGGGCGAAAGAAAACAACTTAGCGATCCGTTTTTAGATGTAAATCATGAAAAAAGATATTAAACCGATCGCACTGATTTATTCCACTGATTTTTTTCTCGGCTCAAGGTCAACGTTGTTTTGAGGAATAGAGCTGAGTGAGCATTTTTTTCTTCTGCCCCTTTGTTTAGAAGCAAATAAACTAAGAGAATTAATAGCATCAGGCTGTGATCATGCGTGAAGAACATCCTGTGTAGATCATGTTGATCTGGTGACTACGGTAACCTTAATTAAAAAGTGTTCACAAGTAAAGCCGACTTCTAGAAGGTACCTCTTTACTATGTTTAGTACAAACGAGAGCGACATTTTTCTTAATCTCTCTAAGGTAGACTGAAACTATTATATTGTTTATAATGTCAGTTTTCATTTCTTAAACTTTTAATGACTCTTAAAAGACTCCTACATCGAAATTCATGAGTGACAGAGCCAGTTAATTTGGACAGAGACGTTGTGAACCGTTGATGCATCTATTGTAAGCCTATTAATTTCGTTCATTGTCTGCCGCCTATTATTTGTTTTAAATTCTTGAACTTTTTCTTATCCCCTAGCTGTGAAAGCTTATAATTACTCATTATTATTTTTAATTATTTTATTCCACGCGTTGGATGTTCTTCCAGGGATCTTGTTCAGTCGAAATTTGTCTTCAAAACTTAGAAGTGTCGTACCTTTTTCTAAAAGCATTTCTTCGGTTTGCTTCTTCAGAATGGAATTCTTTGACGATATGTTTAATCGTAACTCGAGTGCAATTCAATTCAAGTAGGATCCAAGCAGAGAGTTTTCGATAGTCTCATTCCTTGTCAGATGCAGTTTATGTGCATACGGCCAGTTTCATCTAAGGGTAAGGCTGGCTCTAAGTTTACCTTGAAATGATACAATGGTACAAACTCACGATTTGCTTGGAGAGAATTTTCGAAACGGCAATCTCTGACACTTCTTACGATGTGCAAATATGAATATAGACGGAACTGGTCGTGAAGCGTGTGGGGGTTTTGTGCACCATTTCACGCCCGAAGATGAACGATCCTAGCTGCTTGTTAACTTTCAGGAATATCTCCAACTAATGAACCAGTCAGAGCAATATCATCATTTATTATTCAACTGCATTCAGTAGAGTACAAATAACACCCAAAACGAGTACAAATATCCCAAGGTATTTGTACTCCAGAAGACCGGTTTGACAGGTTTTCTACAAATGCCGCGTCAGGCATTTGGCTTTAATGCAAGGTGAACGATGAAAAAATGACCGAAACAGTCGTTTTCCGGACGAAAACAATGAATGCTTACCAAATTTTGAGGTTTTTAACGAAAACGAGATCCTAGAGACAAGCAATGACCTAGACGACAGTGAAATTTCTTTATTTATTGAAGAAAATCTAAACGTATTAAAATACAACAGAATTGACAAAAACTGACCTCAAGTCCGTTACAGAAACAAGGGCCATTGAAGAAGTTTTTGACCAATCAACAACAACCTCACGTCAAGCACGCGAAACCTGACCCCGCTGGCGCGCTCACTCGCTGCTCAGAAGTCACGTTAGTTTGTCACGCAACTCAGACAGTTTATAAACCACTTTTCCATTTTGTAGCTAAGTTGAATAATAAATCCCTTATTAGACGGTTGAGTGTGTAGTATCGTGGGATATTTTTACTCGTCTCTTGTATTTTGACTCGCCCTACGGGCTCGCCAAAATACGGTGCGACTCGTAAAAATATCCCACGATACTACACACTAAACCGTCTAATAAGATATATGTATTTACTAGTCCGTAGCTATATTAAGAGAACAGTTACTAGCAGGCAATCGTTGCACGATTCGTTGAGTCTTCTTGATTATACTGATTGAACTATTATGGATTAATGACTCCGTACCGCTTAAAAGCCTTTTATGGCTCCGATTTGCCGAAGAACTCCTGAGGAATTAGAATTTAATATTTTGTTAAACACTTGTGGGAGTCCTTTAAACGAGTCCTTTTGTTCGCAGTGCTGAATTTCATAGCATAGATATCCAAGATCTTTTAGAAAAACAAGATAAGAAAATATGCACTAAAGTTATGGGCTTAGAGGGTCACCCGCTGTATAACATGTTGCCGGAGGTTAAGAACACCAAATACGAGCTTAGAAGAAAGTCGGCCGTGAAACCTAAAATAAACACGAAGCGCTTCATGAGCTCTTTTATTAACCGCCTTACTTTTAAATACAAATTAGTTGATTTATTTCATTAGAATTATAGTCTTAGTTCATGTAATGTAGCTTGCTTTTTACCATCAATTTTTGTAACATAGGATATTTGTTCTTATCTTATGAAATAAAGACTTATTACTATTATTATTATTATTATTATTATTATTATTATTATTATTAAAGACACTGTAAAAATGACTTTCTGGTGGTAGCTGCATATCATGAGCAGTTTTGGAATTCAGAACAACTGACAGCTAGCGTAGCTCCCAGTCTCGATCCCCGTCAAACGTTTAACTCCTAGCATAAGCAAGGAGCATAACTTTTTGTTGTCATTGATGGGTAAGCGTGTTTCCTCCTAGCATATTTAAGTAACTGTTTGTGGTCATTGATGGGTAAGCAAATAAGAAAAACAACTTAACAGCTCTTTTATCTGCAAGGTCTTCTGTCTATTAAATAAGACTCTTGCAACGGAAACTCCCCACAAGAACGGTTACCGTCCCAAGTTCTATGATACTGGAGTATTTTTACAAGACCGCCAAAGAAATTGCTACTCCCAAAAACCAATGCTCCCTTCAGTTTATTTTAGATGGCTGGTTGTGCATGTAAGAGGTTGGTACTGACACGACGGAATGCCACAAGGGATCCCCACGGCGCTTAATTTTGAATGTTCTGAATATCGTCTTGCTGATTTACCGCACGAAGAGAATTAACTGCAGAGAATTGTAGATCCAAGAGTACGTTAATGCTGTTGAACAAAGGGTCATGAGCCAGAAAACTATGACTCCCTACAGCTATGCAGAATATATCATGAAACGCAAGGTTGATTCTCAGTTCAGTGTGACTCTCGATCTTGCAAATCTCGTCGTCAGAAATGGTCAAAGACAGCACTTAAATGCTGCAGGTCGTTGAGTCAGAGTTTTCGAGAGTTTCTTTCTTTGTCGGATGAGTTGACGGTCTCAAAAATTGCATTTTGGTGCACCGGATGTAGCTAAGGGATCAGGCTTGATCTCAGTTTGCCTTGAAATGTTACAATGGTACAAACTAAGGATTTGCTAAGGGGAATTTTTCGAAACGGAAATCTTTATCACATCTTACGGTACGGTAAATATGAATATAGAATGAACTCAGTGGACGTGAAGCGTGTGGCGTTTTGTCATCATTTCACGGTGGCGGAGATGAACGATCCTCCCTCCGTTTTGACTGAAGAATATCTCAACGAAACTAACCATAGCAATATCGTCATGTATTTACTAGTTCGTAGCTACACTAAGAGAACAGTTACCTACGGAAGCCGATAAGGGTCACGAGTTGTCGCTTCTGAGTTGTCGCTTTTGAGTTGTCGCTTCGAATTTGTCGCTTCCGAGTTGTCGCTTCCAAGTTGTCGCTTCCAAGTTGCCGCTTCCATTTCTGGAGGGACTTAATCTATTACAATGTGAAAGGTGGGTAGGGGGGTGCCGGGTGAAAGTATGGGAACTTTGTCAGGAAGTTTGGAAGTTTGTCAGGATCCCCCCCCGTAATATATTTTGTATATATTTTTTTAAGTTGTCGCTTCCGAGTTGTCGCTTCCGAGTTGTCGCTTCCGAATTGTCGCTTCCGAGTCGTCGCTTTCAAGTTGTCGCTTCCAAGTTGTCGCTTCCAAGTTGTCGCTTCCGAGTTGTCGCTTCCAAGTTGTCGCTTTCAAGTTGTCGCTTCCGAGTTGTCGCTTCCAAGTTGTCGTTTCCCAGTTGTCGCCTCTCGGATAGACCTGGTAAAGAATTTCTTAAAACGGCGAAAAGAGCTTGGGAACTAGACTGAGAGCTTTTCATTTCTCGTCGGGGCCATCCCAACGCGGCGAGAACGTGGCGAAAAACACAAAAAACACAACTTAACGTGGATCGAAATGAGATTTGCCCTATTGGTCAAAATAAAACGAGCCAATGAGAAAGCAGCACATTCGATCCTCCCCGTAAGTACATAAGCGGCAAACAACACGTGTTTCAACAGAATGATTCTAAATCATTCCATGAGACTTCTGAGACTTTACCACAGGAGCAACTGATGAGGTTCACTGAAGAACCGAAACTCGAGTCTTGCTTGAGAAATAACACAGCTTATTCACGTGAAGCATCCTTGAGTCTTTCGAACCAGCATTTTAACTGCTGCAGGTTTAACAAATGGAGGTTTAGGAAATCGTTTACAATTTACAAACAGACCGTGACAGGAAGATGAAACAATAACCTCTTTCAGAATTGCTAAGTGCAATTAAACTGCTGGAAATGTATCTGTCGGATGCTAGTAATGCCACAAGACAATGGAGGTGCAATGTTTTAACTCCAAGTAATTCTATTTCTAGAACCACAACCATGAAAGTGGAGTTAAAACGACAGCGCAAGAAGCCGTAGCTTCGACATGATCAAAGGAGACTGCAACAGTCTCAGAATAACTTATGAATGCAGACTGAACCTGTCGGATGCGTGTGGCGTTTCGTCATCATTTCTCGGCGGAGTACGAACAAGCGAATGATGCTCTCTGCGTATTGACTTTAGAATACCTCCAACGAATCAAACTTGAACCAGACCCTTTTGTCCTTTTTTTATGTATTTACTAGTCCGTGGCTACACTAAGAAAACAGTTTACTTATTTGATTGCAATCATTGTACGATTTGGTGACTCTTCTTCCTTAGTGATCGAACCAGTGCTATGGGTCCTATCGGTATGACTCCGTATCGCTAAGCCTTTTAGTGCTCCGATTTCCTTGAGAACTCCTGAGGAGTTAGCATCATATCTTTTGTTAAACACTTGTGGGAGTCCTTTCACCGAGTCCTTGTTCGCCGACCGATTGACTCTCTATACCAATAGTACCAATCGACTAATAGTTTTCGCACGGCTTTCAAGTGTTAATAAGATGTAGTTTCCAATGGTTAACGAATCGACTGACCATACTTTTCCATTTGTACCAATGGTAATCGTTTTTGCACGGCATGCAGTTTACAAATGGTATACAAATCGATTGAGCTGCTAACCAATCGTACCAATTATACGAATAGTGAGGCTTTTTTGACAAGTATTGAAAATCCATGCAAATTGGCATTGGGAATTCCAACTTTAAGCTTAAGATTTTTAAATTCTAACTTGATCCACCCGCTCCTTTGGATAATTCTTGAGACTCCCTTCGATGTAATAATGGGGTCACTCGACAAAACTACGAATTTTGTACAAGCTGTATTTCATTATCTGCAAACCTTTGTATTCTGTGTTGCAATAAACAAAACGTTCTTTTCAGGTTAAAATATTCATGTTTTATTATTCCTGCAGGTATTTGAGTACAATAGTCTTTGATAAATCCAAAAATTATGTTTAACTTTGTTTATGACCATGTTTTCTTTATTCAACGTTACATCAAACGACATGTCTATTACCTCTAGTCTATTTATTGCTTCAAATCCCTTTCTATTTGTAGAAATTGAAACGACAATTTTTATCTAATTATTAGGCTTTTAATTTAGCTTGCAACAGAGCGATCAGGCCTTCGGCTTTTTCAAATCATTACTGGGTCTGTAACCAATGATGAACACTCCACTCCATTGGTTGTCTTCGTCTGCCGCCTTTCCTGCAATGCTTCTCTTTCTATCGCTCGGATGGATCAACGTCGCGTTGAGCTTGCCTTCTCCGAATGGGAACCACAAGTTGTCGGAGTTAACGGCCATTAAGCCTTGTCCTGTAGCCACGTTCATAAACTGCGAGTATTTTGTTTCCTCCTGACGTGTGGAAATGTCGTAATAGCCTCTCTGAAAGTTGCCGTCTCCGAGCGTTGTAACAAATACGTACACCAGCACCGCTTTGGTGTTAGGTGGGATTTGGCCGTTTGCCGTTAGGTCATAAGTCTTTGATTGACCAGGGAATTCTGGCAAAGTGCCCAATTCATACTGCACTGGCACATAGGGCCCTGTATAGAGATTGAAATCATAGTTGATTAGAAAGCAGTTTTTCTTGTATCCTCAGCGAGTGATTGAAAGTGGTTTTTAGAATTCATAGACGCTTTTACAAATTTATTGGTTTCAGCACTGAGTACTTAGAAAAGAAGTAACAAAGGAGAACGATATCATTTTTCAATATTGACTGAGCGTATTTTGTGAACAAATGAGCACATGTAGAAAAGAATTTCGCCGTGATATCATTTTATCGAAAATAATGGTGTTTAATTTGCGTAAGGAAACATTAAAAAGAGAAGTCGTAGAATAAAAACACATTTTCTTGAAGAGGTTTTACTCTAGCTGCCTCTACCTAAACATTTCAACATGGTCTATTTCAAGATTTCTTCCGAGTTGAAAATTACGGAAATGACTTGTTCCATTTGCCTTATAGAATCCGGACAGATCAACCTATTATACGACCTGGTAAAAAGAGACCATTTTAAGTATTTTGTTTTCATTTTCTCGGCAGCTGCTCCTGCGTGCCCTTTTTTAAACGGAATTTCGAGTTCTTTTTATTAGGATCGAGTTTCGAGTTCTTCAGTGAATTTCCGAATTACGGATACATGCACACACCACCGCAGTGACCCTTTCAGTACAACATAAAAAATATGTGCATACCTTGCGCATTTAACTCAGCTACAAACAGCAGAAGTAAGAAGTAGGCTGCCAACATGGTGCGGAGTTGATAGTTCTCTGTACCGCAAAAAGGTTGGAGCGACTGTTCACAGATAGAGAGCAGATTACCTATGAAGAAACTAGTGCGATAGTTTCTTTTATGCGAATATTGATTCCACCCACGTTTATCTGATCTTATTGTTCCAAATAAACTTGACGTTTGATGCCACCCAGTTTAAGCAAAATTTAGCCTTTTAATCATGTTTTTCTTGGGACGTGCCAGGGTTGGATAAGACGAGTAATATCGTAAAATATTAACTCGCGATATTATTGCAGTATGTTACGAGTCGCATATAATAACTTATTGACCTCATTTATTCATCTACTCAGCAATAGCGCTGATTTTAACAAAAGTAATAGTAAACCTTGCAACATGCATGGTGGCGAGTTAATAGGTCTCTGTATTCTACAAAGAAAGAAGCGACAATTTACAGATCAGTAGAAAGGAGATTGCATACAAAGAAACAAGTTCACAAGAGTACTTTTTAAGTAAACATTGATTCCACCCACATTTATCTTACTGTCCTAAACTTTAAATGGATGTTTGATCGCGTCGTTTGATATTTTCCCAGTCATATTAATGTAGAAATTAGTAGTGTTTTTCTACATTTGAGTTGACAGGCAAGAAAGACTGAAAATAAAAAAGGAGACAAAAATAACTGAGGTATCATATTGGTTACTGCTCAATGAGTTGTACGACTTCTTCTTTTAAAAATTTAGACTTTTAACAATGTTTTTCGCGTTGCTAAAGAGGTTAATAAGACGTGTGATATTCTAACATATTTACTCGCAATATTGTTGATGTATGTTACCTGTCGCATAAAATATAATGGCTAACTCAGCCCATCTATTCATCTACTTTACAATAAACGTGAATTTTAGTTCAGAAATTTCTATTGGGATGGTATTTGGCTCACAGGTTAACACGGAATTACATATCATCTTTAAGTTCTAAATGGTCACGATGGTATGTTAACATTTATACTTTCGAAAAAGATATTTACTCAGGATACTTCTTTGATCTGCATGTAATATATGGAATCGAATATAGAATCCAAGCAACATGCTATCCTCATTTATTTATTCATTCACTTACATGTATACGTGGTATACACGTTTACACTTCGCCAGGTGCACAATCATGTAAGTTCAACTGGGATTCATCTACGTACGCGCTCTTCCCATCGTGACTTTCTAGCTGAGATGGTAGAACTTTTGGAGTGGTACCCGAAATTTGTGGGTTTGAATCCCACCTAAGCCAGTAAATTTATTTACTATGATTCTCCAGTGTAGCAATATATCATTATTCGATATTCCGTTAGGATGACTCTTATGTCTCTAAATTTTTTCATAGCGATTTTATGTCTGTTCATGGAACCAGCTGATTCAACAGTTTTCACTGGTAATTAAAATGATAATTTTTGGCCAACTTTTCTTTACCTCTAGTCACGTGGCCAGTCGTATCCAATCAAATTGTAAGAAAATTTCTAGTAAACCTTTGTAGGAGATATATGTTGCTAAATCCAGGCCTGAAACTTGAAATAGTCAAACCATTTCTATTGTGGGAGCTTTATCTCCAGAGAAAGCTCGAATGGATCTTTGAGTAGCAAAAAGGCGTGAGTGGGTTTGAAAAAAGTCGTGATCATGTTGCTTGGACAGATGCAAATATCGGAAAACCACAAGCCTTGCTATCTATTCCTAAAATTAACAACAGCCTAATTTCTCCTTACAGTGTCAATACATTGCCAACCAGATAAAGAAAATGGGTATTTATAAAACTCATCAAGGTGATATCCCATTGATCAAATTCCGATTTATTCTCACAAATTTGGGCAATGGATCGCCAAGCAGATTGAGAATACGTGAGGCGCAACAAAGACGATCACTGACCACACCCTTTATGTCGGGATCTTGACAAACAACCAAATTCTCCGCCAAATAAAATTTCTAAGCATTGAAAATCCATGCAAATTGGCATTGGGAATTCAAACTTTAAGCTTAAGATTTTTAAATTCTAACTTGATCCCCCCGCTCCTTTGGATAATTCTTGAGACTCCCTTCGATGTAATAATGTGGTCACTCGACAAAACTACGAATTTTGTACAAGCTGTATTTCACTATCTGCAAACCTTTGTATTCTGTGTTGCAATAAACAAAACGTTCTTTTCAGGTTAAAATATTCATGTTTTATTATTCCTGCAGGTATTTGAGTACAATAGTCTTTGATAAATCCAAAAATTATGTTTAACTTTGTTTATGACCATGTTTTCTTTATTCAACGTTACATCAAACGACATGTCTATTACCTCTAGTCTATTTATTGCTTCAAATCCCTTTCTATTTGTAGAAATTGCAACGACAATTTTTATCTAATTATTAGGCTTTTAATTTAGCTTGCAACAGAGCGATCAGGCCTTCGGCTTTTTGAAATCATTACTGGGACTGTAACCAATGATGAACACTCCACTCCATTGGTTGTCTTCGTCTGCCGCCTTTCCTGCAATGCTTCTCTTTCTATCGCTCGGATGGATCAACGTCGCGTTGAGCTTGCCTTCTCCGAATGGGAACCACAAGTTGTCGGAGTTAACGGCCATCAAGCCTTGTCCTGTAGCCACGTTCATAAACTGCGAGTATTTTGTTTCCTCCTGACGTGTGGAAATGTCGTAATAGCCTCTCTGAAAGTTGCCGTCTCCGAGCGTTGTAACAAATACGTACACCAGCACCGCTTTGGCGTTAGGTGGGATTTGGCCGTTTGCCGTTAGGTCATAAGTCTTTGATTGACCAGGGAATTCTGGCAAAGTGCCCAAATCATACTGCACTGGCACATAGGGCCCTGTATAGAGATTGATATCATAGTTGATTAGAAAGCAGTTTTTCTTGTATCCTCAGCGAGTGATAGAAAGTGGTTTTTAGAATTCATAGACGCTTTTACAAATTTATTGGTTTCAGCACTGAGTACTGAGAAAAGAAGTAACAAAGAAGAACGATATCATTTTTCAATATTGACTGAGCGTATTTTGTGAACAAATGAGCACATGTAGAAAAGAATTTCGCCGTGATATCATTTGATCGAAAATAATGGTGTTTAATTTGCGTAAGGAAACATTAAAAAGAGAAGTCGTAGAATAAAAACACATTTTCTTGAAGAGGTATTACTCTAGCTGCCTCTACCTAAACATGTCAACATGGTCTATTTCAAGAATTCTTCCGAGTTGAAAATTACGGAAATGACTTGTTCCATTTGCCTTAGAGAATCCGGACAGATCAACCTATTATACGACCTGGTAAAAAGAGACCATTTTAAGTATTTTGTTTTCATTTTCTCGGCAGCTGCTCCTGCGTGCCCTTTTTTTAACGGAATTTCGAGTTCTTTTTATTAGGATCGAGTTTCGAGTTCTTCAGTGAATTTCCGAATTACGGATACATGCACACACCACCGCAGTGACCCTTTCAGTACAACATAAAAAATATGTGCATACCTTGCGCATTTAACTCAGCTACAAACAGCAGAGTTAAGAAGTAGGCTGCCAACATGGTGCGGAGTTGATAGTTCTCTGTACCGCAAAAAGATTGAAGCGACTGTTCACAGATAGAGAGCAGATTACCTATGAAGAAACTAGTGCGATAGTTTCTTTTATGCGAATATTGATTCCACCCACGTTTATCTGATCTTATTGTTCCAAATAAACTTGACGTTTGATGCCACCCAGTTTAAGCAAAATTTAGCCTTTTAATCATGTTTTTCTTGGGACGTGCCAGGGTTGGATAAGACGAGTAATATCGTAAAATATTAACTCGCGATATTATTGCAGTATGTTACGAGTCGCATATAATAACTTATTGACCTCATTTATTCATCTACTCAGCAATAGCGCTAATTTTAACCAAAAATAGTAAAACTTGCAACATGCATGGTGGCGAGTTAATAGGTCTCTGTATTCTACAAAGAAAGAAGCGACAATTTACAGATCAGTAGAAAGGAGATTGCATACAAAGAAACAAGTTCACAAGAGTACTTTTTAAGTAAACATTGATTCCACCCACATTTATCTTACTGTCCTAAACTTTAAATGGATGTTTGATCGCGTCGTTTGATATTTTCCCAGTCATATTAATGTAGAAATTAGTAGTGTTTTTCTACATTTGAGTTGACAGGCAAGAAAGACTGAAAATAAAAAAGGAGACAAAAATAACTGAGGTATCATATTGGTTACTGCTCAATGAGTTGTACGACTTCTTCTTTTCAAAATCTAGACTTTTAACTATGTTTTTCGCGTTGCTGGAGAGGTTAATAAGACGTGTAATATTCTAACATATTTACTCGCAATATTGTTGATGTATGTTACCTGTCGCATAAAATATAATGGCTAACTCAGCCCATCTATTCATCTACTTTACAATAAACGTGAATTTTAGTTCAGAAATTACTATTGTGATGGTATTTTGCTCACAGGTTAACACGGAATTACATATCATCTTCAAGTTCTAAATGGTGACGATGGTATGTTAAGAGTGAATGTCTGTAAGAATCAAACAAAATCGAGAAATAGCGGCAAAAGTGTGAAAATTCAAAACCGCTCAAACTTGAGCTGGTGGTAGTCCATATTGAGTTATTCATCACTATGAGTTTCATTTCTCGAATACTCTTTTCTTTCGGCAGAAATTGACGAGAAGAAAATTCATGCTCAGACAAGGGAAAATTCGGCTTGAAAATAAGCCATTTTCAATCAAACCGCTCGCTTTAAATTTAAAACCAGAAGACATCCGCTTATTATCAACCTATTCTACAACCTTTCCTGGTTTTATTTTATGATTTGCATTACGATTGCAAATAATTAAGACAGTGAGACAGACCTGAAAAATTCCCTCCTGGTTCTCTACAGAAGTGACTACCTAAATTGAAAAAATAATTTACCCTACTACCTTTACCACAAATGAAACGAAATTTAGAAATAAAACTAAAGAATGAATGGCCCTTCAAATGGGATAAAATTTTTTCTGGGGAAATCAAATGTTACTCCGTGAAAGAGCGCTAAAACTGGAGGAAGTAGGACAAAAAACGATACACGTAACAAGTGGATTGCGTGACATGATGTGACCGTAGCACATATTACAAGTGGATTGCGTGACTTAACGTTACCAAAGCACCTATTTGAGGATCTTGGGGATCTTTTCTGACGCACAGTAGAGCTTGCTTAAGATCTTTAAACCATACATTTACCTTTTGTGAAACCTGTGAAATATGGTATAAACGTATGTAGGGCTAATAATTTTGCCTGAACGCAGTCATTCTGTGAAATCTGTCCTATTTGACCATTGTCTTATGTAGTTTTCTTGTTTTTCTAACATTCAGGCTTAGTTAAACAATCTCCCGTGTTGGGAACTAAATTGCATGTCACCTCTGTTATAAGGAGTTACCTACAAATGAAATGGGATAGAAAGTGATTATTGCAATGTATAGTTCAGCTTCATTTGCCTCAGTAATGAGTCTATGATTGCAGCACCGAAACTGAACACTTGTTTCCAACTGTAAATGTATAAATGCAACTACCGTGAGGGGAGGGGGGGGGGGGGGTCTGGGGTAAGGAGCTCCTCTCCGGCAACCCTCATCACGGCGGTTCGCTGCTGGTGTTTTCAGGAGAAAAAATTTAACTTCTTTGGCCGGATCTAACCGAACCTTTTTAAATGTCTTTTCAACGTGCTGTACACTTTTTGACACCTAGCGGTTCCTCATGTTATACGGCAACATACTCTATACTGCATGAGATTTAAAAGTTTCTTCTGTAAATCTCACGGAGAGGACGAGAGACATTTTAGTCATTTTCTCTTGCAATGCGGGATATATAAGAAAGAAACCGATCGAGCCTGGGAAAAAGAATTGGCAAATTCAAAATGTAAATGGGAAAATAATGAATCCAAGCAAACACAAACGTTTGAGGTCAAAGCCCAGTATGCTTTGACTCCAATTTCCCTATATAAACTGTTTTGTATGACGCATAAGACAATTTCGTTATCTTCAACACTATTATCAGAACAAACCAACTTGCTAACTGAGCTCCTTTCTCAGGGAGTGGTATAGTTTTCTTCTTAATGATCGTAAAAAGGCTTAAATGAAACAGACCTTTGCATTTCCAAAACAAGATCCCTTGCCATAGTATGGGTCATACACAGCTACCCCAACCTCCCCCCCCCTCTTTTTATATCCGGAAACAAACCAGTCTGAAACCATAGCACACACAAATAACATGTACTGTCCACATTATGAGTGCATTGTTGGCATTACAACTGCAGCCCTACACCAGGCTTGAGAGCAAGTCCATGAATGGCTTTTTCCGGCTGCATGACTGTAATTTCGGATGTTTCAAGTCCAAAAGCTTCACAGATGCTCCGTAACATTGAGACTAAAAAAGAGCTAAGTTTAGAGTTCAGCACTAACTCACAGATGTTGTAGGAGTCATAGATGATCGGATGTGAATTTTGAATGCTCACTTCAGACAAAACCTTGTCCCTCAACACACTCTGAATGTCTTCTCCAGGAGTCTCTTCCAGTCGCTATTAGGAAGGTCTACCTCGGCACTTCGCTTACAGCAAGGCGAGAGAAGTAACTGCTAACTTACTGGCTCGTAAGGAAATCATCATAGCTAAATAGTCTCTCCCCGTTGTTATCTTTTGCTGTCCTCGTGGCTTTAGAAATGTCAGTCGGGCCAGCCTTATTCCCGGTTCTTTCACAAATTTGGAACTTGGCATTTAGGTACTGCCTTTGCTTGTCAGTGAATTTGGTGCGACGTGACTGTATCGTTTGCAGTGCCCATCCTATCATGAGAGTAGGTGCGGTTGGTAGTGATGGTCCACTTGCCTCTATCACTGTTGGAGTTTTGCTTGCTCCACAGTCCAGTTTAGTCGCATATTCTATCATGGCCTTATCATACAGTGTTTCGTGCTCTAGCGTACGTTTGTGCGTTCCGCAGTCCAGGTGTTTTACAAGGGATGAGTGCCGCCTAAACGTCTTGACGCACCATCTCTTCCGGGCACGTAAATAATTGGGAACTGTTGACAGTGGACATGGCAGCACTGTCGAGGCTTTCGTCTGTCTCTGTTGCTGGATGCTGGCAACTGGTTCGTCTGGGACGTACGGGTACGTAGCTAGCACTGGCCTTCAGGTCGGTGGAGGGCCTGACCTCCATCGCCAGCAGCTCCGATTCTTTTGGTACATCGACTTTGTCCACGGTATTAGTTTCCCAGGGCCAGTGTTGTAGGCTTTCCATGTTCTTATTCCGAAATCGCTGTAGAAAAGGTTGCTTATATAGCTCACCTTTTCCCGCTTGTGGATGTTCTTGCTTGATGGATCGCTGGGAGGACTACACACCCTCACGCTCACTCCACGTACCCCCCGAAAAGACTGGACTTGGGCCTTCCAAAACACTCCAAAAAACAACCATTCCTTCTGCAGTCTCGACAAATGCCTAATAGTCCAAATAGAACAAATTTTACATTCAGACCGAATATACCCCCAGCACTTCCGAATCAAACATATCCAAATAACGTTTGCATTAAAAATTACAGTCTGTGCACATCGTTTTTGATGGGAGAAAACTTAAACCAAATGTTTAATTCCAATATAAAAAACGAAAAATACAAGATTTTTCTTTTTTGAGGTTTTTGGAATAAACGCCCTTTCTCAAATCAGGGAAATGAGGGCTCAAATAAACTCCCCTCCCAAACAAAGACCTTCCGTGGGCAAATACAGAGAGACATTTTTTTCAAACATTTAAAACGTTTGAGGCAAAAAAATATATATATTTTTATAACATTTTTATTTCATTTAAATAAGAGGCCAACTTTCTTTTAAAAGGAACCAACTCTCTAAAAGAATAGGAATACCCCGAAACTTCCACGTGACGTGTCGGAACCCTTTGTAAAATGGGGTGAAAAACAATAGGCACCACTGTTATTCAATGAAATGCAAATGCACTGCGAGGTATTCTGCAATCTAGACAAGAAATATATTCTGATGCAAAAAACAATGGTTACGTGTCAAGTATTAGCGAGAAAACAACGTTGAAAAAGAAAATTGCTGAAATTTTCTGTACGATATCAAATTTCAACCTGGTTATGCAAATTAGTCTGCGTTTCAAAACACAGTTTTTCCTAACCAAAGACTCGCAGAATAATCGATCGATAAAAAGCTTTCCCTGCCAAACATTTTATTCAGATAAACAATACATTTGCTTTCAAGGTAGTTTAAAATAAACTCTTCGTTAATTTACTCGCGGAATATCTTGTCTTTCAATAAAAGTTACAGCATTCAAATTGATCCGAAGCATTGTTTATTTAAATGAAGCATGTCTGTCAAGCATTGCCTAGCATTTCCTTCGACTGTCATTCAGGTCTGAAATAAAAAATTGTTTTCCTTTGAATCTTAACTCACCTGATCCAACTGGGACAAACTCTCCTGTTGTCTTAAGGATTCGTTCGGATATCATTTTGGAAACACTCCGATCTGCTTTTCTGTTTGCTCCATGCTTGGATATGATTTGCGGTACATTGCACTTGATAGAGTTTCGCCACCAGAAAAACCCGAGTTCACGCCTGTGATATGAGCAAAAAGTGTCCAATTTTTGAGATGAAGTCTCCTCCTCGCTAAAAACACCAACTCTAGAGAGTATAAGTTCGCTCTCTGTGGTTATTCCGGAAAATGACAAGTGGGAACAATGACCTGTAATATCCTTTGAGCAGTTGCATAAACTGATTATTTCAAGACTCTTGTTCTTGTCTAACCTATCATACGAGCAGGACGTTCCGGTTCTACTCTGAAAAGAGTACGAAAATGCCATCGCAGTGTTTGCAGAGCCCGAAAGATAGGCCGTGGGAAATCTGGAGCAAAACTTGTTAATGAAATTAACAGCCACAACAATGCGGACAAATAAAATAGCATAATTTAGAATAAAAAAAAATAACATAAAAACTCCTACCTAAAACAATGAAAACTAAAAACTTTAAAATTTGAATTATCTTTGATTGGCATCTTTCTAAAATATTTGCGTCAGGATGCATTTGATAAATGAACTCCTAAAGTAACTGATACATTACATCATTCGAATGAAAGAAACAACAGTATGTACAGTACTCTGCACTGCATAAAACTGTCACGGAAGTGAGGGAAAACTTTGATAAAACAAACTACGTGTTATTTTTTCTTTGAAAAAAAATTAAATATAGTAAAATTGGACACCAATAACAACTACAGGACCGAGTTAGGGCAAAAGTATGCGAAAACCACATTTGTACCATCTGTCACGTCTGTCACACAATCTGTTGTATTTCGCGATTTTGGGAGATTTTGAGCATTCCGTCACAGACCACGATGGGATTCCCCAGAAAAAGTTTTACATTAGTTGAAAGGCCATCTATTCGTAACTTTAAATTTTGAATTTCGTTTTATTTGTGGTAAAGGTAGTGGGTTAAATTATCTTTTTAATTTGACTAGTCATTTCCATATACAAATTGGAGGAATTTTCTCAGGTCAGTCTCAGTGTCTTCATTATTTTCAATCTTAATGCAAATAACAAAACAAATTTAGGAAAGGTTGTAGAATAAGTTGATAATAAGTGGATATCTTCTGGCTTTAAATTTTAAGCGAGCGGTTTGCCTAAAAAAGGCTAATTTTCAAGCCGAATTTTCCCTTCTCTGACCATGAATTTTATTTTCGTTAATTTCTGCCGAAAGAAAAAAGTATTCGAGAAATGAAACACATAGCAATGAATAACTCAATATGGACTACTAATAGCCCAAGTTTGAGCGATTTTGAAATTTTAAAGTTTGCCGCTCGATGTTCGATTTTTGTGGACACGCGCTCTTAACATCTATACTTTCGAAAAAGATATTTACTCAGGATTCTTCTTTGATCTGCATGTAATATATGGAATCGAATATAGAATCCAAACACCATGCTATCCTCATTTATTTATTCATTCACTTACATGTATACGTGGTATACACGTTTACACTTCGCCAGGTGCACAATCATGTAAGTTCAAATGGGATTCATCTACGTACGCGCTGTTCCCATCGTGACTTTGTAGCTGAGATGGTAGAACTTTTGGTGTGGTACCCGAAATTTGTAGGTTTGAATCCCACCTAAGCCAGTAAATTTATTTACTAGGATTCTCCAGTGTAGCAATATATCATTATTCGATATTCCGTTAGGATGATTCTTATATATAATTTTTTTCATAGCGATTTTATGTCTGTTCATGGAACCAGCTGATTCAACAGTTTTCGCTGGTAATTAAAATCTTATGATAATTTTTGGCCAACTTTTCTTTGCCTCTAGTCACGTGGCCAGTCGTATCCAATCAAATTGTAAGAAAATTTCTAGTAAACCTTTGTAGGAGATATATGTTGCTAAATCCAGGCCTGAAACTTGAAATAGTCAAACCATTTCTATTGTGGGAGCTTTATCTCCAGAGAAAGCTCGAATGGATCTTTGAGTAGCAAAAAGGCGTGAGTGGGTTTGAAAAAAGTCGTGATCATGTTGCTTGGACAGATGCAAATTTCGGAAAACCACAAGCCTTGCTATCTATTGCTAAATTAACGAGAGCCTAATTTCTCCCTACAGTGTCAATACATTGCCAAGCAGATAAAGAAAATGGGTATAAAAAAGTCATCAAGGTGATATCCCATTGATCAAATTCCGATTTATTCTCACAAATTTGGGCAATGGATCGCCAAGCAGATTGAGAATACGTGAGGCGCAACAAAGACGATCACTGACCACACCCTTTATGTCGGGATCTTGACAAACAACCAAATTCTCCGCCAAATAAAATTTCTAAGCATTGAAAATCCATGCAAATTGGCATTGGGAATTCCAACTTTAAGCTTAAGATTTTTAAATTCTAACTTGATCCCCCTGCTCCTTTGGATGACTATTTTGACTTCCTTCGATGTAATAATGTGGTCACTCGACAAAACTACGAATTTAGTACAAGCTGTATTTCATTATCTGGAAACCTTTGTATGCTGTGTTGCAATAAACAAAACGTTCTTTTCAGGTTAAAATATTCATGTTTTATTATTCCTGCAGGTATTTGAGTACAATAGTCTTTGATAAATCCAAAAATTATGTTTAACTTTGTTTATGACCATGTTTTCTTTATTCAACGTTACATCAAACGACATGTCTATTACCTCTAGTCTATTTATTGCTTGAAATCCCTTTGTATTTGTAGAAATTGCAACGACAATTTTTATCTAATTATTAGGCTTTTAATTTAGCTTGCAACAGAGCGATCAGGCCTTCGGCTTTTTCAAATCATTACTGGGTCTGTAACCAATGATGAACACTCCACTCCATTGGTTGTCTTCGTCTGCCGCCTTTCCTGCAATGCTTCTCTTTCTATCGCTCGGATGGATCAACGTCGCGTTGAGCTTGCCTTCTCCGAATGGGAACCACAAGTTGTCGGAGTTAACGGCCATCAAGCCTTGTCCTGTAGCCACGTTCATAAACTGCGAGTATTTTGTTTCCTCCTGACGTGTGGAAATGTCGTAATAGCCTCTCTGAAAGTTGCCGTCTCCGAGCGTTGTAACAAATACGTACACCAGCACCGCTTTGGTGTTAGGTGGGATTTGGCCGTTTGCCGTTAGGTCATAAGTCTTTGATTGACCAGGGAATTCTGGCAAAGTGCCCAATTCATACTGCACTGGCACATAGGGCCCTGTATAGAGATTGAAATCATAATTGATTAGAAAGCAGTTTTTCTTGTATCCTCAGCGAGTGATAGAAAGTGGTTTTTAGAATTCATAGACGCTTTTACAAATTTATTGGTTTCAGCACTGAGTACTTAGAAAAGAAGTAACAAAGGAGAACGATATCATTTTTCAATATTGACTGAGCGTATTTTGTGAACAAATGAGCACATGTAGAAAAGAATTTCGCCGTGATATCATTTGATCGAAAATAATGGTGTTTAATTTGCGTAAGGAAACATTAAAAAGAGAAGTCGTAGAATAAAGACACATTTTCTTGAAGAGGTATTACTCTAGCTGCCTCTACCTAAACATTTCAACATGGTCTATTTCAAGAATTCTTCCGAGTTGAAAATTACGGAAATGACTTGTTCCATTTGCCTTAGAGAATCCGGACAGATCAACCTATTATACGACCTGGTAAAAAGAGACCATTTTAAGTATTTTGTTTTCATTTTCTCGGCAGCTGCTCCTGCGTGCCCTTTTTTTAACGGAATTTCGAGTTCTTTTTATTAGGATCGAGTTTCGAGTTCTTCAGTGAATTTCCGAATTACGGATACATGCACACACCACCGCAGTGACCCTTTCAGTACAACATAAAAAATATGTGCATACCTTGCGCATTTAACTCAGCTACAAACAGCAGAGTTAAGAAGTAGGCTGCCAACATGGTGCGGAGTTGATAGTTCTCTGTACCGCAAAAAGATTGAAGCGACTGTTCACAGATAGAGAGCAGATTACCTATGAAGAAACTAGTGCGATAGTTTCTTTTATGCGAATATTGATTCCACCCACGTTTATCTGATCTTATTGTTCCAAATAAACTTGACGTTTGATGCCACCCAGTTTAAGCAAAATTTAGCCTTTTAATCATGTTTTTCTTGGGACGTGCCAGGGTTGGATAAGACGAGTAATATCGTAAAATATTAACTCGCGATATTATTGCAGTATGTTACGAGTCGCATATAATAACTTATTGACCTCATTTATTCATCTACTCAGCAATAGCGCTAATTTTAACAAAAGTAATAGTAAAACTTGCAACATGCATGGTGGCGAGTTAATAGGTCTCTGTATTCTACAAAGAAAGAAGCGACAATTTACAGATCAGTAGAAAGGAGATTGCATACAAAGAAACAAGTTCACAAGAGTACTTTTTAAGTAAACATTGATTCCACCCACATTTATCTTACTGTCCTAAACTTTAAATGGATGTTTGATCGCGTCGTTTGATATTTTCCCAGTCATATTAATGTAGAAATTAGTAGTGTTTTTCTACATTTGAGTTGACAGGCAAGAAAGACTGAAAATAAAAAAGGAGACAAAAATAACTGAGGTATCATATTGGTTACTGCTCAATGAGTTGTACGACTTCTTCTTTTCAAAATCTAGACTTTTAACTATGTTTTTCGCGTTGCTGGAGAGGTTAATAAGACGTGTAATATTCTAACATATTTACTCGCAATATTGTTGATGTATGTTACCTGTCGCATAAAATATAATGGCTAACTCAGCCCATCTATTCATCTACTTTACAATAAACGTGAATTTTAGTTCAGAAATTACTATTGTGATGGTATTTTGCTCACAGGTTAACACGGAATTACATATCATCTTCAAGTTCTAAATGGTGACGATGGTATGTTAACATCTATACTTTCGAAAAAGATATTTACTCAGGATTCTTCTTTGATCTGCATGTAATATATGGAATCGAATATAGAATCCAAACACCATGCTATCCTCATTTATTTATTCATTCACTTACATGTATACGTGGTATACACGTTTACACTTCGCCAGGTGCACAATCATGTAAGTTCAAATGGGATTCATCTACGTACGCGCTGTTCCCATCGTGACTTTGTAGCTGAGATGGTAGAACTTTTGGTGTGGTACCCGAAATTTGTAGGTTTGAATCCCACCTAAGCCAGTAAATTTATTTACTAGGATTCTCCAGTGTAGCAATATATCATTATTCGATATTCCGTTAGGATGATTCTTATATATAATTTTTTTCATAGCGATTTTATGTCTGTTCATGGAACCAGCTGATTCAACAGTTTTCGCTGGTAATTAAAATCTTATGATAATTTTTGGCCAACTTTTCTTTGCCTCTAGTCACGTGGCCAGTCGTATCCAATCAAATTGTAAGAAAATTTCTAGTAAACCTTTGTAGGAGATATATGTTGCTAAATCCAGGCCTGAAACTTGAAATAGTCAAACCATTTCTATTGTGGGAGCTTTATCTTCAGAGAAAGCTCGAATGGATCTTTGAGTAGCAAAAAGGCGTGAGTGGGTTTGAAAAAAGTCGTGATCATGTTGCTTGGACAGATGCAAATTTCGGAAAACCACAAGCCTTGCTATCTATTGCTAAATTAACGAGAGCCTAATTTCTCCCTACAGTGTCAATACATTGCCAAGCAGATAAAGAAAATGGGTATAAAAAAGTCATCAAGGTGATATCCCATTGATCAAATTCCGATTTATTCTCACAAATTTGGGCAATGGATCGCCAAGCAGATTGAGAATACGTGAGGCGCAACAAAGACGATCACTGACCACACCCTTTATGTCGGGATCTTGACAAACAACCAAATTCTCCGCCAAATAAAATTTCTAAGCATTGAAAATCCATGCAAATTGGCATTGGGAATTCCAACTTTAAGCTTAAGATTTTTAAATTCTAACTTGATCCCCCTGCTCCTTTGGATGACTATTTTGACTTCCTTCGATGTAATAATGTGGTCACTCGACAAAACTACGAATTTAGTACAAGCTGTATTTCATTATCTGGAAACCTTTGTATGCTGTGTTGCAATAAACAAAACGTTCTTTTCAGGTTAAAATATTCATGTTTTATTATTCCTGCAGGTATTTGAGTACAATAGTCTTTGATAAATCCAAAAATTATGTTTAACTTTGTTTATGACCATGTTTTCTTTATTCAACGTTACATCAAACGACATGTCTATTACCTCTAGTCTATTTATTGCTTGAAATCCCTTTGTATTTGTAGAAATTGCAACGACAATTTTTATCTAATTATTAGGCTTTTAATTTAGCTTGCAACAGAGCGATCAGGCCTTCGGCTTTTTCAAATCATTACTGGGACTGTAACCAATGATGAACACTCCACTCCATTGGTTGTCTTCGTCTGCCGCCTTTCCTGCAATGCTTCTCTTTCTATCGCTCGGATGGATCAACGTCGCGTTGAGCTTGCCTTCTCCGAATGGGAACCACAAGTTGTCGGAGTTAACGGCCATCAAGCCTTGTCCTGTAGCCACGTTCATAAACTGCGAGTATTTTGTTTCCTCCTGACGTGTGGAAATGTCGTAATAGCCTCTCTGAAAGTTGCCGTCTCCGAGCGTTGTAACAAATACGTACACCAGCACCGCTTTGGCGTTAGGTGGGATTTGGCCGTTTGCCGTTAGGTCATAAGTCTTTGATTGACCAGGGAATTCTGGCAAAGTGCCCAAATCATACTGCACTGGCACATAGGGCCCTGTATAGAGATTGATATCATAGTTGATTAGAAAGCAGTTTTTCTTGTATCCTCAGCGAGTGATAGAAAGTGGTTTTTAGAATTCATAGACGCTTTTACAAATTTATTGGTTTCAGCACTGAGTACTGAGAAAAGAAGTAACAAAGAAGAACGATATCATTTTTCAATATTGACTGAGCGTATTTTGTGAACAAATGAGCACATGTAGAAAAGAATTTCGCCGTGATATCATTTGATCGAAAATAATGGTGTTTAATTTGCGTAAGGAAACATTAAAAAGAGAAGTCGTAGAATAAAAACACATTTTCTTGAAGAGGTATTACTCTAGCTGCCTCTACCTAAACATGTCAACATGGTCTATTTCAAGAATTCTTCCGAGTTGAAAATTACGGAAATGACTTGTTCCATTTGCCTTAGAGAATCCGGACAGATCAACCTATTATACGACCTGGTAAAAAGAGACCATTTTAAGTATTTTGTTTTCATTTTCTCGGCAGCTGCTCCTGCGTGCCCTTTTTTTAACGGAATTTCGAGTTCTTTTTATTAGGATCGAGTTTCGAGTTCTTCAGTGAATTTCCGAATTACGGATACATGCACACACCACCGCAGTGACCCTTTCAGTACAACATAAAAAATATGTGCATACCTTGCGCATTTAACTCAGCTACAAACAGCAGAGTTAAGAAGTAGGCTGCCAACATGGTGCGGAGTTGATAGTTCTCTGTACCGCAAAAAGATTGAAGCGACTGTTCACAGATAGAGAGCAGATTACCTATGAAGAAACTAGTGCGATAGTTTCTTTTATGCGAATATTGATTCCACCCACGTTTATCTGATCTTATTGTTCCAAATAAACTTGACGTTTGATGCCACCCAGTTTAAGCAAAATTTAGCCTTTTAATCATGTTTTTCTTGGGACGTGCCAGGGTTGGATAAGACGAGTAATATCGTAAAATATTAACTCGCGATATTATTGCAGTATGTTACGAGTCGCATATAATAACTTATTGACCTCATTTATTCATCTACTCAGCAATAGCGCTAATTTTAACAAAAGTAATAGTAAAACTTGCAACATGCATGGTGGCGAGTTAATAGGTCTCTGTATTCTACAAAGAAAGAAGCGACAATTTACAGATCAGTAGAAAGGAGATTGCATACAAAGAAACAAGTTCACAAGAGTACTTTTTAAGTAAACATTGATTCCACCCACATTTATCTTACTGTCCTAAACTTTAAATGGATGTTTGATCGCGTCGTTTGATATTTTCCCAGTCATATTAATGTAGAAATTAGTAGTGTTTTTCTACATTTGAGTTGACAGGCAAGAAAGACTGAAAATAAAAAAGGAGACAAAAATAACTGAGGTATCATATTGGTTACTGCTCAATGAGTTGTACGACTTCTTCTTTTCAAAATCTAGACTTTTAACTATGTTTTTCGCGTTGCTGGAGAGGTTAATAAGACGTGTAATATTCTAACATATTTACTCGCAATATTGTTGATGTATGTTACCTGTCGCATAAAATATAATGGCTAACTCAGCCCATCTATTCATCTACTTTACAATAAACGTGAATTTTAGTTCAGAAATTACTATTGTGATGGTATTTTGCTCACAGGTTAACACGGAATTACATATCATCTTCAAGTTCTAAATGGTGACGATGGTATGTTAACATCTATACTTTCGAAAAAGATATTTACTCAGGATTCTTCTTTGATCTGCATGTAATATATGGAATCGAATATAGAATCCAAACACCATGCTATCCTCATTTATTTATTCATTCACTTACATGTATACGTGGTATACACGTTTACACTTCGCCAGGTGCACAATCATGTAAGTTCAAATGGGATTCATCTACGTACGCGCTGTTCCCATCGTGACTTTGTAGCTGAGATGGTAGAACTTTTGGTGTGGTACCCGAAATTTGTAGGTTTGAATCCCACCTAAGCCAGTAAATTTATTTACTAGGATTCTCCAGTGTAGCAATATATCATTATTCGATATTCCGTTAGGATGATTCTTATATATAATTTTTTTCATAGCGATTTTATGTCTGTTCATGGAACCAGCTGATTCAACAGTTTTCGCTGGTAATTAAAATCTTATAATTTTTGGCCAACTTTTCTTTGCCTCTAGTCACGTGGCCAGTCGTATCCAATCAAATTGTAAGAAAATTTCTAGTAAACCTTTGTAGGAGATATATGTTGCTAAATCCAGGCCTGAAACTTGAAATAGTCAAACCATTTCTATTGTGGGAGCTTTATCTTCAGAGAAAGCTCGAATGGATCTTTGAGTAGCAAAAAGGCGTGAGTGGGTTTGAAAAAAGTCGTGATCATGTTGCTTGGACAGATGCAAATTTCGGAAAACCACAAGCCTTGCTATCTATTGCTAAATTAACGAGAGCCTAATTTCTCCCTACAGTGTCAATACATTGCCAAGCAGATAAAGAAAATGGGTATAAAAAAGTCATCAAGGTGATATCCCATTGATCAAATTCCGATTTATTCTCACAAATTTGGGCAATGGATCGCCAAGCAGATTGAGAATACGTGAGGCGCAACAAAGACGATCACTGACCACACCCTTTATGTCGGGATCTTGACAAACAACCAAATTCTCCGCCAAATAAAATTTCTAAGCATTGAAAATCCATGCAAATTGGCATTGGGAATTCCAACTTTAAGCTTAAGATTTTTAAATTCTAACTTGATCCCCCTGCTCCTTTGGATGACTATTTTGACTTCCTTCGATGTAATAATGTGGTCACTCGACAAAACTACGAATTTAGTACAAGCTGTATTTCATTATCTGGAAACCTTTGTATGCTGTGTTGCAATAAACAAAACGTTCTTTTCAGGTTAAAATATTCATGTTTTATTATTCCTGCAGGTATTTGAGTACAATAGTCTTTGATAAATCCAAAAATTATGTTTAACTTTGTTTATGACCATGTTTTCTTTATTCAACGTTACATCAAACGACATGTCTATTACCTCTAGTCTATTTATTGCTTGAAATCCCTTTGTATTTGTAGAAATTGCAACGACAATTTTTATCTAATTATTAGGCTTTTAATTTAGCTTGCAACAGAGCGATCAGGCCTTCGGCTTTTTCAAATCATTACTGGGACTGTAACCAATGATGAACACTCCACTCCATTGGTTGTCTTCGTCTGCCGCCTTTCCTGCAATGCTTCTCTTTCTATCGCTCGGATGGATCAACGTCGCGTTGAGCTTGCCTTCTCCGAATGGGAACCACAAGTTGTCGGAGTTAACGGCCATCAAGCCTTGTCCTGTAGCCACGTTCATAAACTGCGAGTATTTTGTTTCTTCCTGACGTGTGGAAATGTCGTAATAGCCTCTCTGAAAGTTGCCGTCTCCGAGCGTTGTAACAAATACGTACACCAGCACCGCTTTGGCGTTAGGTGGGATTTGGCCGTTTGCCGTTAGGTCATAAGTCTTTGATTGACCAGGGAATTCTGGCAAAGTGCCCAAATCATACTGCACTGGCACATAGGGCCCTGTATAGAGATTGATATCATAGTTGATTAGAAAGCAGTTTTTCTTGTATCCTCAGCGAGTGATAGAAAGTGGTTTTTAGAATTCATAGACGCTTTTACAAATTTATTGGTTTCAGCACTGAGTACTGAGAAAAGAAGTAACAAAGAAGAACGATATCATTTTTCAATATTGACTGAGCGTATTTTGTGAACAAATGAGCACATGTAGAAAAGAATTTCGCCGTGATATCATTTGATCGAAAATAATGGTGTTTAATTTGCGTAAGGAAACATTAAAAAGAGAAGTCGTAGAATAAAAACACATTTTCTTGAAGAGGTATTACTCTAGCTGACTCTACCTAAACATGTCAACATGGTCTATTTCAAGAATTCTTCCGAGTTGAAAATTACGGAAATGACTTGTTCCATTTGCCTTAGAGAATCCGGACAGATCAACCTATTATACGACCTGGTAAAAAGAGACCATTTTAAGTATTTTGTTTTCATTTTCTCGGCAGCTGCTCCTGCGTGCCCTTTTTTTAACGGAATTTCG
Organism: Siderastrea siderea; assembly: GCA_964030785.1. Lineage (NCBI taxonomy): Eukaryota > Metazoa > Cnidaria > Anthozoa > Scleractinia > Rhizangiidae > Siderastrea > Siderastrea siderea. The sequence goes on along the minus strand of OZ034971.1, from coordinate 10,509,104 downwards.
AGTTCTTTTTATTAGGATCGAGTTTCGAGTTCTTCAGTGAATTTCCGAATTACGGATACATGCACACACCACCGCAGTGACCCTTTCAGTACAACATAAAAAATATGTGCATACCTTGCGCATTTAACTCAGCTACAAACAGCAGAGTTAAGAAGTAGGCTGCCAACATGGTGCGGAGTTGATAGTTCTCTGTACCGCAAAAAGATTGAAGCGACTGTTCACAGATAGAGAGCAGATTACCTATGAAGAAACTAGTGCGATAGTTTCTTTTATGCGAATATTGATTCCACCCACGTTTATCTGATCTTATTGTTCCAAATAAACTTGACGTTTGATGCCACCCAGTTTAAGCAAAATTTAGCCTTTTAATCATGTTTTTCTTGGGACGTGCCAGGGTTGGATAAGACGAGTAATATCGTAAAATATTAACTCGCGATATTATTGCAGTATGTTACGAGTCGCATATAATAACTTATTGACCTCATTTATTCATCTACTCAGCAATAGCGCTAATTTTAACAAAAGTAATAGTAAAACTTGCAACATGCATGGTGGCGAGTTAATAGGTCTCTGTATTCTACAAAGAAAGAAGCGACAATTTACAGATCAGTAGAAAGGAGATTGCATACAAAGAAACAAGTTCACAAGAGTACTTTTTAAGTAAACATTGATTCCACCCACATTTATCTTACTGTCCTAAACTTTAAATGGATGTTTGATCGCGTCGTTTGATATTTTCCCAGTCATATTAATGTAGAAATTAGTAGTGTTTTTCTACATTTGAGTTGACAGGCAAGAAAGACTGAAAATAAAAAAGGAGACAAAAATAACTGAGGTATCATATTGGTTACTGCTCAATGAGTTGTACGACTTCTTCTTTTCAAAATCTAGACTTTTAACTATGTTTTTCGCGTTGCTGGAGAGGTTAATAAGACGTGTAATATTCTAACATATTTACTCGCAATATTGTTGATGTATGTTACCTGTCGCATAAAATATAATGGCTAACTCAGCCCATCTATTCATCTACTTTACAATAAACGTGAATTTTAGTTCAGAAATTACTATTGTGATGGTATTTTGCTCACAGGTTAACACGGAATTACATATCATCTTCAAGTTCTAAATGGTGACGATGGTATGTTAACATCTATACTTTCGAAAAAGATATTTACTCAGGATTCTTCTTTGATCTGCATGTAATATATGGAATCGAATATAGAATCCAAACACCATGCTATCCTCATTTATTTATTCATTCACTTACATGTATACGTGGTATACACGTTTACACTTCGCCAGGTGCACAATCATGTAAGTTCAAATGGGATTCATCTACGTACGCGCTGTTCCCATCGTGACTTTGTAGCTGAGATGGTAGAACTTTTGGTGTGGTACCCGAAATTTGTAGGTTTGAATCCCACCTAAGCCAGTAAATTTATTTACTAGGATTCTCCAGTGTAGCAATATATCATTATTCGATATTCCGTTAGGATGATTCTTATATATAATTTTTTTCATAGCGATTTTATGTCTGTTCATGGAACCAGCTGATTCAACAGTTTTCGCTGGTAATTAAAATCTTATGATAATTTTTGGCCAACTTTTCTTTGCCTCTAGTCACGTGGCCAGTCGTATCCAATCAAATTGTAAGAAAATTTCTAGTAAACCTTTGTAGGAGATATATGTTGCTAAATCCAGGCCTGAAACTTGAAATAGTCAAACCATTTCTATTGTGGGAGCTTTATCTCCAGAGAAAGCTCGAATGGATCTTTGAGTAGCAAAAAGGCGTGAGTGGGTTTGAAAAAAGTCGTGATCATGTTGCTTGGACAGATGCAAATTTCGGAAAACCACAAGCCTTGCTATCTATTGCTAAATTAACGAGAGCCTAATTTCTCCCTACAGTGTCAATACATTGCCAAGCAGATAAAGAAAATGGGTATAAAAAAGTCATCAAGGTGATATCCCATTGATCAAATTCCGATTTATTCTCACAAATTTGGGCAATGGATCGCCAAGCAGATTGAGAATACGTGAGGCGCAACAAAGACGATCACTGACCACACCCTTTATGTCGGGATCTTGACAAACAACCAAATTCTCCGCCAAATAAAATTTCTAAGCGTTGAAAATCCATGCAAATTGGCATTGGGAATTCCAACTTTAAGCTTAAGATTTTTAAATTCTAACTTGATCCCCCTGCTCCTTTGGATGACTATTTTGACTTCCTTCGATGTAATAATGTGGTCACTCGACAAAACTACGAATTTAGTACAAGCTGTATTTCATTATCTGGAAACCTTTGTATGCTGTGTTGCAATAAACAAAACGTTCTTTTCAGGTTAAAATATTCATGTTTTATTATTCCTGCAGGTATTTGAGTACAATAGTCTTTGATAAATCCAAAAATTATGTTTAACTTTGTTTATGACCATGTTTTCTTTATTCAACGTTACATCAAACGACATGTCTATTACCTCTAGTCTATTTATTGCTTGAAATCCCTTTGTATTTGTAGAAATTGCAACGACAATTTTTATCTAATTATTAGGCTTTTAATTTAGCTTGCAACAGAGCGATCAGGCCTTCGGCTTTTTCAAATCATTACTGGGACTGTAACCAATGATGAACACTCCACTCCATTGGTTGTCTTCGTCTGCCGCCTTTCCTGCAATGCTTCTCTTTCTATCGCTCGGATGGATCAACGTCGCGTTGAGCTTGCCTTCTCCGAATGGGAACCACAAGTTGTCGGAGTTAACGGCCATCAAGCCTTGTCCTGTAGCCACGTTCATAAACTGCGAGTATTTTGTTTCCTCCTGACGTGTGGAAATGTCGCAATAGCCTCTCTGAAAGTTGCCGTCTCCGAGCGTTGTAACAAATACGTACACCAGCACCGCTTTGGCGTTAGGTGGGATTTGGCCGTTTGCCGTTAGGTCATAAGTCTTTGATTGACCAGGGAATTCTGGCAAAGTGCCCAAATCATACTGCACTGGCACATAGGGCCCTGTATAGAGATTGATATCATAGTTGATTAGAAAGCAGTTTTTCTTGTATCCTCAGCGAGTGATAGAAAGTGGTTTTTAGAATTCATAGACGCTTTTACAAATTTATTGGTTTCAGCACTGAGTACTGAGAAAAGAAGTAACAAAGAAGAACGATATCATTTTTCAATATTGACTGAGCGTATTTTGTGAACAAATGAGCACATGTAGAAAAGAATTTCGCCGTGATATCATTTGATCGAAAATAATGGTGTTTAATTTGCGTAAGGAAACATTAAAAAGAGAAGTCGTAGAATAAAAACACATTTTCTTGAAGAGGTATTACTCTAGCTGCCTCTACCTAAACATGTCAACATGGTCTATTTCAAGAATTCTTCCGAGTTGAAAATTACGGAAATGACTTGTTCCATTTGCCTTAGAGAATCCGGACAGATCAACCTATTATACGACCTGGTAAAAAGAGACCATTTTAAGTATTTTGTTTTCATTTTCTCGGCAGCTGCTCCTGCGTGCCCTTTTTTTAACGGAATTTCGAGTTCTTTTTATTAGGATCGAGTTTCGAGTTCTTCAGTGAATTTCCGAATTACGGATACATGCACACACCACCGCAGTGACCCTTTCAGTACAACATAAAAAATATGTGCATACCTTGCGCATTTAACTCAGCTACAAACAGCAGAGTTAAGAAGTAGGCTGCCAACATGGTGCGGAGTTGATAGTTCTCTGTACCGCAAAAAGATTGAAGCGACTGTTCACAGATAGAGAGCAGATTACCTATGAAGAAACTAGTGCGATAGTTTCTTTTATGCGAATATTGATTCCACCCACGTTTATCTGATCTTATTGTTCCAAATAAACTTGACGTTTGATGCCACCCAGTTTAAGCAAAATTTAGCCTTTTAATCATGTTTTTCTTGGGACGTGCCAGGGTTGGATAAGACGAGTAATATCGTAAAATATTAACTCGCGATATTATTGCAGTATGTTACGAGTCGCATATAATAACTTATTGACCTCATTTATTCATCTACTCAGCAATAGCGCTAATTTTAACAAAAGTAATAGTAAAACTTGCAACATGCATGGTGGCGAGTTAATAGGTCTCTGTATTCTACAAAGAAAGAAGCGACAATTTACAGATCAGTAGAAAGGAGATTGCATACAAAGAAACAAGTTCACAAGAGTACTTTTTAAGTAAACATTGATTCCACCCACATTTATCTTACTGTCCTAAACTTTAAATGGATGTTTGATCGCGTCGTTTGATATTTTCCCAGTCATATTAATGTAGAAATTAGTAGTGTTTTTCTACATTTGAGTTGACAGGCAAGAAAGACTGAAAATAAAAAAGGAGACAAAAATAACTGAGGTATCATATTGGTTACTGCTCAATGAGTTGTACGACTTCTTCTTTTCAAAATCTAGACTTTTAACTATGTTTTTCGCGTTGCTGGAGAGGTTAATAAGACGTGTAATATTCTAACATATTTACTCGCAATATTGTTGATGTATGTTACCTGTCGCATAAAATATAATGGCTAACTCAGCCCATCTATTCATCTACTTTACAATAAACGTGAATTTTAGTTCAGAAATTACTATTGTGATGGTATTTTGCTCACAGGTTAACACGGAATTACATATCATCTTCAAGTTCTAAATGGTGACGATGGTATGTTAACATCTATACTTTCGAAAAAGATATTTACTCAGGATTCTTCTTTGATCTGCATGTAATATATGGAATCGAATATAGAATCCAAACACCATGCTATCCTCATTTATTTATTCATTCACTTACATGTATACGTGGTATACACGTTTACACTTCGCCAGGTGCACAATCATGTAAGTTCAAATGGGATTCATCTACGTACGCGCTGTTCCCATCGTGACTTTGTAGCTGAGATGGTAGAACTTTTGGTGTGGTACCCGAAATTTGTAGGTTTGAATCCCACCTAAGCCAGTAAATTTATTTACTAGGATTCTCCAGTGTAGCAATATATCATTATTCGATATTCCGTTAGGATGATTCTTATATATAATTTTTTTCATAGCGATTTTATGTCTGTTCATGGAACCAGCTGATTCAACAGTTTTCGCTGGTAATTAAAATCTTATGATAATTTTTGGCCAACTTTTCTTTGCCTCTAGTCACGTGGCCAGTCGTATCCAATCAAATTGTAAGAAAATTTCTAGTAAACCTTTGTAGGAGATATATGTTGCTAAATCCAGGCCTGAAACTTGAAATAGTCAAACCATTTCTATTGTGGGAGCTTTATCTCCAGAGAAAGCTCGAATGGATCTTTGAGTAGCAAAAAGGCGTGAGTGGGTTTGAAAAAAGTCGTGATCATGTTGCTTGGACAGATGCAAATTTCGGAAAACCACAAGCCTTGCTATCTATTGCTAAATTAACGAGAGCCTAATTTCTCCCTACAGTGTCAATACATTGCCAAGCAGATAAAGAAAATGGGTATAAAAAAGTCATCAAGGTGATATCCCATTGATCAAATTCCGATTTATTCTCACAAATTTGGGCAATGGATCGCCAAGCAGATTGAGAATACGTGAGGCGCAACAAAGACGATCACTGACCACACCCTTTATGTCGGGATCTTGACAAACAACCAAATTCTCCGCCAAATAAAATTTCTAAGCGTTGAAAATCCATGCAAATTGGCATTGGGAATTCCAACTTTAAGCTTAAGATTTTTAAATTCTAACTTGATCCCCCTGCTCCTTTGGATGACTATTTTGACTTCCTTCGATGTAATAATGTGGTCACTCGACAAAACTACGAATTTAGTACAAGCTGTATTTCATTATCTGGAAACCTTTGTATGCTGTGTTGCAATAAACAAAACGTTCTTTTCAGGTTAAAATATTCATGTTTTATTATTCCTGCAGGTATTTGAGTACAATAGTCTTTGATAAATCCAAAAATTATGTTTAACTTTGTTTATGACCATGTTTTCTTTATTCAACGTTACATCAAACGACATGTCTATTACCTCTAGTCTATTTATTGCTTGAAATCCCTTTGTATTTGTAGAAATTGCAACGACAATTTTTATCTAATTATTAGGCTTTTAATTTAGCTTGCAACAGAGCGATCAGGCCTTCGGCTTTTTCAAATCATTACTGGGACTGTAACCAATGATGAACACTCCACTCCATTGGTTGTCTTCGTCTGCCGCCTTTCCTGCAATGCTTCTCTTTCTATCGCTCGGATGGATCAACGTCGCGTTGAGCTTGCCTTCTCCGAATGGGAACCACAAGTTGTCGGAGTTAACGGCCATCAAGCCTTGTCCTGTAGCCACGTTCATAAACTGCGAGTATTTTGTTTCCTCCTGACGTGTGGAAATGTCGTAATAGCCTCTCTGAAAGTTGCCGTCTCCGAGCGTTGTAACAAATACGTACACCAGCACCGCTTTGGCGTTAGGTGGGATTTGGCCGTTTGCCGTTAGGTCATAAGTCTTTGATTGACCAGGGAATTCTGGCAAAGTGCCCAAATCATACTGCACTGGCACATAGGGCCCTGTATAGAGATTGATATCATAGTTGATTAGAAAGCAGTTTTTCTTGTATCCTCAGCGAGTGATAGAAAGTGGTTTTTAGAATTCATAGACGCTTTTACAAATTTATTGGTTTCAGCACTGAGTACTGAGAAAAGAAGTAACAAAGAAGAACGATATCATTTTTCAATATTGACTGAGCGTATTTTGTGAACAAATGAGCACATGTAGAAAAGAATTTCGCCGTGATATCATTTGATCGAAAATAATGGTGTTTAATTTGCGTAAGGAAACATTAAAAAGAGAAGTCGTAGAATAAAAACACATTTTCTTGAAGAGGTATTACTCTAGCTGCCTCTACCTAAACATGTCAACATGGTCTATTTCAAGAATTCTTCCGAGTTGAAAATTACGGAAATGACTTGTTCCATTTGCCTTAGAGAATCCGGACAGATCAACCTATTATACGACCTGGTAAAAAGAGACCATTTTAAGTATTTTGTTTTCATTTTCTCGGCAGCTGCTCCTGCGTGCCCTTTTTTTAACGGAATTTCGAGTTCTTTTTATTAGGATCGAGTTTCGAGTTCTTCAGTGAATTTCCGAATTACGGATACATGCACACACCACCGCAGTGACCCTTTCAGTACAACATAAAAAATATGTGCATACCTTGCGCATTTAACTCAGCTACAAACAGCAGAGTTAAGAAGTAGGCTGCCAACATGGTGCGGAGTTGATAGTTCTCTGTACCGCAAAAAGATTGAAGCGACTGTTCACAGATAGAGAGCAGATTACCTATGAAGAAACTAGTGCGATAGTTTCTTTTATGCGAATATTGATTCCACCCACGTTTATCTGATCTTATTGTTCCAAATAAACTTGACGTTTGATGCCACCCAGTTTAAGCAAAATTTAGCCATTTAATCATGTTTTTCTTGGGACGTGCCAGGGTTGGATAAGACGAGTAATATCGTAAAATATTAACTCGCGATATTATTGCAGTATGTTACGAGTCGCATATAATAACTTATTGACCTCATTTATTCATCTACTCAGCAATAGCGCTAATTTTAACAAAAGTAATAGTAAAACTTGCAACATGCATGGTGGCGAGTTAATAGGTCTCTGTATTCTACAAAGAAAGAAGCGACAATTTACAGATCAGTAGAAAGGAGATTGCATACAAAGAAACAAGTTCACAAGAGTACTTTTTAAGTAAACATTGATTCCACCCACATTTATCTTACTGTCCTAAACTTTAAATGGATGTTTGATCGCGTCGTTTGATATTTTCCCAGTCATATTAATGTAGAAATTAGTAGTGTTTTTCTACATTTGAGTTGACAGGCAAGAAAGACTGAAAATAAAAAAGGAGACAAAAATAACTGAGGTATCATATTGGTTACTGCTCAATGAGTTGTACGACTTCTTCTTTTCAAAATCTAGACTTTTAACTATGTTTTTCGCGTTGCTGGAGAGGTTAATAAGACGTGTAATATTCTAACATATTTACTCGCAATATTGTTGATGTATGTTACCTGTCGCATAAAATATAATGGCTAACTCAGCCCATCTATTCATCTACTTTACAATAAACGTGAATTTTAGTTCAGAAATTACTATTGTGATGGTATTTTGCTCACAGGTTAACACGGAATTACATATCATCTTCAAGTTCTAAATGGTGACGATGGTATGTTAACATCTATACTTTCGAAAAAGATATTTACTCAGGATTCTTCTTTGATCTGCATGTAATATATGGAATCGAATATAGAATCCAAACACCATGCTATCCTCATTTATTTATTCATTCACTTACATGTATACGTGGTATACACGTTTACACTTCGCCAGGTGCACAATCATGTAAGTTCAAATGGGATTCATCTACGTACGCGCTGTTCCCATCGTGACTTTGTAGCTGAGATGGTAGAACTTTTGGTGTGGTACCCGAAATTTGTAGGTTTGAATCCCACCTAAGCCAGTAAATTTATTTACTAGGATTCTCCAGTGTAGCAATATATCATTATTCGATATTCCGTTAGGATGATTCTTATATATAATTTTTTTCATAGCGATTTTATGTCTGTTCATGGAACCAGCTGATTCAACAGTTTTCGCTGGTAATTAAAATCTTATGATAATTTTTGGCCAACTTTTCTTTGCCTCTAGTCACGTGGCCAGTCGTATCCAATCAAATTGTAAGAAAATTTCTAGTAAACCTTTGTAGGAGATATATGTTGCTAAAGCCAGGCCTGAAACTTGAAATAGTCAAACCATTTCTATTGTGGGAGCTTTATCTCCAGAGAAAGCTCGAATGGATCTTTGAGTAGCAAAAAGGCGTGAGTGGGTTTGAAAAAAGTCGTGATCATGTTGCTTGGACAGATGCAAATTTCGGAAAACCACAAGCCTTGCTATCTATTGCTAAATTAACGAGAGCCTAATTTCTCCCTACAGTGTCAATACATTGCCAAGCAGATAAAGAAAATGGGTATAAAAAAGTCATCAAGGTGATATCCCATTGATCAAATTCCGATTTATTCTCACAAATTTGGGCAATGGATCGCCAAGCAGATTGAGAATACGTGAGGCGCAACAAAGACGATCACTGACCACACCCTTTATGTCGGGATCTTGACAAACAACCAAATTCTCCGCCAAATAAAATTTCTAAGCATTGAAAATCCATGCAAATTGGCATTGGGAATTCCAACTTTAAGCTTAAGATTTTTAAATTCTAACTTGATCCCCCTGCTCCTTTGGATGACTATTTTGACTTCCTTCGATGTAATAATGTGGTCACTCGACAAAACTACGAATTTAGTACAAGCTGTATTTCATTATCTGGAAACCTTTGTATGCTGTGTTGCAATAAACAAAACGTTCTTTTCAGGTTAAAATATTCATGTTTTATTATTCCTGCAGGTATTTGAGTACAATAGTCTTTGATAAATCCAAAAATTATGTTTAACTTTGTTTATGACCATGTTTTCTTTATTCAACGTTACATCAAACGACATGTCTATTACCTCTAGTCTATTTATTGCTTGAAATCCCTTTGTATTTGTAGAAATTGCAACGACAATTTTTATCTAATTATTAGGCTTTTAATTTAGCTTGCAACAGAGCGATCAGGCCTTCGGCTTTTTCAAATCATTACTGGGACTGTAACCAATGATGAACACTCCACTCCATTGGTTGTCTTCGTCTGCCGCCTTTCCTGCAATGCTTCTCTTTCTATCGCTCGGATGGATCAACGTCGCGTTGAGCTTGCCTTCTCCGAATGGGAACCACAAGTTGTCGGAGTTAACGGCCATCAAGCCTTGTCCTGTAGCCACGTTCATAAACTGCGAGTATTTTGTTTCCTCCTGACGTGTGGAAATGTCGTAATAGCCTCTCTGAAAGTTGCCGTCTCCGAGCGTTGTAACAAATACGTACACCAGCACCGCTTTGGCGTTAGGTGGGATTTGGCCGTTTGCCGTTAGGTCATAAGTCTTTGATTGACCAGGGAATTCTGGCAAAGTGCCCAAATCATACTGCACTGGCACATAGGGCCCTGTATAGAGATTGATATCATAGTTGATTAGAAAGCAGTTTTTCTTGTATCCTCAGCGAGTGATAGAAAGTGGTTTTTAGAATTCATAGACGCTTTTACAAATTTATTGGTTTCAGCACTGAGTACTGAGAAAAGAAGTAACAAAGAAGAACGATATCATTTTTCAATATTGACTGAGCGTATTTTGTGAACAAATGAGCACATGTAGAAAAGAATTTCGCCGTGATATCATTTGATCGAAAATAATGGTGTTTAATTTGCGTAAGGAAACATTAAAAAGAGAAGTCGTAGAATAAAAACACATTTTCTTGAAGAGGTATTACTCTAGCTGCCTCTACCTAAACATGTCAACATGGTCTATTTCAAGAATTCTTCCGAGTTGAAAATTACGGAAATGACTTGTTCCATTTGCCTTAGAGAATCCGGACAGATCAACCTATTATACGACCTGGTAAAAAGAGACCATTTTAAGTATTTTGTTTTCATTTTCTCGGCAGCTGCTCCTGCGTGCCCTTTTTTTAACGGAATTTCGAGTTCTTTTTATTAGGATCGAGTTTCGAGTTCTTCAGTGAATTTCCGAATTACGGATACATGCACACACCACCGCAGTGACCCTTTCAGTACAACATAAAAAATATGTGCATACCTTGCGCATTTAACTCAGCTACAAACAGCAGAGTTAAGAAGTAGGCTGCCAACATGGTGCGGAGTTGATAGTTCTCTGTACCGCAAAAAGATTGAAGCGACTGTTCACAGATAGAGAGCAGATTACCTATGAAGAAACTAGTGCGATAGTTTCTTTTATGCGAATATTGATTCCACCCACGTTTATCTGATCTTATTGTTCCAAATAAACTTGACGTTTGATGCCACCCAGTTTAAGCAAAATTTAGCCTTTTAATCATGTTTTTCTTGGGACGTGCCAGGGTTGGATAAGACGAGTAATATCGTAAAATATTAACTCGCGATATTATTGCAGTATGTTACGAGTCGCATATAATAACTTATTGACCTCATTTATTCATCTACTCAGCAATAGCGCTAATTTTAACAAAAGTAATAGTAAAACTTGCAACATGCATGGTGGCGAGTTAATAGGTCTCTGTATTCTACAAAGAAAGAAGCGACAATTTACAGATCAGTAGAAAGGAGATTGCATACAAAGAAACAAGTTCACAAGAGTACTTTTTAAGTAAACATTGATTCCACCCACATTTATCTTACTGTCCTAAACTTTAAATGGATGTTTGATCGCGTCGTTTGATATTTTCCCAGTCATATTAATGTAGAAATTAGTAGTGTTTTTCTACATTTGAGTTGACAGGCAAGAAAGACTGAAAATAAAAAAGGAGACAAAAATAACTGAGGTATCATATTGGTTACTGCTCAATGAGTTGTACGACTTCTTCTTTTCAAAATCTAGACTTTTAACTATGTTTTTCGCGTTGCTGGAGAGGTTAATAAGACGTGTAATATTCTAACATATTTACTCGCAATATTGTTGATGTATGTTACCTGTCGCATAAAATATAATGGCTAACTCAGCCCATCTATTCATCTACTTTACAATAAACGTGAATTTTAGTTCAGAAATTACTATTGTGATGGTATTTTGCTCACAGGTTAACACGGAATTACATATCATCTTCAAGTTCTAAATGGTGACGATGGTATGTTAACATCTATACTTTCGAAAAAGATATTTACTCAGGATTCTTCTTTGATCTGCATGTAATATATGGAATCGAATATAGAATCCAAACACCATGCTATCCTCATTTATTTATTCATTCACTTACATGTATACGTGGTATACACGTTTACACTTCGCCAGGTGCACAATCATGTAAGTTCAAATGGGATTCATCTACGTACGCGCTGTTCCCATCGTGACTTTGTAGCTGAGATGGTAGAACTTTTGGTGTGGTACCCGAAATTTGTAGGTTTGAATCCCACCTAAGCCAGTAAATTTATTTACTAGGATTCTCCAGTGTAGCAATATATCATTATTCGATATTCCGTTAGGATGATTCTTATATATAATTTTTTTCATAGCGATTTTATGTCTGTTCATGGAACCAGCTGATTCAACAGTTTTCGCTGGTAATTAAAATCTTATGATAATTTTTGGCCAACTTTTCTTTGCCTCTAGTCACGTGGCCAGTCGTATCCAATCAAATTGTAAGAAAATTTCTAGTAAACCTTTGTAGGAGATATATGTTGCTAAATCCAGGCCTGAAACTTGAAATAGTCAAACCATTTCTATTGTGGGAGCTTTATCTCCAGAGAAAGCTCGAATGGATCTTTGAGTAGCAAAAAGGCGTGAGTGGGTTTGAAAAAAGTCGTGATCATGTTGCTTGGACAGATGCAAATTTCGGAAAACCACAAGCCTTGCTATCTATTGCTAAATTAACGAGAGCCTAATTTCTCCCTACAGTGTCAATACATTGCCAAGCAGATAAAGAAAATGGGTATAAAAAAGTCATCAAGGTGATATCCCATTGATCAAATTCCGATTTATTCTCACAAATTTGGGCAATGGATCGCCAAGCAGATTGAGAATACGTGAGGCGCAACAAAGACGATCACTGACCACACCCTTTATGTCGGGATCTTGACAAACAACCAAATTCTCCGCCAAATAAAATTTCTAAGCATTGAAAATCCATGCAAATTGGCATTGGGAATTCCAACTTTAAGCTTAAGATTTTTAAATTCTAACTTGATCCCCCTGCTCCTTTGGATGACTATTTTGACTTCCTTCGATGTAATAATGTGGTCACTCGACAAAACTACGAATTTAGTACAAGCTGTATTTCATTATCTGGAAACCTTTGTATGCTGTGTTGCAATAAACAAAACGTTCTTTTCAGGTTAAAATATTCATGTTTTATTATTCCTGCAGGTATTTGAGTACAATAGTCTTTGATAAATCCAAAAATTATGTTTAACTTTGTTTATGACCATGTTTTCTTTATTCAACGTTACATCAAACGACATGTCTATTACCTCTAGTCTATTTATTGCTTGAAATCCCTTTGTATTTGTAGAAATTGCAACGACAATTTTTATCTAATTATTAGGCTTTTAATTTAGCTTGCAACAGAGCGATCAGGCCTTCGGCTTTTTCAAATCATTACTGGGACTGTAACCAATGATGAACACTCCACTCCATTGGTTGTCTTCGTCTGCCGCCTTTCCTGCAATGCTTCTCTTTCTATCGCTCGGATGGATCAACGTCGCGTTGAGCTTGCCTTCTCCGAATGGGAACCACAAGTTGTCGGAGTTAACGGCCATCAAGCCTTGTCCTGTAGCCACGTTCATAAACTGCGAGTATTTTGTTTCCTCCTGACGTGTGGAAATGTCGTAATAGCCTCTCTGAAAGTTGCCGTCTCCGAGCGTTGTAACAAATACGTACACCAGCACCGCTTTGGCGTTAGGTGGGATTTGGCCGTTTGCCGTTAGGTCATAAGTCTTTGATTGACCAGGGAATTCTGGCAAAGTGCCCAAATCATACTGCACTGGCACATAGGGCCCTGTATAGAGATTGATATCATAGTTGATTAGAAAGCAGTTTTTCTTGTATCCTCAGCGAGTGATAGAAAGTGGTTTTTAGAATTCATAGACGCTTTTACAAATTTATTGGTTTCAGCACTGAGTACTGAGAAAAGAAGTAACAAAGAAGAACGATATCATTTTTCAATATTGACTGAGCGTATTTTGTGAACAAATGAGCACATGTAGAAAAGAATTTCGCCGTGATATCATTTGATCGAAAATAATGGTGTTTAATTTGCGTAAGGAAACATTAAAAAGAGAAGTCGTAGAATAAAAACACATTTTCTTGAAGAGGTATGACTCTAGCTGCCTCTACCTAAACATGTCAACATGGTCTATTTCAAGAATTCTTCCGAGTTGAAAATTACGGAAATGACTTGTTCCATTTGCCTTAGAGAATCCGGACAGATCAACCTATTATACGACCTGGTAAAAAGAGACCATTTTAAGTATTTTGTTTTCATTTTCTCGGCAGCTGCTCCTGCGTGCCCTTTTTTTAACGGAATTTCGAGTTCTTTTTATTAGGATCGAGTTTCGAGTTCTTCAGTGAATTTCCGAATTACGGATACATGCACACACCACCGCAGTGACCCTTTCAGTACAACATAAAAAATATGTGCATACCTTGCGCATTTAACTCAGCTACAAACAGCAGAGTTAAGAAGTAGGCTGCCAACATGGTGCGGAGTTGATAGTTCTCTGTACCGCAAAAAGATTGAAGCGACTGTTCACAGATAGAGAGCAGATTACCTATGAAGAAACTAGTGCGATAGTTTCTTTTATGCGAATATTGATTCCACCCACGTTTATCTGATCTTATTGTTCCAAATAAACTTGACGTTTGATGCCACCCAGTTTAAGCAAAATTTAGCCTTTTAATCATGTTTTTCTTGGGACGTGCCAGGGTTGGATAAGACGAGTAATATCGTAAAATATTAACTCGCGATATTATTGCAGTATGTTACGAGTCGCATATAATAACTTATTGACCTCATTTATTCATCTACTCAGCAATAGCGCTAATTTTAACAAAAGTAATAGTAAAACTTGCAACATGCATGGTGGCGAGTTAATAGGTCTCTGTATTCTACAAAGAAAGAAGCGACAATTTACAGATCAGTAGAAAGGAGATTGCATACAAAGAAACAAGTTCACAAGAGTACTTTTTAAGTAAACATTGATTCCACCCACATTTATCTTACTGTCCTAAACTTTAAATGGATGTTTGATCGCGTCGTTTGATATTTTCCCAGTCATATTAATGTAGAAATTAGTAGTGTTTTTCTACATTTGAGTTGACAGGCAAGAAAGACTGAAAATAAAAAAGGAGACAAAAATAACTGAGGTATCATATTGGTTACTGCTCAATGAGTTGTACGACTTCTTCTTTTCAAAATCTAGACTTTTAACTATGTTTTTCGCGTTGCTGGAGAGGTTAATAAGACGTGTAATATTCTAACATATTTACTCGCAATATTGTTGATGTATGTTACCTGTCGCATAAAATATAATGGCTAACTCAGCCCATCTATTCATCTACTTTACAATAAACGTGAATTTTAGTTCAGAAATTACTATTGTGATGGTATTTTGCTCACAGGTTAACACGGAATTACATATCATCTTCAAGTTCTAAATGGTGACGATGGTATGTTAACATCTATACTTTCGAAAAAGATATTTACTCAGGATTCTTCTTTGATCTGCATGTAATATATGGAATCGAATATAGAATCCAAACACCATGCTATCCTCATTTATTTATTCATTCACTTACATGTATACGTGGTATACACGTTTACACTTCGCCAGGTGCACAATCATGTAAGTTCAAATGGGATTCATCTACGTACGCGCTGTTCCCATCGTGACTTTGTAGCTGAGATGGTAGAACTTTTGGTGTGGTACCCGAAATTTGTAGGTTTGAATCCCACCTAAGCCAGTAAATTTATTTACTAGGATTCTCCAGTGTAGCAATATATCATTATTCGATATTCCGTTAGGATGATTCTTATATATAATTTTTTTCATAGCGATTTTATGTCTGTTCATGGAACCAGCTGATTCAACAGTTTTCGCTGGTAATTAAAATCTTATGATAATTTTTGGCCAACTTTTCTTTGCCTCTAGTCACGTGGCCAGTCGTATCCAATCAAATTGTAAGAAAATTTCTAGTAAACCTTTGTAGGAGATATATGTTGCTAAATCCAGGCCTGAAACTTGAAATAGTCAAACCATTTCTATTGTGGGAGCTTTATCTCCAGAGAAAGCTCGAATGGATCTTTGAGTAGCAAAAAGGCGTGAGTGGGTTTGAAAAAAGTCGTGATCATGTTGCTTGGACAGATGCAAATTTCGGAAAACCACAAGCCTTGCTATCTATTGCTAAATTAACGAGAGCCTAATTTCTCCCTACAGTGTCAATACATTGCCAAGCAGATAAAGAAAATGGGTATAAAAAAGTCATCAAGGTGATATCCCATTGATCAAATTCCGATTTATTCTCACAAATTTGGGCAATGGATCGCCAAGCAGATTGAGAATACGTGAGGCGCAACAAAGACGATCACTGACCACACCCTTTATGTCGGGATCTTGACAAACAACCAAATTCTCCGCCAAATAAAATTTCTAAGCATTGAAAATCCATGCAAATTGGCATTGGGAATTCCAACTTTAAGCTTAAGATTTTTAAATTCTAACTTGATCCCCCTGCTCCTTTGGATGACTATTTTGACTTCCTTCGATGTAATAATGTGGTCACTCGACAAAACTACGAATTTAGTACAAGCTGTATTTCATTATCTGGAAACCTTTGTATGCTGTGTTGCAATAAACAAAACGTTCTTTTCAGGTTAAAATATTCATGTTTTATTATTCCTGCAGGTATTTGAGTACAATAGTCTTTGATAAATCCAAAAATTATGTTTAACTTTGTTTATGACCATGTTTTCTTTATTCAACGTTACATCAAACGACATGTCTATTACCTCTAGTCTATTTATTGCTTGAAATCCCTTTGTATTTGTAGAAATTGCAACGACAATTTTTATCTAATTATTAGGCTTTTAATTTAGCTTGCAACAGAGCGATCAGGCCTTCGGCTTTTTCAAATCATTACTGGGACTGTAACCAATGATGAACACTCCACTCCATTGGTTGTCTTCGTCTGCCGCCTTTCCTGCAATGCTTCTCTTTCTATCGCTCGGATGGATCAACGTCGCGTTGAGCTTGCCTTCTCCGAATGGGAACCACAAGTTGTCGGAGTTAACGGCCATCAAGCCTTGTCCTGTAGCCACGTTCATAAACTGCGAGTATTTTGTTTCCTCCTGACGTGTGGAAATGTCGTAATAGCCTCTCTGAAAGTTGCCGTCTCCGAGCGTTGTAACAAATACGTACACCAGCACCGCTTTGGCGTTAGGTGGGATTTGGCCGTTTGCCGTTAGGTCATAAGTCTTTGATTGACCAGGGAATTCTGGCAAAGTGCCCAAATCATACTGCACTGGCACATAGGGCCCTGTATAGAGATTGATATCATAGTTGATTAGAAAGCAGTTTTTCTTGTATCCTCAGCGAGTGATAGAAAGTGGTTTTTAGAATTCATAGACGCTTTTACAAATTTATTGGTTTCAGCACTGAGTACTGAGAAAAGAAGTAACAAAGAAGAACGATATCATTTTTCAATATTGACTGAGCGTATTTTGTGAACAAATGAGCACATGTAGAAAAGAATTTCGCCGTGATATCATTTGATCGAAAATAATGGTGTTTAATTTGCGTAAGGAAACATTAAAAAGAGAAGTCGTAGAATAAAAACACATTTTCTTGAAGAGGTATTACTCTAGCTGCCTCTACCTAAACATGTCAACATGGTCTATTTCAAGAATTCTTCCGAGTTGAAAATTACGGAAATGACTTGTTCCATTTGCCTTAGAGAATCCGGACAGATCAACCTATTATACGACCTGGTAAAAAGAGACCATTTTAAGTATTTTGTTTTCATTTTCTCGGCAGCTGCTCCTGCGTGCCCTTTTTTTAACGGAATTTCGAGTTCTTTTTATTAGGATCGAGTTTCGAGTTCTTCAGTGAATTTCCGAATTACGGATACATGCACACACCACCGCAGTGACCCTTTCAGTACAACATAAAAAATATGTGCATACCTTGCGCATTTAACTCAGCTACAAACAGCAGAGTTAAGAAGTAGGCTGCCAACATGGTGCGGAGTTGATAGTTCTCTGTACCGCAAAAAGATTGAAGCGACTGTTCACAGATAGAGAGCAGATTACCTATGAAGAAACTAGTGCGATAGTTTCTTTTATGCGAATATTGATTCCACCCACGTTTATCTGATCTTATTGTTCCAAATAAACTTGACGTTTGATGCCACCCAGTTTAAGCAAAATTTAGCCTTTTAATCATGTTTTTCTTGGGACGTGCCAGGGTTGGATAAGACGAGTAATATCGTAAAATATTAACTCGCGATATTATTGCAGTATGTTACGAGTCGCATATAATAACTTATTGACCTCATTTATTCATCTACTCAGCAATAGCGCTAATTTTAACAAAAGTAATAGTAAAACTTGCAACATGCATGGTGGCGAGTTAATAGGTCTCTGTATTCTACAAAGAAAGAAGCGACAATTTACAGATCAGTAGAAAGGAGATTGCATACAAAGAAACAAGTTCACAAGAGTACTTTTTAAGTAAACATTGATTCCACCCACATTTATCTTACTGTCCTAAACTTTAAATGGATGTTTGATCGCGTCGTTTGATATTTTCCCAGTCATATTAATGTAGAAATTAGTAGTGTTTTTCTACATTTGAGTTGACAGGCAAGAAAGACTGAAAATAAAAAAGGAGACAAAAATAACTGAGGTATCATATTGGTTACTGCTCAATGAGTTGTACGACTTCTTCTTTTCAAAATCTAGACTTTTAACTATGTTTTTCGCGTTGCTGGAGAGGTTAATAAGACGTGTAATATTCTAACATATTTACTCGCAATATTGTTGATGTATGTTACCTGTCGCATAAAATATAATGGCTAACTCAGCCCATCTATTCATCTACTTTACAATAAACGTGAATTTTAGTTCAGAAATTACTATTGTGATGGTATTTTGCTCACAGGTTAACACGGAATTACATATCATCTTCAAGTTCTAAATGGTGACGATGGTATGTTAACATCTATACTTTCGAAAAAGATATTTACTCAGGATTCTTCTTTGATCTGCATGTAATATATGGAATCGAATATAGAATCCAAACACCATGCTATCCTCATTTATTTATTCATTCACTTACATGTATACGTGGTATACACGTTTACACTTCGCCAGGTGCACAATCATGTAAGTTCAAATGGGATTCATCTACGTACGCGCTGTTCCCATCGTGACTTTGTAGCTGAGATGGTAGAACTTTTGGTGTGGTACCCGAAATTTGTAGGTTTGAATCCCACCTAAGCCAGTAAATTTATTTACTAGGATTCTCCAGTGTAGTAATATATCATTATTCGATATTCCGTTAGGATGATTCTTATATATAATTTTTTTCATAGCGATTTTATGTCTGTTCATGGAACCAGCTGATTCAACAGTTTTCGCTGGTAATTAAAATCTTATGATAATTTTTGGCCAACTTTTCTTTGCCTCTAGTCACGTGGCCAGTCGTATCCAATCAAATTGTAAGAAAATTTCTAGTAAACCTTTGTAGGAGATATATGTTGCTAAATCCAGGCCTGAAACTTGAAATAGTCAAACCATTTCTATTGTGGGAGCTTTATCTCCAGAGAAAGCTCGAATGGATCTTTGAGTAGCAAAAAGGCGTGAGTGGGTTTGAAAAAAGTCGTGATCATGTTGCTTGGACAGATGCAAATTTCGGAAAACCACAAGCCTTGCTATCTATTGCTAAATTAACGAGAGCCTAATTTCTCCCTACAGTGTCAATACATTGCCAAGCAGATAAAGAAAATGGGTATAAAAAAGTCATCAAGGTGATATCCCATTGATCAAATTCCGATTTATTCTCACAAATTTGGGCAATGGATCGCCAAGCAGATTGAGAATACGTGAGGCGCAACAAAGACGATCACTGACCACACCCTTTATGTCGGGATCTTGACAAACAACCAAATTCTCCGCCAAATAAAATTTCTAAGCATTGAAAATCCATGCAAATTGGCATTGGGAATTCCAACTTTAAGCTTAAGATTTTTAAATTCTAACTTGATCCCCCTGCTCCTTTGGATGACTATTTTGACTTCCTTCGATGTAATAATGTGGTCACTCGACAAAACTACGAATTTAGTACAAGCTGTATTTCATTATCTGGAAACCTTTGTATGCTGTGTTGCAATAAACAAAACGTTCTTTTCAGGTTAAAATATTCATGTTTTATTATTCCTGCAGGTATTTGAGTACAATAGTCTTTGATAAATCCAAAAATTATGTTTAACTTTGTTTATGACCATGTTTTCTTTATTCAACGTTACATCAAACGACATGTCTATTACCTCTAGTCTATTTATTGCTTGAAATCCCTTTGTATTTGTAGAAATTGCAACGACAATTTTTATCTAATTATTAGGCTTTTAATTTAGCTTGCAACAGAGCGATCAGGCCTTCGGCTTTTTCAAATCATTACTGGGACTGTAACCAATGATGAACACTCCACTCCATTGGTTGTCTTCGTCTGCCGCCTTTCCTGCAATGCTTCTCTTTCTATCGCTCGGATGGATCAACGTCGCGTTGAGCTTGCCTTCTCCGAATGGGAACCACAAGTTGTCGGAGTTAACGGCCATCAAGCCTTGTCCTGTAGCCACGTTCATAAACTGCGAGTATTTTGTTTCCTCCTGACGTGTGGAAATGTCGTAATAGCCTCTCTGAAAGTTGCCGTCTCCGAGCGTTGTAACAAATACGTACACCAGCACCGCTTTGGCGTTAGGTGGGATTTGGCCGTTTGCCGTTAGGTCATAAGTCTTTGATTGACCAGGGAATTCTGGCAAAGTGCCCAAATCATACTGCACTGGCACATAGGGCCCTGTATAGAGATTGATATCATAGTTGATTAGAAAGCAGTTTTTCTTGTATCCTCAGCGAGTGATAGAAAGTGGTTTTTAGAATTCATAGACGCTTTTACAAATTTATTGGTTTCAGCACTGAGTACTGAGAAAAGAAGTAACAAAGAAGAACGATATCATTTTTCAATATTGACTGAGCGTATTTTGTGAACAAATGAGCACATGTAGAAAAGAATTTCGCCGTGATATCATTTGATCGAAAATAATGGTGTTTAATTTGCGTAAGGAAACATTAAAAAGAGAAGTCGTAGAATAAAAACACATTTTCTTGAAGAGGTATTACTCTAGCTGCCTCTACCTAAACATGTCAACATGGTCTATTTCAAGAATTCTTCCGAGTTGAAAATTACGGAAACAGTGACTTGTTCCATTTGCCTTAGAGAATCCGGACAGATCAACCTATTATACGACCTGGTAAAAAGAGACCATTTTAAGTATTTTGTTTTCATTTTCTCGGCAGCTGCTCCTGCGTGCCCTTTTTTTAACGGAATTTCGAGTTCTTTTTATTAGGATCGAGTTTCGAGTTCTTCAGTGAATTTCCGAATTACGGATACATGCACACACCACCGCAGTGACCCTTTCAGTACAACATAAAAAATATGTGCATACCTTGCGCATTTAACTCAGCTACAAACAGCAGAGTTAAGAAGTAGGCTGCCAACATGGTGCGGAGTTGATAGTTCTCTGTACCGCAAAAAGATTGAAGCGACTGTTCACAGATAGAGAGCAGATTACCTATGAAGAAACTAGTGCGATAGTTTCTTTTATGCGAATATTGATTCCACCCACGTTTATCTGATCTTATTGTTCCAAATAAACTTGACGTTTGATGCCACCCAGTTTAAGCAAAATTTAGCCTTTTAATCATGTTTTTCTTGGGACGTGCCAGGGTTGGATAAGACGAGTAATATCGTAAAATATTAACTCGCGATATTATTGCAGTATGTTACGAGTCGCATATAATAACTTATTGACCTCATTTATTCATCTACTCAGCAATAGCGCTAATTTTAACAAAAGTAATAGTAAAACTTGCAACATGCATGGTGGCGAGTTAATAGGTCTCTGTATTCTACAAAGAAAGAAGCGACAATTTACAGATCAGTAGAAAGGAGATTGCATACAAAGAAACAAGTTCACAAGAGTACTTTTTAAGTAAACATTGATTCCACCCACATTTATCTTACTGTCCTAAACTTTAAATGGATGTTTGATCGCGTCGTTTGATATTTTCCCAGTCATATTAATGTAGAAATTAGTAGTGTTTTTCTACATTTGAGTTGACAGGCAAGAAAGACTGAAAATAAAAAAGGAGACAAAAATAACTGAGGTATCATATTGGTTACTGCTCAATGAGTTGTACGACTTCTTCTTTTCAAAATCTAGACTTTTAACTATGTTTTTCGCGTTGCTGGAGAGGTTAATAAGACGTGTAATATTCTAACATATTTACTCGCAATATTGTTGATGTATGTTACCTGCCGCATAAAATATAATGGCTAACTCAGCCCATCTATTCATCTACTTTACAATAAACGTGAATTTTAGTTCAGAAATTACTATTGTGATGGTATTTTGCTCACAGGTTAACACGGAATTACATATCATCTTCAAGTTCTAAATGGTGACGATGGTATGTTAACATCTATACTTTCGAAAAAGATATTTACTCAGGATTCTTCTTTGATCTGCATGTAATATATGGAATCGAATATAGAATCCAAACACCATGCTATCCTCATTTATTTATTCATTCACTTACATGTATACGTGGTATACACGTTTACACTTCGCCAGGTGCACAATCATGTAAGTTCAAATGGGATTCATCTACGTACGCGCTGTTCCCATCGTGACTTTGTAGCTGAGATGGTAGAACTTTTGGTGTGGTACCCGAAATTTGTAGGTTTGAATCCCACCTAAGCCAGTAAATTTATTTACTAGGATTCTCCAGTGTAGCAATATATCATTATTCGATATTCCGTTAGGATGATTCTTATATATAATTTTTTTCATAGCGATTTTATGTCTGTTCATGGAACCAGCTGATTCAACAGTTTTCGCTGGTAATTAAAATCTTATGATAATTTTTGGCCAACTTTTCTTTGCCTCTAGTCACGTGGCCAGTCGTATCCAATCAAATTGTAAGAAAATTTCTAGTAAACCTTTGTAGGAGATATATGTTGCTAAATCCAGGCCTGAAACTTGAAATAGTCAAACCATTTCTATTGTGGGAGCTTTATCTCCAGAGAAAGCTCGAATGGATCTTTGAGTAGCAAAAAGGCGTGAGTGGGTTTGAAAAAAGTCGTGATCATGTTGCTTGGACAGATGCAAATTTCGGAAAACCACAAGCCTTGCTATCTATTGCTAAATTAACGAGAGCCTAATTTCTCCCTACGGTGTCAATACATTGCCAAGCAGATAAAGAAAATGGGTATAAAAAAGTCATCAAGGTGATATCCCATTGATCAAATTCCGATTTATTCTCACAAATTTGGGCAATGGATCGCCAAGCAGATTGAGAATACGTGAGGCGCAACAAAGACGATCACTGACCACACCCTTTATGTCGGGATCTTGACAAACAACCAAATTCTCCGCCAAATAAAATTTCTAAGCATTGAAAATCCATGCAAATTGGCATTGGGAATTCCAACTTTAAGCTTAAGATTTTTAAATTCTAACTTGATCCCCCTGCTCCTTTGGATGACTATTTTGACTTCCTTCGATGTAATAATGTGGTCACTCGACAAAACTACGAATTTAGTACAAGCTGTATTTCATTATCTGGAAACCTTTGTATGCTGTGTTGCAATAAACAAAACGTTCTTTTCAGGTTAAAATATTCATGTTTTATTATTCCTGCAGGTATTTGAGTACAATAGTCTTTGATAAATCCAAAAATTATGTTTAACTTTGTTTATGACCATGTTTTCTTTATTCAACGTTACATCAAACGACATGTCTATTACCTCTAGTCTATTTATTGCTTGAAATCCCTTTGTATTTGTAGAAATTGCAACGACAATTTTTATCTAATTATTAGGCTTTTAATTTAGCTTGCAACAGAGCGATCAGGCCTTCGGCTTTTTCAAATCATTACTGGGACTGTAACCAATGATGAACACTCCACTCCATTGGTTGTCTTCGTCTGCCGCCTTTCCTGCAATGCTTCTCTTTCTATCGCTCGGATGGATCAACGTCGCGTTGAGCTTGCCTTCTCCGAATGGGAACCACAAGTTGTCGGAGTTAACGGCCATCAAGCCTTGTCCTGTAGCCACGTTCATAAACTGCGAGTATTTTGTTTCCTCCTGACGTGTGGAAATGTCGTAATAGCCTCTCTGAAAGTTGCCGTCTCCGAGCGTTGTAACAAATACGTACACCAGCACCGCTTTGGCGTTAGGTGGGATTTGGCCGTTTGCCGTTAGGTCATAAGTCTTTGATTGACCAGGGAATTCTGGCAAAGTGCCCAAATCATACTGCACTGGCACATAGGGCCCTGTATAGAGATTGATATCATAGTTGATTAGAAAGCAGTTTTTCTTGTATCCTCAGCGAGTGATAGAAAGTGGTTTTTAGAATTCATAGACGCTTTTACAAATTTATTGGTTTCAGCACTGAGTACTGAGAAAAGAAGTAACAAAGAAGAACGATATCATTTTTCAATATTGACTGAGCGTATTTTGTGAACAAATGAGCACATGTAGAAAAGAATTTCGCCGTGATATCATTTGATCGAAAATAATGGTGTTTAATTTGCGTAAGGAAACATTAAAAAGAGAAGTCGTAGAATAAAAACACATTTTCTTGAAGAGGTATTACTCTAGCTGCCTCTACCTAAACATGTCAACATGGTCTATTTCAAGAATTCTTCCGAGTTGAAAATTACGGAAACAGTGACTTGTTCCATTTGCCTTAGAGAATCCGGACAGATCAACCTATTATACGACCTGGTAAAAAGAGACCATTTTAAGTATTTTGTTTTCATTTTCTCGGCAGCTGCTCCTGCGTGCCCTTTTTTTAACGGAATTTCGAGTTCTTTTTATTAGGATCGAGTTTCGAGTTCTTCAGTGAATTTCCGAATTACGGATACATGCACACACCACCGCAGTGACCCTTTCAGTACAACATAAAAAATATGTGCATACCTTGCGCATTTAACTCAGCTACAAACAGCAGAGTTAAGAAGTAGGCTGCCAACATGGTGCGGAGTTGATAGTTCTCTGTACCGCAAAAAGATTGAAGCGACTGTTCACAGATAGAGAGCAGATTACCTATGAAGAAACTAGTGCGATAGTTTCTTTTATGCGAATATTGATTCCACCCACGTTTATCTGATCTTATTGTTCCAAATAAACTTGACGTTTGATGCCACCCAGTTTAAGCAAAATTTAGCCTTTTAATCATGTTTTTCTTGGGACGTGCCAGGGTTGGATAAGACGAGTAATATCGTAAAATATTAACTCGCGATATTATTGCAGTATGTTACGAGTCGCATATAATAACTTATTGACCTCATTTATTCATCTACTCAGCAATAGCGCTAATTTTAACAAAAGTAATAGTAAAACTTGCAACATGCATGGTGGCGAGTTAATAGGTCTCTGTATTCTACAAAGAAAGAAGCGACAATTTACAGATCAGTAGAAAGGAGATTGCATACAAAGAAACAAGTTCACAAGAGTACTTTTTAAGTAAACATTGATTCCACCCACATTTATCTTACTGTCCTAAACTTTAAATGGATGTTTGATCGCGTCGTTTGATATTTTCCCAGTCATATTAATGTAGAAATTAGTAGTGTTTTTCTACATTTGAGTTGACAGGCAAGAAAGACTGAAAATAAAAAAGGAGACAAAAATAACTGAGGTATCATATTGGTTACTGCTCAATGAGTTGTACGACTTCTTCTTTTCAAAATCTAGACTTTTAACTATGTTTTTCGCGTTGCTGGAGAGGTTAATAAGACGTGTAATATTCTAACATATTTACTCGCAATATTGTTGATGTATGTTACCTGTCGCATAAAATATAATGGCTAACTCAGCCCATCTATTCATCTACTTTACAATAAACGTGAATTTTAGTTCAGAAATTACTATTGTGATGGTATTTTGCTCACAGGTTAACACGGAATTACATATCATCTTCAAGTTCTAAATGGTGACGATGGTATGTTAACATCTATACTTTCGAAAAAGATATTTACTCAGGATTCTTCTTTGATCTGCATGTAATATATGGAATCGAATATAGAATCCAAACACCATGCTATCCTCATTTATTTATTCATTCACTTACATGTATACGTGGTATACACGTTTACACTTCGCCAGGTGCACAATCATGTAAGTTCAAATGGGATTCATCTACGTACGCGCTGTTCCCATCGTGACTTTGTAGCTGAGATGGTAGAACTTTTGGTGTGGTACCCGAAATTTGTAGGTTTGAATCCCACCTAAGCCAGTAAATTTATTTACTAGGATTCTCCAGTGTAGCAATATATCATTATTCGATATTCCGTTAGGATGATTCTTATATATAATTTTTTTCATAGCGATTTTATGTCTGTTCATGGAACCAGCTGATTCAACAGTTTTCGCTGGTAATTAAAATCTTATGATAATTTTTGGCCAACTTTTCTTTGCCTCTAGTCACGTGGCCAGTCGTATCCAATCAAATTGTAAGAAAATTTCTAGTAAACCTTTGTAGGAGATATATGTTGCTAAATCCAGGCCTGAAACTTGAAATAGTCAAACCATTTCTATTGTGGGAGCTTTATCTCCAGAGAAAGCTCGAATGGATCTTTGAGTAGCAAAAAGGCGTGAGTGGGTTTGAAAAAAGTCGTGATCATGTTGCTTGGACAGATGCAAATTTCGGAAAACCACAAGCCTTGCTATCTATTGCTAAATTAACGAGAGCCTAATTTCTCCCTACAGTGTCAATACATTGCCAAGCAGATAAAGAAAATGGGTATAAAAAAGTCATCAAGGTGATATCCCATTGATCAAATTCCGATTTATTCTCACAAAGTTGGGCAATGGATCGCCAAGCAGATTGAGAATACGTGAGGCGCAACAAAGACGATCACTGACCACACCCTTTATGTCGGGATCTTGACAAACAACCAAATTCTCCGCCAAATAAAATTTCTAAGCATTGAAAATCCATGCAAATTGGCATTGGGAATTCAAACTTTAAGCTTAAGATTTTTAAATTCTAACTTGATCCCCCTGCTCCTTTGGATGACTATTTTGACTTCCTTCGATGTAATAATGTGGTCACTCGACAAAACTACGAATTTAGTACAAGCTGTATTTCATTATCTGCAAACCTTTGTATGCTGTGTTGCAATAAACAAAACGTTCTTTTCAGGTTAAAATATTCATGTTTTATTATTCCTGCAGGTATTTGAGTACAATAGTCTTTGATAAATCCAAAAATTATGTTTAACTTTGTTTATGACCATGTTTTCTTTATTCAACGTTACATCAAACGACATGTCTATTACCTCTAGTCTATTTATTGCTTGAAATCCCTTTGTATTTGTAGAAATTGCAACGACAATTTTTATCTAATTATTAGGCTTTTAATTTAGCTTGCAACAGAGCGATCAGGCCTTCGGCTTTTTCAAATCATTACTGGGACTGTAACCAATGATGAACACTCCACTCCATTGGTTGTCTTCGTCTGCCGCCTTTCCTGCAATGCTTCTCTTTCTATCGCTCGGATGGATCAACGTCGCGTTGAGCTTGCCTTCTCCGAATGGGAACCACAAGTTGTCGGAGTTAACGGCCATCAAGCCTTGTCCTGTAGCCACGTTCATAAACTGCGAGTATTTTGTTTCCTCCTGACGTGTGGAAATGTCGTAATAGCCTCTCTGAAAGTTGCCGTCTCCGAGCGTTGTAACAAATACGTACACCAGCACCGCTTTGGCGTTAGGTGGGATTTGGCCGTTTGCCGTTAGGTCATAAGTCTTTGATTGACCAGGGAATTCTGGCAAAGTGCCCAAATCATACTGCACTGGCACATAGGGCCCTGTATAGAGATTGATATCATAGTTGATTAGAAAGCAGTTTTTCTTGTATCCTCAGCGAGTGATAGAAAGTGGTTTTTAGAATTCATAGACGCTTTTACAAATTTATTGGTTTCAGCACTGAGTACTGAGAAAAGAAGTAACAAAGAAGAACGATATCATTTTTCAATATTGACTGAGCGTATTTTGTGAACAAATGAGCACATGTAGAAAAGAATTTCGCCGTGATATCATTTGATCGAAAATAATGGTGTTTAATTTGCGTAAGGAAACATTAAAAAGAGAAGTCGTAGAATAAAAACACATTTTCTTGAAGAGGTATTACTCTAGCTGCCTCTACCTAAACATGTCAACATGGTCTATTTCAAGAATTCTTCCGAGTTGAAAATTACGGAAATGACTTGTTCCATTTGCCTTAGAGAATCCGGACAGATCAACCTATTATACGACCTGGTAAAAAGAGACCATTTTAAGTATTTTGTTTTCATTTTCTCGGCAGCTGCTCCTGCGTGCCCTTTTTTTAACGGAATTTCGAGTTCTTTTTATTAGGATCGAGTTTCGAGTTCTTCAGTGAATTTCCGAATTACGGATACATGCACACACCACCGCAGTGACCCTTTCAGTACAACATAAAAAATATGTGCATACCTTGCGCATTTAACTCAGCTACAAACAGCAGAGTTAAGAAGTAGGCTGCCAACATGGTGCGGAGTTGATAGTTCTCTGTACCGCAAAAAGATTGAAGCGACTGTTCACAGATAGAGAGCAGATTACCTATGAAGAAACTAGTGCGATAGTTTCTTTTATGCGAATATTGATTCCACCCACGTTTATCTGATCTTATTGTTCCAAATAAACTTGACGTTTGATGCCACCCAGTTTAAGCAAAATTTAGCCTTTTAATCATGTTTTTCTTGGGACGTGCCAGGGTTGGATAAGACGAGTAATATCGTAAAATATTAACTCGCGATATTATTGCAGTATGTTACGAGTCGCATATAATAACTTATTGACCTCATTTATTCATCTACTCAGCAATAGCGCTAATTTTAACAAAAGTAATAGTAAAACTTGCAACATGCATGGTGGCGAGTTAATAGGTCTCTGTATTCTACAAAGAAAGAAGCGACAATTTACAGATCAGTAGAAAGGAGATTGCATACAAAGAAACAAGTTCACAAGAGTACTTTTTAAGTAAACATTGATTCCACCCACATTTATCTTACTGTCCTAAACTTTAAATGGATGTTTGATCGCGTCGTTTGATATTTTCCCAGTCATATTAATGTAGAAATTAGTAGTGTTTTTCTACATTTGAGTTGACAGGCAAGAAAGACTGAAAATAAAAAAGGAGACAAAAATAACTGAGGTATCATATTGGTTACTGCTCAATGAGTTGTACGACTTCTTCTTTTCAAAATCTAGACTTTTAACTATGTTTTTCGCGTTGCTGGAGAGGTTAATAAGACGTGTAATATTCTAACATATTTACTCGCAATATTGTTGATGTATGTTACCTGCCGCATAAAATATAATGGCTAACTCAGCCCATCTATTCATCTACTTTACAATAAACGTGAATTTTAGTTCAGAAATTACTATTGTGATGGTATTTTGCTCACAGGTTAACACGGAATTACATATCATCTTCAAGTTCTAAATGGTGACGATGGTATGTTAACATCTATACTTTCGAAAAAGATATTTACTCAGGATTCTTCTTTGATCTGCATGTAATATATGGAATCGAATATAGAATCCAAACACCATGCTATCCTCATTTATTTATTCATTCACTTACATGTATACGTGGTATACACGTTTACACTTCGCCAGGTGCACAATCATGTAAGTTCAAATGGGATTCATCTACGTACGCGCTGTTCCCATCGTGACTTTGTAGCTGAGATGGTAGAACTTTTGGTGTGGTACCCGAAATTTGTAGGTTTGAATCCCACCTAAGCCAGTAAATTTATTTACTAGGATTCTCCAGTGTAGCAATATATCATTATTCGATATTCCGTTAGGATGATTCTTATATATAATTTTTTTCATAGCGATTTTATGTCTGTTCATGGAACCAGCTGATTCAACAGTTTTCGCTGGTAATTAAAATCTTATGATAATTTTTGGCCAACTTTTCTTTGCCTCTAGTCACGTGGCCAGTCGTATCCAATCAAATTGTAAGAAAATTTCTAGTAAACCTTTGTAGGAGATATATGTTGCTAAATCCAGGCCTGAAACTTGAAATAGTCAAACCATTTCTATTGTGGGAGCTTTATCTCCAGAGAAAGCTCGAATGGATCTTTGAGTAGCAAAAAGGCGTGAGTGGGTTTGAAAAAAGTCGTGATCATGTTGCTTGGACAGATGCAAATTTCGGAAAACCACAAGCCTTGCTATCTATTGCTAAATTAACGAGAGCCTAATTTCTCCCTACGGTGTCAATACATTGCCAAGCAGATAAAGAAAATGGGTATAAAAAAGTCATCAAGGTGATATCCCATTGATCAAATTCCGATTTATTCTCACAAATTTGGGCAATGGATCGCCAAGCAGATTGAGAATACGTGAGGCGCAACAAAGACGATCACTGACCACACCCTTTATGTCGGGATCTTGACAAACAACCAAATTCTCCGCCAAATAAAATTTCTAAGCATTGAAAATCCATGCAAATTGGCATTGGGAATTCCAACTTTAAGCTTAAGATTTTTAAATTCTAACTTGATCCCCCTGCTCCTTTGGATGACTATTTTGACTTCCTTCGATGTAATAATGTGGTCACTCGACAAAACTACGAATTTAGTACAAGCTGTATTTCATTATCTGGAAACCTTTGTATGCTGTGTTGCAATAAACAAAACGTTCTTTTCAGGTTAAAATATTCATGTTTTATTATTCCTGCAGGTATTTGAGTACAATAGTCTTTGATAAATCCAAAAATTATGTTTAACTTTGTTTATGACCATGTTTTCTTTATTCAACGTTACATCAAACGACATGTCTATTACCTCTAGTCTATTTATTGCTTGAAATCCCTTTGTATTTGTAGAAATTGCAACGACAATTTTTATCTAATTATTAGGCTTTTAATTTAGCTTGCAACAGAGCGATCAGGCCTTCGGCTTTTTCAAATCATTACTGGGACTGTAACCAATGATGAACACTCCACTCCATTGGTTGTCTTCGTCTGCCGCCTTTCCTGCAATGCTTCTCTTTCTATCGCTCGGATGGATCAACGTCGCGTTGAGCTTGCCTTCTCCGAATGGGAACCACAAGTTGTCGGAGTTAACGGCCATCAAGCCTTGTCCTGTAGCCACGTTCATAAACTGCGAGTATTTTGTTTCCTCCTGACGTGTGGAAATGTCGTAATAGCCTCTCTGAAAGTTGCCGTCTCCGAGCGTTGTAACAAATACGTACACCAGCACCGCTTTGGCGTTAGGTGGGATTTGGCCGTTTGCCGTTAGGTCATAAGTCTTTGATTGACCAGGGAATTCTGGCAAAGTGCCCAAATCATACTGCACTGGCACATAGGGCCCTGTATAGAGATTGATATCATAGTTGATTAGAAAGCAGTTTTTCTTGTATCCTCAGCGAGTGATAGAAAGTGGTTTTTAGAATTCATAGACGCTTTTACAAATTTATTGGTTTCAGCACTGAGTACTGAGAAAAGAAGTAACAAAGAAGAACGATATCATTTTTCAATATTGACTGAGCGTATTTTGTGAACAAATGAGCACATGTAGAAAAGAATTTCGCCGTGATATCATTTGATCGAAAATAATGGTGTTTAATTTGCGTAAGGAAACATTAAAAAGAGAAGTCGTAGAATAAAAACACATTTTCTTGAAGAGGTATTACTCTAGCTGCCTCTACCTAAACATGTCAACATGGTCTATTTCAAGAATTCTTCCGAGTTGAAAATTACGGAAACAGTGACTTGTTCCATTTGCCTTAGAGAATCCGGACAGATCAACCTATTATACGACCTGGTAAAAAGAGACCATTTTAAGTATTTTGTTTTCATTTTCTCGGCAGCTGCTCCTGCGTGCCCTTTTTTTAACGGAATTTCGAGTTCTTTTTATTAGGATCGAGTTTCGAGTTCTTCAGTGAATTTCCGAATTACGGATACATGCACACACCACCGCAGTGACCCTTTCAGTACAACATAAAAAATATGTGCATACCTTGCGCATTTAACTCAGCTACAAACAGCAGAGTTAAGAAGTAGGCTGCCAACATGGTGCGGAGTTGATAGTTCTCTGTACCGCAAAAAGATTGAAGCGACTGTTCACAGATAGAGAGCAGATTACCTATGAAGAAACTAGTGCGATAGTTTCTTTTATGCGAATATTGATTCCACCCACGTTTATCTGATCTTATTGTTCCAAATAAACTTGACGTTTGATGCCACCCAGTTTAAGCAAAATTTAGCCTTTTAATCATGTTTTTCTTGGGACGTGCCAGGGTTGGATAAGACGAGTAATATCGTAAAATATTAACTCGCGATATTATTGCAGTATGTTACGAGTCGCATATAATAACTTATTGACCTCATTTATTCATCTACTCAGCAATAGCGCTAATTTTAACAAAAGTAATAGTAAAACTTGCAACATGCATGGTGGCGAGTTAATAGGTCTCTGTATTCTACAAAGAAAGAAGCGACAATTTACAGATCAGTAGAAAGGAGATTGCATACAAAGAAACAAGTTCACAAGAGTACTTTTTAAGTAAACATTGATTCCACCCACATTTATCTTACTGTCCTAAACTTTAAATGGATGTTTGATCGCGTCGTTTGATATTTTCCCAGTCATATTAATGTAGAAATTAGTAGTGTTTTTCTACATTTGAGTTGACAGGCAAGAAAGACTGAAAATAAAAAAGGAGACAAAAATAACTGAGGTATCATATTGGTTACTGCTCAATGAGTTGTACGACTTCTTCTTTTCAAAATCTAGACTTTTAACTATGTTTTTCGCGTTGCTGGAGAGGTTAATAAGACGTGTAATATTCTAACATATTTACTCGCAATATTGTTGATGTATGTTACCTGTCGCATAAAATATAATGGCTAACTCAGCCCATCTATTCATCTACTTTACAATAAACGTGAATTTTAGTTCAGAAATTACTATTGTGATGGTATTTTGCTCACAGGTTAACACGGAATTACATATCATCTTCAAGTTCTAAATGGTGACGATGGTATGTTAACATCTATACTTTCGAAAAAGATATTTACTCAGGATTCTTCTTTGATCTGCATGTAATATATGGAATCGAATATAGAATCCAAACACCATGCTATCCTCATTTATTTATTCATTCACTTACATGTATACGTGGTATACACGTTTACACTTCGCCAGGTGCACAATCATGTAAGTTCAAATGGGATTCATCTACGTACGCGCTGTTCCCATCGTGACTTTGTAGCTGAGATGGTAGAACTTTTGGTGTGGTACCCGAAATTTGTAGGTTTGAATCCCACCTAAGCCAGTAAATTTATTTACTAGGATTCTCCAGTGTAGCAATATATCATTATTCGATATTCCGTTAGGATGATTCTTATATATAATTTTTTTCATAGCGATTTTATGTCTGTTCATGGAACCAGCTGATTCAACAGTTTTCGCTGGTAATTAAAATCTTATGATAATTTTTGGCCAACTTTTCTTTGCCTCTAGTCACGTGGCCAGTCGTATCCAATCAAATTGTAAGAAAATTTCTAGTAAACCTTTGTAGGAGATATATGTTGCTAAATCCAGGCCTGAAACTTGAAATAGTCAAACCATTTCTATTGTGGGAGCTTTATCTCCAGAGAAAGCTCGAATGGATCTTTGAGTAGCAAAAAGGCGTGAGTGGGTTTGAAAAAAGTCGTGATCATGTTGCTTGGACAGATGCAAATTTCGGAAAACCACAAGCCTTGCTATCTATTGCTAAATTAACGAGAGCCTAATTTCTCCCTACAGTGTCAATACATTGCCAAGCAGATAAAGAAAATGGGTATAAAAAAGTCATCAAGGTGATATCCCATTGATCAAATTCCGATTTATTCTCACAAATTTGGGCAATGGATCGCCAAGCAGATTGAGAATACGTGAGGCGCAACAAAGACGATCACTGACCACACCCTTTATGTCGGGATCTTGACAAACAACCAAATTCTCCGCCAAATAAAATTTCTAAGCGTTGAAAATCCATGCAAATTGGCATTGGGAATTCCAACTTTAAGCTTAAGATTTTTAAATTCTAACTTGATCCCCCTGCTCCTTTGGATGACTATTTTGACTTCCTTCGATGTAATAATGTGGTCACTCGACAAAACTACGAATTTAGTACAAGCTGTATTTCATTATCTGGAAACCTTTGTATGCTGTGTTGCAATAAACAAAACGTTCTTTTCAGGTTAAAATATTCATGTTTTATTATTCCTGCAGGTATTTGAGTACAATAGTCTTTGATAAATCCAAAAATTATGTTTAACTTTGTTTATGACCATGTTTTCTTTATTCAACGTTACATCAAACGACATGTCTATTACCTCTAGTCTATTTATTGCTTGAAATCCCTTTGTATTTGTAGAAATTGCAACGACAATTTTTATCTAATTATTAGGCTTTTAATTTAGCTTGCAACAGAGCGATCAGGCCTTCGGCTTTTTCAAATCATTACTGGGACTGTAACCAATGATGAACACTCCACTCCATTGGTTGTCTTCGTCTGCCGCCTTTCCTGCAATGCTTCTCTTTCTATCGCTCGGATGGATCAACGTCGCGTTGAGCTTGCCTTCTCCGAATGGGAACCACAAGTTGTCGGAGTTAACGGCCATCAAGCCTTGTCCTGTAGCCACGTTCATAAACTGCGAGTATTTTGTTTCCTCCTGACGTGTGGAAATGTCGTAATAGCCTCTCTGAAAGTTGCCGTCTCCGAGCGTTGTAACAAATACGTACACCAGCACCGCTTTGGCGTTAGGTGGGATTTGGCCGTTTGCCGTTAGGTCATAAGTCTTTGATTGACCAGGGAATTCTGGCAAAGTGCCCAAATCATACTGCACTGGCACATAGGGCCCTGTATAGAGATTGATATCATAGTTGATTAGAAAGCAGTTTTTCTTGTATCCTCAGCGAGTGATAGAAAGTGGTTTTTAGAATTCATAGACGCTTTTACAAATTTATTGGTTTCAGCACTGAGTACTGAGAAAAGAAGTAACAAAGAAGAACGATATCATTTTTCAATATTGACTGAGCGTATTTTGTGAACAAATGAGCACATGTAGAAAAGAATTTCGCCGTGATATCATTTGATCGAAAATAATGGTGTTTAATTTGCGTAAGGAAACATTAAAAAGAGAAGTCGTAGAATAAAAACACATTTTCTTGAAGAGGTATTACTCTAGCTGCCTCTACCTAAACATGTCAACATGGTCTATTTCAAGAATTCTTCCGAGTTGAAAATTACGGAAATGACTTGTTCCATTTGCCTTAGAGAATCCGGACAGATCAACCTATTATACGACCTGGTAAAAAGAGACCATTTTAAGTATTTTGTTTTCATTTTCTCGGCAGCTGCTCCTGCGTGCCCTTTTTTTAACGGAATTTCGAGTTCTTTTTATTAGGATCGAGTTTCGAGTTCTTCAGTGAATTTCCGAATTACGGATACATGCACACACCACCGCAGTGACCCTTTCAGTACAACATAAAAAATATGTGCATACCTTGCGCATTTAACTCAGCTACAAACAGCAGAGTTAAGAAGTAGGCTGCCAACATGGTGCGGAGTTGATAGTTCTCTGTACCGCAAAAAGATTGAAGCGACTGTTCACAGATAGAGAGCAGATTACCTATGAAGAAACTAGTGCGATAGTTTCTTTTATGCGAATATTGATTCCACCCACGTTTATCTGATCTTATTGTTCCAAATAAACTTGACGTTTGATGCCACCCAGTTTAAGCAAAATTTAGCCTTTTAATCATGTTTTTCTTGGGACGTGCCAGGGTTGGATAAGACGAGTAATATCGTAAAATATTAACTCGCGATATTATTGCAGTATGTTACGAGTCGCATATAATAACTTATTGACCTCATTTATTCATCTACTCAGCAATAGCGCTAATTTTAACAAAAGTAATAGTAAAACTTGCAACATGCATGGTGGCGAGTTAATAGGTCTCTGTATTCTACAAAGAAAGAAGCGACAATTTACAGATCAGTAGAAAGGAGATTGCATACAAAGAAACAAGTTCACAAGAGTACTTTTTAAGTAAACATTGATTCCACCCACATTTATCTTACTGTCCTAAACTTTAAATGGATGTTTGATCGCGTCGTTTGATATTTTCCCAGTCATATTAATGTAGAAATTAGTAGTGTTTTTCTACATTTGAGTTGACAGGCAAGAAAGACTGAAAATAAAAAAGGAGACAAAAATAACTGAGGTATCATATTGGTTACTGCTCAATGAGTTGTACGACTTCTTCTTTTCAAAATCTAGACTTTTAACTATGTTTTTCGCGTTGCTGGAGAGGTTAATAAGACGTGTAATATTCTAACATATTTACTCGCAATATTGTTGATGTATGTTACCTGTCGCATAAAATATAATGGCTAACTCAGCCCATCTATTCATCTACTTTACAATAAACGTGAATTTTAGTTCAGAAATTACTATTGTGATGGTATTTTGCTCACAGGTTAACACGGAATTACATATCATCTTCAAGTTCTAAATGGTGACGATGGTATGTTAACATCTATACTTTCGAAAAAGATATTTACTCAGGATTCTTCTTTGATCTGCATGTAATATATGGAATCGAATATAGAATCCAAACACCATGCTATCCTCATTTATTTATTCATTCACTTACATGTATACGTGGTATACACGTTTACACTTCGCCAGGTGCACAATCATGTAAGTTCAAATGGGATTCATCTACGTACGCGCTGTTCCCATCGTGACTTTGTAGCTGAGATGGTAGAACTTTTGGTGTGGTACCCGAAATTTGTAGGTTTGAATCCCACCTAAGCCAGTAAATTTATTTACTAGGATTCTCCAGTGTAGCAATATATCATTATTCGATATTCCGTTAGGATGATTCTTATATATAATTTTTTTCATAGCGATTTTATGTCTGTTCATGGAACCAGCTGATTCAACAGTTTTCGCTGGTAATTAAAATCTTATGATAATTTTTGGCCAACTTTTCTTTGCCTCTAGTCACGTGGCCAGTCGTATCCAATCAAATTGTAAGAAAATTTCTAGTAAACCTTTGTAGGAGATATATGTTGCTAAATCCAGGCCTGAAACTTGAAATAGTCAAACCATTTCTATTGTGGGAGCTTTATCTCCAGAGAAAGCTCGAATGGATCTTTGAGTAGCAAAAAGGCGTGAGTGGGTTTGAAAAAAGTCGTGATCATGTTGCTTGGACAGATGCAAATTTCGGAAAACCACAAGCCTTGCTATCTATTGCTAAATTAACGAGAGCCTAATTTCTCCCTACAGTGTCAATACATTGCCAAGCAGATAAAGAAAATGGGTATAAAAAAGTCATCAAGGTGATATCCCATTGATCAAATTCCGATTTATTCTCACAAATTTGGGCAATGGATCGCCAAGCAGATTGAGAATACGTGAGGCGCAACAAAGACGATCACTGACCACACCCTTTATGTCGGGATCTTGACAAACAACCAAATTCTCCGCCAAATAAAATTTCTAAGCGTTGAAAATCCATGCAAATTGGCATTGGGAATTCCAACTTTAAGCTTAAGATTTTTAAATTCTAACTTGATCCCCCTGCTCCTTTGGATGACTATTTTGACTTCCTTCGATGTAATAATGTGGTCACTCGACAAAACTACGAATTTAGTACAAGCTGTATTTCATTATCTGGAAACCTTTGTATGCTGTGTTGCAATAAACAAAACGTTCTTTTCAGGTTAAAATATTCATGTTTTATTATTCCTGCAGGTATTTGAGTACAATAGTCTTTGATAAATCCAAAAATTATGTTTAACTTTGTTTATGACCATGTTTTCTTTATTCAACGTTACATCAAACGACATGTCTATTACCTCTAGTCTATTTATTGCTTGAAATCCCTTTGTATTTGTAGAAATTGCAACGACAATTTTTATCTAATTATTAGGCTTTTAATTTAGCTTGCAACAGAGCGATCAGGCCTTCGGCTTTTTCAAATCATTACTGGGACTGTAACCAATGATGAACACTCCACTCCATTGGTTGTCTTCGTCTGCCGCCTTTCCTGCAATGCTTCTCTTTCTATCGCTCGGATGGATCAACGTCGCGTTGAGCTTGCCTTCTCCGAATGGGAACCACAAGTTGTCGGAGTTAACGGCCATCAAGCCTTGTCCTGTAGCCACGTTCATAAACTGCGAGTATTTTGTTTCCTCCTGACGTGTGGAAATGTCGTAATAGCCTCTCTGAAAGTTGCCGTCTCCGAGCGTTGTAACAAATACGTACACCAGCACCGCTTTGGCGTTAGGTGGGATTTGGCCGTTTGCCGTTAGGTCATAAGTCTTTGATTGACCAGGGAATTCTGGCAAAGTGCCCAAATCATACTGCACTGGCACATAGGGCCCTGTATAGAGATTGATATCATAGTTGATTAGAAAGCAGTTTTTCTTGTATCCTCAGCGAGTGATAGAAAGTGGTTTTTAGAATTCATAGACGCTTTTACAAATTTATTGGTTTCAGCACTGAGTACTGAGAAAAGAAGTAACAAAGAAGAACGATATCATTTTTCAATATTGACTGAGCGTATTTTGTGAACAAATGAGCACATGTAGAAAAGAATTTCGCCGTGATATCATTTGATCGAAAATAATGGTGTTTAATTTGCGTAAGGAAACATTAAAAAGAGAAGTCGTAGAATAAAAACACATTTTCTTGAAGAGGTATTACTCTAGCTGCCTCTACCTAAACATGTCAACATGGTCTATTTCAAGAATTCTTCCGAGTTGAAAATTACGGAAATGACTTGTTCCATTTGCCTTAGAGAATCCGGACAGATCAACCTATTATACGACCTGGTAAAAAGAGACCATTTTAAGTATTTTGTTTTCATTTTCTCGGCAGCTGCTCCTGCGTGCCCTTTTTTTAACGGAATTTCGAGTTCTTTTTATTAGGATCGAGTTTCGAGTTCTTCAGTGAATTTCCGAATTACGGATACATGCACACACCACCGCAGTGACCCTTTCAGTACAACATAAAAAATATGTGCATACCTTGCGCATTTAACTCAGCTACAAACAGCAGAGTTAAGAAGTAGGCTGCCAACATGGTGCGGAGTTGATAGTTCTCTGTACCGCAAAAAGATTGAAGCGACTGTTCACAGATAGAGAGCAGATTACCTATGAAGAAACTAGTGCGATAGTTTCTTTTATGCGAATATTGATTCCACCCACGTTTATCTGATCTTATTGTTCCAAATAAACTTGACGTTTGATGCCACCCAGTTTAAGCAAAATTTAGCCTTTTAATCATGTTTTTCTTGGGACGTGCCAGGGTTGGATAAGACGAGTAATATCGTAAAATATTAACTCGCGATATTATTGCAGTATGTTACGAGTCGCATATAATAACTTATTGACCTCATTTATTCATCTACTCAGCAATAGCGCTAATTTTAACAAAAGTAATAGTAAAACTTGCAACATGCATGGTGGCGAGTTAATAGGTCTCTGTATTCTACAAAGAAAGAAGCGACAATTTACAGATCAGTAGAAAGGAGATTGCATACAAAGAAACAAGTTCACAAGAGTACTTTTTAAGTAAACATTGATTCCACCCACATTTATCTTACTGTCCTAAACTTTAAATGGATGTTTGATCGCGTCGTTTGATATTTTCCCAGTCATATTAATGTAGAAATTAGTAGTGTTTTTCTACATTTGAGTTGACAGGCAAGAAAGACTGAAAATAAAAAAGGAGACAAAAATAACTGAGGTATCATATTGGTTACTGCTCAATGAGTTGTACGACTTCTTCTTTTCAAAATCTAGACTTTTAACTATGTTTTTCGCGTTGCTGGAGAGGTTAATAAGACGTGTAATATTCTAACATATTTACTCGCAATATTGTTGATGTATGTTACCTGTCGCATAAAATATAATGGCTAACTCAGCCCATCTATTCATCTACTTTACAATAAACGTGAATTTTAGTTCAGAAATTACTATTGTGATGGTATTTTGCTCACAGGTTAACACGGAATTACATATCATCTTCAAGTTCTAAATGGTGACGATGGTATGTTAACATCTATACTTTCGAAAAAGATATTTACTCAGGATTCTTCTTTGATCTGCATGTAATATATGGAATCGAATATAGAATCCAAACACCATGCTATCCTCATTTATTTATTCATTCACTTACATGTATACGTGGTATACACGTTTACACTTCGCCAGGTGCACAATCATGTAAGTTCAAATGGGATTCATCTACGTACGCGCTGTTCCCATCGTGACTTTGTAGCTGAGATGGTAGAACTTTTGGTGTGGTACCCGAAATTTGTAGGTTTGAATCCCACCTAAGCCAGTAAATTTATTTACTAGGATTCTCCAGTGTAGCAATATATCATTATTCGATATTCCGTTAGGATGATTCTTATATATAATTTTTTTCATAGCGATTTTATGTCTGTTCATGGAACCAGCTGATTCAACAGTTTTCGCTGGTAATTAAAATCTTATGATAATTTTTGGCCAACTTTTCTTTGCCTCTAGTCACGTGGCCAGTCGTATCCAATCAAATTGTAAGAAAATTTCTAGTAAACCTTTGTAGGAGATATATGTTGCTAAATCCAGGCCTGAAACTTGAAATAGTCAAACCATTTCTATTGTGGGAGCTTTATCTCCAGAGAAAGCTCGAATGGATCTTTGAGTAGCAAAAAGGCGTGAGTGGGTTTGAAAAAAGTCGTGATCATGTTGCTTGGACAGATGCAAATTTCGGAAAACCACAAGCCTTGCTATCTATTGCTAAATTAACGAGAGCCTAATTTCTCCCTACAGTGTCAATACATTGCCAAGCAGATAAAGAAAATGGGTATAAAAAAGTCATCAAGGTGATATCCCATTGATCAAATTCCGATTTATTCTCACAAATTTGGGCAATGGATCGCCAAGCAGATTGAGAATACGTGAGGCGCAACAAAGACGATCACTGACCACACCCTTTATGTCGGGATCTTGACAAACAACCAAATTCTCCGCCAAATAAAATTTCTAAGCGTTGAAAATCCATGCAAATTGGCATTGGGAATTCCAACTTTAAGCTTAAGATTTTTAAATTCTAACTTGATCCCCCTGCTCCTTTGGATGACTATTTTGACTTCCTTCGATGTAATAATGTGGTCACTCGACAAAACTACGAATTTAGTACAAGCTGTATTTCATTATCTGGAAACCTTTGTATGCTGTGTTGCAATAAACAAAACGTTCTTTTCAGGTTAAAATATTCATGTTTTATTATTCCTGCAGGTATTTGAGTACAATAGTCTTTGATAAATCCAAAAATTATGTTTAACTTTGTTTATGACCATGTTTTCTTTATTCAACGTTACATCAAACGACATGTCTATTACCTCTAGTCTATTTATTGCTTGAAATCCCTTTGTATTTGTAGAAATTGCAACGACAATTTTTATCTAATTATTAGGCTTTTAATTTAGCTTGCAACAGAGCGATCAGGCCTTCGGCTTTTTCAAATCATTACTGGGACTGTAACCAATGATGAACACTCCACTCCATTGGTTGTCTTCGTCTGCCGCCTTTCCTGCAATGCTTCTCTTTCTATCGCTCGGATGGATCAACGTCGCGTTGAGCTTGCCTTCTCCGAATGGGAACCACAAGTTGTCGGAGTTAACGGCCATCAAGCCTTGTCCTGTAGCCACGTTCATAAACTGCGAGTATTTTGTTTCCTCCTGACGTGTGGAAATGTCGTAATAGCCTCTCTGAAAGTTGCCGTCTCCGAGCGTTGTAACAAATACGTACACCAGCACCGCTTTGGCGTTAGGTGGGATTTGGCCGTTTGCCGTTAGGTCATAAGTCTTTGATTGACCAGGGAATTCTGGCAAAGTGCCCAAATCATACTGCACTGGCACATAGGGCCCTGTATAGAGATTGATATCATAGTTGATTAGAAAGCAGTTTTTCTTGTATCCTCAGCGAGTGATAGAAAGTGGTTTTTAGAATTCATAGACGCTTTTACAAATTTATTGGTTTCAGCACTGAGTACTGAGAAAAGAAGTAACAAAGAAGAACGATATCATTTTTCAATATTGACTGAGCGTATTTTGTGAACAAATGAGCACATGTAGAAAAGAATTTCGCCGTGATATCATTTGATCGAAAATAATGGTGTTTAATTTGCGTAAGGAAACATTAAAAAGAGAAGTCGTAGAATAAAAACACATTTTCTTGAAGAGGTATTACTCTAGCTGCCTCTACCTAAACATGTCAACATGGTCTATTTCAAGAATTCTTCCGAGTTGAAAATTACGGAAATGACTTGTTCCATTTGCCTTAGAGAATCCGGACAGATCAACCTATTATACGACCTGGTAAAAAGAGACCATTTTAAGTATTTTGTTTTCATTTTCTCGGCAGCTGCTCCTGCGTGCCCTTTTTTTAACGGAATTTCGAGTTCTTTTTATTAGGATCGAGTTTCGAGTTCTTCAGTGAATTTCCGAATTACGGATACATGCACACACCACCGCAGTGACCCTTTCAGTACAACATAAAAAACATGTGCATACCTTGCGCATTTAACTCAGCTACAAACAGCAGAGTTAAGAAGTAGGCTGCCAACATGGTGCGGAGTTGATAGTTCTCTGTACCGCAAAAAGATTGAAGCGACTGTTCACAGATAGAGAGCAGATTACCTATGAAGAAACTAGTGCGATAGTTTCTTTTATGCGAATATTGATTCCACCCACGTTTATCTGATCTTATTGTTCCAAATAAACTTGACGTTTGATGCCACCCAGTTTAAGCAAAATTTAGCCTTTTAATCATGTTTTTCTTGGGACGTGCCAGGGTTGGATAAGACGAGTAATATCGTAAAATATTAACTCGCGATATTATTGCAGTATGTTACGAGTCGCATATAATAACTTATTGACCTCATTTATTCATCTACTCAGCAATAGCGCTAATTTTAACAAAAGTAATAGTAAAACTTGCAACATGCATGGTGGCGAGTTAATAGGTCTCTGTATTCTACAAAGAAAGAAGCGACAATTTACAGATCAGTAGAAAGGAGATTGCATACAAAGAAACAAGTTCACAAGAGTACTTTTTAAGTAAACATTGATTCCACCCACATTTATCTTACTGTCCTAAACTTTAAATGGATGTTTGATCGCGTCGTTTGATATTTTCCCAGTCATATTAATGTAGAAATTAGTAGTGTTTTTCTACATTTGAGTTGACAGGCAAGAAAGACTGAAAATAAAAAAGGAGACAAAAATAACTGAGGTATCATATTGGTTACTGCTCAATGAGTTGTACGACTTCTTCTTTTCAAAATCTAGACTTTTAACTATGTTTTTCGCGTTGCTGGAGAGGTTAATAAGACGTGTAATATTCTAACATATTTACTCGCAATATTGTTGATGTATGTTACCTGTCGCATAAAATATAATGGCTAACTCAGCCCATCTATTCATCTACTTTACAATAAACGTGAATTTTAGTTCAGAAATTACTATTGTGATGGTATTTTGCTCACAGGTTAACACGGAATTACATATCATCTTCAAGTTCTAAATGGTGACGATGGTATGTTAACATCTATACTTTCGAAAAAGATATTTACTCAGGATTCTTCTTTGATCTGCATGTAATATATGGAATCGAATATAGAATCCAAACACCATGCTATCCTCATTTATTTATTCATTCACTTACATGTATACGTGGTATACACGTTTACACTTCGCCAGGTGCACAATCATGTAAGTTCAAATGGGATTCATCTACGTACGCGCTGTTCCCATCGTGACTTTGTAGCTGAGATGGTAGAACTTTTGGTGTGGTACCCGAAATTTGTAGGTTTGAATCCCACCTAAGCCAGTAAATTTATTTACTAGGATTCTCCAGTGTAGCAATATATCATTATTCGATATTCCGTTAGGATGATTCTTATATATAATTTTTTTCATAGCGATTTTATGTCTGTTCATGGAACCAGCTGATTCAACAGTTTTCGCTGGTAATTAAAATCTTATGATAATTTTTGGCCAACTTTTCTTTGCCTCTAGTCACGTGGCCAGTCGTATCCAATCAAATTGTAAGAAAATTTCTAGTAAACCTTTGTAGGAGATATATGTTGCTAAATCCAGGCCTGAAACTTGAAATAGTCAAACCATTTCTATTGTGGGAGCTTTATCTCCAGAGAAAGCTCGAATGGATCTTTGAGTAGCAAAAAGGCGTGAGTGGGTTTGAAAAAAGTCGTGATCATGTTGCTTGGACAGATGCAAATTTCGGAAAACCACAAGCCTTGCTATCTATTGCTAAATTAACGAGAGCCTAATTTCTCCCTACAGTGTCAATACATTGCCAAGCAGATAAAGAAAATGGGTATAAAAAAGTCATCAAGGTGATATCCCATTGATCAAATTCCGATTTATTCTCACAAATTTGGGCAATGGATCGCCAAGCAGATTGAGAATACGTGAGGCGCAACAAAGACGATCACTGACCACACCCTTTATGTCGGGATCTTGACAAACAACCAAATTCTCCGCCAAATAAAATTTCTAAGCGTTGAAAATCCATGCAAATTGGCATTGGGAATTCCAACTTTAAGCTTAAGATTTTTAAATTCTAACTTGATCCCCCTGCTCCTTTGGATGACTATTTTGACTTCCTTCGATGTAATAATGTGGTCACTCGACAAAA
Organism: Siderastrea siderea; assembly: GCA_964030785.1. Lineage (NCBI taxonomy): Eukaryota > Metazoa > Cnidaria > Anthozoa > Scleractinia > Rhizangiidae > Siderastrea > Siderastrea siderea. The sequence continues at coordinate 10,464,403 of OZ034971.1, read as the reverse complement.
CTACGAATTTAGTACAAGCTGTATTTCATTATCTGGAAACCTTTGTATGCTGTGTTGCAATAAACAAAACGTTCTTTTCAGGTTAAAATATTCATGTTTTATTATTCCTGCAGGTATTTGAGTACAATAGTCTTTGATAAATCCAAAAATTATGTTTAACTTTGTTTATGACCATGTTTTCTTTATTCAACGTTACATCAAACGACATGTCTATTACCTCTAGTCTATTTATTGCTTGAAATCCCTTTGTATTTGTAGAAATTGCAACGACAATTTTTATCTAATTATTAGGCTTTTAATTTAGCTTGCAACAGAGCGATCAGGCCTTCGGCTTTTTCAAATCATTACTGGGACTGTAACCAATGATGAACACTCCACTCCATTGGTTGTCTTCGTCTGCCGCCTTTCCTGCAATGCTTCTCTTTCTATCGCTCGGATGGATCAACGTCGCGTTGAGCTTGCCTTCTCCGAATGGGAACCACAAGTTGTCGGAGTTAACGGCCATCAAGCCTTGTCCTGTAGCCACGTTCATAAACTGCGAGTATTTTGTTTCCTCCTGACGTGTGGAAATGTCGTAATAGCCTCTCTGAAAGTTGCCGTCTCCGAGCGTTGTAACAAATACGTACACCAGCACCGCTTTGGCGTTAGGTGGGATTTGGCCGTTTGCCGTTAGGTCATAAGTCTTTGATTGACCAGGGAATTCTGGCAAAGTGCCCAAATCATACTGCACTGGCACATAGGGCCCTGTATAGAGATTGATATCATAGTTGATTAGAAAGCAGTTTTTCTTGTATCCTCAGCGAGTGATAGAAAGTGGTTTTTAGAATTCATAGACGCTTTTACAAATTTATTGGTTTCAGCACTGAGTACTGAGAAAAGAAGTAACAAAGAAGAACGATATCATTTTTCAATATTGACTGAGCGTATTTTGTGAACAAATGAGCACATGTAGAAAAGAATTTCGCCGTGATATCATTTGATCGAAAATAATGGTGTTTAATTTGCGTAAGGAAACATTAAAAAGAGAAGTCGTAGAATAAAAACACATTTTCTTGAAGAGGTATTACTCTAGCTGCCTCTACCTAAACATGTCAACATGGTCTATTTCAAGAATTCTTCCGAGTTGAAAATTACGGAAATGACTTGTTCCATTTGCCTTAGAGAATCCGGACAGATCAACCTATTATACGACCTGGTAAAAAGAGACCATTTTAAGTATTTTGTTTTCATTTTCTCGGCAGCTGCTCCTGCGTGCCCTTTTTTTAACGGAATTTCGAGTTCTTTTTATTAGGATCGAGTTTCGAGTTCTTCAGTGAATTTCCGAATTACGGATACATGCACACACCACCGCAGTGACCCTTTCAGTACAACATAAAAAATATGTGCATACCTTGCGCATTTAACTCAGCTACAAACAGCAGAGTTAAGAAGTAGGCTGCCAACATGGTGCGGAGTTGATAGTTCTCTGTACCGCAAAAAGATTGAAGCGACTGTTCACAGATAGAGAGCAGATTACCTATGAAGAAACTAGTGCGATAGTTTCTTTTATGCGAATATTGATTCCACCCACGTTTATCTGATCTTATTGTTCCAAATAAACTTGACGTTTGATGCCACCCAGTTTAAGCAAAATTTAGCCTTTTAATCATGTTTTTCTTGGGACGTGCCAGGGTTGGATAAGACGAGTAATATCGTAAAATATTAACTCGCGATATTATTGCAGTATGTTACGAGTCGCATATAATAACTTATTGACCTCATTTATTCATCTACTCAGCAATAGCGCTAATTTTAACAAAAGTAATAGTAAAACTTGCAACATGCATGGTGGCGAGTTAATAGGTCTCTGTATTCTACAAAGAAAGAAGCGACAATTTACAGATCAGTAGAAAGGAGATTGCATACAAAGAAACAAGTTCACAAGAGTACTTTTTAAGTAAACATTGATTCCACCCACATTTATCTTACTGTCCTAAACTTTAAATGGATGTTTGATCGCGTCGTTTGATATTTTCCCAGTCATATTAATGTAGAAATTAGTAGTGTTTTTCTACATTTGAGTTGACAGGCAAGAAAGACTGAAAATAAAAAAGGAGACAAAAATAACTGAGGTATCATATTGGTTACTGCTCAATGAGTTGTACGACTTCTTCTTTTCAAAATCTAGACTTTTAACTATGTTTTTCGCGTTGCTGGAGAGGTTAATAAGACGTGTAATATTCTAACATATTTACTCGCAATATTGTTGATGTATGTTACCTGTCGCATAAAATATAATGGCTAACTCAGCCCATCTATTCATCTACTTTACAATAAACGTGAATTTTAGTTCAGAAATTACTATTGTGATGGTATTTTGCTCACAGGTTAACACGGAATTACATATCATCTTCAAGTTCTAAATGGTGACGATGGTATGTTAACATCTATACTTTCGAAAAAGATATTTACTCAGGATTCTTCTTTGATCTGCATGTAATATATGGAATCGAATATAGAATCCAAACACCATGCTATCCTCATTTATTTATTCATTCACTTACATGTATACGTGGTATACACGTTTACACTTCGCCAGGTGCACAATCATGTAAGTTCAAATGGGATTCATCTACGTACGCGCTGTTCCCATCGTGACTTTGTAGCTGAGATGGTAGAACTTTTGGTGTGGTACCCGAAATTTGTAGGTTTGAATCCCACCTAAGCCAGTAAATTTATTTACTAGGATTCTCCAGTGTAGCAATATATCATTATTCGATATTCCGTTAGGATGATTCTTATATATAATTTTTTTCATAGCGATTTTATGTCTGTTCATGGAACCAGCTGATTCAACAGTTTTCGCTGGTAATTAAAATCTTATGATAATTTTTGGCCAACTTTTCTTTGCCTCTAGTCACGTGGCCAGTCGTATCCAATCAAATTGTAAGAAAATTTCTAGTAAACCTTTGTAGGAGATATATGTTGCTAAATCCAGGCCTGAAACTTGAAATAGTCAAACCATTTCTATTGTGGGAGCTTTATCTCCAGAGAAAGCTCGAATGGATCTTTGAGTAGCAAAAAGGCGTGAGTGGGTTTGAAAAAAGTCGTGATCATGTTGCTTGGACAGATGCAAATTTCGGAAAACCACAAGCCTTGCTATCTATTGCTAAATTAACGAGAGCCTAATTTCTCCCTACAGTGTCAATACATTGCCAAGCAGATAAAGAAAATGGGTATAAAAAAGTCATCAAGGTGATATCCCATTGATCAAATTCCGATTTATTCTCACAAATTTGGGCAATGGATCGCCAAGCAGATTGAGAATACGTGAGGCGCAACAAAGACGATCACTGACCACACCCTTTATGTCGGGATCTTGACAAACAACCAAATTCTCCGCCAAATAAAATTTCTAAGCGTTGAAAATCCATGCAAATTGGCATTGGGAATTCCAACTTTAAGCTTAAGATTTTTAAATTCTAACTTGATCCCCCTGCTCCTTTGGATGACTATTTTGACTTCCTTCGATGTAATAATGTGGTCACTCGACAAAACTACGAATTTAGTACAAGCTGTATTTCATTATCTGGAAACCTTTGTATGCTGTGTTGCAATAAACAAAACGTTCTTTTCAGGTTAAAATATTCATGTTTTATTATTCCTGCAGGTATTTGAGTACAATAGTCTTTGATAAATCCAAAAATTATGTTTAACTTTGTTTATGACCATGTTTTCTTTATTCAACGTTACATCAAACGACATGTCTATTACCTCTAGTCTATTTATTGCTTGAAATCCCTTTGTATTTGTAGAAATTGCAACGACAATTTTTATCTAATTATTAGGCTTTTAATTTAGCTTGCAACAGAGCGATCAGGCCTTCGGCTTTTTCAAATCATTACTGGGACTGTAACCAATGATGAACACTCCACTCCATTGGTTGTCTTCGTCTGCCGCCTTTCCTGCAATGCTTCTCTTTCTATCGCTCGGATGGATCAACGTCGCGTTGAGCTTGCCTTCTCCGAATGGGAACCACAAGTTGTCGGAGTTAACGGCCATCAAGCCTTGTCCTGTAGCCACGTTCATAAACTGCGAGTATTTTGTTTCCTCCTGACGTGTGGAAATGTCGTAATAGCCTCTCTGAAAGTTGCCGTCTCCGAGCGTTGTAACAAATACGTACACCAGCACCGCTTTGGCGTTAGGTGGGATTTGGCCGTTTGCCGTTAGGTCATAAGTCTTTGATTGACCAGGGAATTCTGGCAAAGTGCCCAAATCATACTGCACTGGCACATAGGGCCCTGTATAGAGATTGATATCATAGTTGATTAGAAAGCAGTTTTTCTTGTATCCTCAGCGAGTGATAGAAAGTGGTTTTTAGAATTCATAGACGCTTTTACAAATTTATTGGTTTCAGCACTGAGTACTGAGAAAAGAAGTAACAAAGAAGAACGATATCATTTTTCAATATTGACTGAGCGTATTTTGTGAACAAATGAGCACATGTAGAAAAGAATTTCGCCGTGATATCATTTGATCGAAAATAATGGTGTTTAATTTGCGTAAGGAAACATTAAAAAGAGAAGTCGTAGAATAAAAACACATTTTCTTGAAGAGGTATTACTCTAGCTGCCTCTACCTAAACATGTCAACATGGTCTATTTCAAGAATTCTTCCGAGTTGAAAATTACGGAAATGACTTGTTCCATTTGCCTTAGAGAATCCGGACAGATCAACCTATTATACGACCTGGTAAAAAGAGACCATTTTAAGTATTTTGTTTTCATTTTCTCGGCAGCTGCTCCTGCGTGCCCTTTTTTTAACGGAATTTCGAGTTCTTTTTATTAGGATCGAGTTTCGAGTTCTTCAGTGAATTTCCGAATTACGGATACATGCACACACCACCGCAGTGACCCTTTCAGTACAACATAAAAAATATGTGCATACCTTGCGCATTTAACTCAGCTACAAACAGCAGAGTTAAGAAGTAGGCTGCCAACATGGTGCGGAGTTGATAGTTCTCTGTACCGCAAAAAGATTGAAGCGACTGTTCACAGATAGAGAGCAGATTACCTATGAAGAAACTAGTGCGATAGTTTCTTTTATGCGAATATTGATTCCACCCACGTTTATCTGATCTTATTGTTCCAAATAAACTTGACGTTTGATGCCACCCAGTTTAAGCAAAATTTAGCCTTTTAATCATGTTTTTCTTGGGACGTGCCAGGGTTGGATAAGACGAGTAATATCGTAAAATATTAACTCGCGATATTATTGCAGTATGTTACGAGTCGCATATAATAACTTATTGACCTCATTTATTCATCTACTCAGCAATAGCGCTAATTTTAACAAAAGTAATAGTAAAACTTGCAACATGCATGGTGGCGAGTTAATAGGTCTCTGTATTCTACAAAGAAAGAAGCGACAATTTACAGATCAGTAGAAAGGAGATTGCATACAAAGAAACAAGTTCACAAGAGTACTTTTTAAGTAAACATTGATTCCACCCACATTTATCTTACTGTCCTAAACTTTAAATGGATGTTTGATCGCGTCGTTTGATATTTTCCCAGTCATATTAATGTAGAAATTAGTAGTGTTTTTCTACATTTGAGTTGACAGGCAAGAAAGACTGAAAATAAAAAAGGAGACAAAAATAACTGAGGTATCATATTGGTTACTGCTCAATGAGTTGTACGACTTCTTCTTTTCAAAATCTAGACTTTTAACTATGTTTTTCGCGTTGCTGGAGAGGTTAATAAGACGTGTAATATTCTAACATATTTACTCGCAATATTGTTGATGTATGTTACCTGTCGCATAAAATATAATGGCTAACTCAGCCCATCTATTCATCTACTTTACAATAAACGTGAATTTTAGTTCAGAAATTACTATTGTGATGGTATTTTGCTCACAGGTTAACACGGAATTACATATCATCTTCAAGTTCTAAATGGTGACGATGGTATGTTAACATCTATACTTTCGAAAAAGATATTTACTCAGGATTCTTCTTTGATCTGCATGTAATATATGGAATCGAATATAGAATCCAAACACCATGCTATCCTCATTTATTTATTCATTCACTTACATGTATACGTGGTATACACGTTTACACTTCGCCAGGTGCACAATCATGTAAGTTCAAATGGGATTCATCTACGTACGCGCTGTTCCCATCGTGACTTTGTAGCTGAGATGGTAGAACTTTTGGTGTGGTACCCGAAATTTGTAGGTTTGAATCCCACCTAAGCCAGTAAATTTATTTACTAGGATTCTCCAGTGTAGCAATATATCATTATTCGATATTCCGTTAGGATGATTCTTATATATAATTTTTTTCATAGCGATTTTATGTCTGTTCATGGAACCAGCTGATTCAACAGTTTTCGCTGGTAATTAAAATCTTATGATAATTTTTGGCCAACTTTTCTTTGCCTCTAGTCACGTGGCCAGTCGTATCCAATCAAATTGTAAGAAAATTTCTAGTAAACCTTTGTAGGAGATATATGTTGCTAAATCCAGGCCTGAAACTTGAAATAGTCAAACCATTTCTATTGTGGGAGCTTTATCTCCAGAGAAAGCTCGAATGGATCTTTGAGTAGCAAAAAGGCGTGAGTGGGTTTGAAAAAAGTCGTGATCATGTTGCTTGGACAGATGCAAATTTCGGAAAACCACAAGCCTTGCTATCTATTGCTAAATTAACGAGAGCCTAATTTCTCCCTACAGTGTCAATACATTGCCAAGCAGATAAAGAAAATGGGTATAAAAAAGTCATCAAGGTGATATCCCATTGATCAAATTCCGATTTATTCTCACAAATTTGGGCAATGGATCGCCAAGCAGATTGAGAATACGTGAGGCGCAACAAAGACGATCACTGACCACACCCTTTATGTCGGGATCTTGACAAACAACCAAATTCTCCGCCAAATAAAATTTCTAAGCATTGAAAATCCATGCAAATTGGCATTGGGAATTCCAACTTTAAGCTTAAGATTTTTAAATTCTAACTTGATCCCCCTGCTCCTTTGGGTGACTATTTTGACTTCCTTCGATGTAATAATGTGGTCACTCGACAAAACTACGAATTTAGTACAAGCTGTATTTCATTATCTGGAAACCTTTGTATGCTGTGTTGCAATAAACAAAACGTTCTTTTCAGGTTAAAATATTCATGTTTTATTATTCCTGCAGGTATTTGAGTACAATAGTCTTTGATAAATCCAAAAATTATGTTTAACTTTGTTTATGACCATGTTTTCTTTATTCAACGTTACATCAAACGACATGTCTATTACCTCTAGTCTATTTATTGCTTGAAATCCCTTTGTATTTGTAGAAATTGCAACGACAATTTTTATCTAATTATTAGGCTTTTAATTTAGCTTGCAACAGAGCGATCAGGCCTTCGGCTTTTTCAAATCATTACTGGGTCTGTAACCAATGATGAACACTCCACTCCATTGGTTGTCTTCGTCTGCCGCCTTTCCTGCAATGCTTCTCTTTCTATCGCTCGGATGGATCAACGTCGCGTTGAGCTTGCCTTCTCCGAATGGGAACCACAAGTTGTCGGAGTTAACGGCCATCAAGCCTTGTCCTGTAGCCACGTTCATAAACTGCGAGTATTTTGTTTCCTCCTGACGTGTGGAAATGTCGTAATAGCCTCTCTGAAAGTTGCCGTCTCCGAGCGTTGTAACAAATACGTACACCAGCACCGCTTTGGCGTTAGGTGGGATTTGGCCGTTTGCCGTTAGGTCATAAGTCTTTGATTGACCAGGGAATTCTGGCAAAGTGCCCAAATCATACTGCACTGGCACATAGGGCCCTGTATAGAGATTGATATCATAGTTGATTAGAAAGCAGTTTTTCTTGTATCCTCAGCGAGTGATAGAAAGTGGTTTTTAGAATTCATAGACGCTTTTACAAATTTATTGGTTTCAGCACTGAGTACTGAGAAAAGAAGTAACAAAGAAGAACGATATCATTTTTCAATATTGACTGAGCGTATTTTGTGAACAAATGAGCACATGTAGAAAAGAATTTCGCCGTGATATCATTTGATCGAAAATAATGGTGTTTAATTTGCGTAAGGAAACATTAAAAAGAGAAGTCGTAGAATAAAAACACATTTTCTTGAAGAGGTATTACTCTAGCTGCCTCTACCTAAACATGTCAACATGGTCTATTTCAAGAATTCTTCCGAGTTGAAAATTACGGAAATGACTTGTTCCATTTGCCTTAGAGAATCCGGACAGATCAACCTATTATACGACCTGGTAAAAAGAGACCATTTTAAGTATTTTGTTTTCATTTTCTCGGCAGCTGCTCCTGCGTGCCCTTTTTTTAACGGAATTTCGAGTTCTTTTTATTAGGATCGAGTTTCGAGTTCTTCAGTGAATTTCCGAATTACGGATACATGCACACACCACCGCAGTGACCCTTTCAGTACAACATAAAAAATATGTGCATACCTTGCGCATTTAACTCAGCTACAAACAGCAGAGTTAAGAAGTAGGCTGCCAACATGGTGCGGAGTTGATAGTTCTCTGTACCGCAAAAAGATTGAAGCGACTGTTCACAGATAGAGAGCAGATTACCTATGAAGAAACTAGTGCGATAGTTTCTTTTATGCGAATATTGATTCCACCCACGTTTATCTGATCTTATTGTTCCAAATAAACTTGACGTTTGATGCCACCCAGTTTAAGCAAAATTTAGCCTTTTAATCATGTTTTTCTTGGGACGTGCCAGGGTTGGATAAGACGAGTAATATCGTAAAATATTAACTCGCGATATTATTGCAGTATGTTACGAGTCGCATATAATAACTTATTGACCTCATTTATTCATCTACTCAGCAATAGCGCTAATTTTAACAAAAGTAATAGTAAAACTTGCAACATGCATGGTGGCGAGTTAATAGGTCTCTGTATTCTACAAAGAAAGAAGCGACAATTTACAGATCAGTAGAAAGGAGATTGCATACAAAGAAACAAGTTCACAAGAGTACTTTTTAAGTAAACATTGATTCCACCCACATTTATCTTACTGTCCTAAACTTTAAATGGATGTTTGATCGCGTCGTTTGATATTTTCCCAGTCATATTAATGTAGAAATTAGTAGTGTTTTTCTACATTTGAGTTGACAGGCAAGAAAGACTGAAAATAAAAAAGGAGACAAAAATAACTGAGGTATCATATTGGTTACTGCTCAATGAGTTGTACGACTTCTTCTTTTCAAAATCTAGACTTTTAACTATGTTTTTCGCGTTGCTGGAGAGGTTAATAAGACGTGTAATATTCTAACATATTTACTCGCAATATTGTTGATGTATGTTACCTGTCGCATAAAATATAATGGCTAACTCAGCCCATCTATTCATCTACTTTACAATAAACGTGAATTTTAGTTCAGAAATTACTATTGTGATGGTATTTTGCTCACAGGTTAACACGGAATTACATATCATCTTCAAGTTCTAAATGGTGACGATGGTATGTTAACATCTATACTTTCGAAAAAGATATTTACTCAGGATTCTTCTTTGATCTGCATGTAATATATGGAATCGAATATAGAATCCAAACACCATGCTATCCTCATTTATTTATTCATTCACTTACATGTATACGTGGTATACACGTTTACACTTCGCCAGGTGCACAATCATGTAAGTTCAAATGGGATTCATCTACGTACGCGCTGTTCCCATCGTGACTTTGTAGCTGAGATGGTAGAACTTTTGGTGTGGTACCCGAAATTTGTAGGTTTGAATCCCACCTAAGCCAGTAAATTTATTTACTAGGATTCTCCAGTGTAGCAATATATCATTATTCGATATTCCGTTAGGATGATTCTTATATATAATTTTTTTCATAGCGATTTTATGTCTGTTCATGGAACCAGCTGATTCAACAGTTTTCGCTGGTAATTAAAATCTTATGATAATTTTTGGCCAACTTTTCTTTGCCTCTAGTCACGTGGCCAGTCGTATCCAATCAAATTGTAAGAAAATTTCTAGTAAACCTTTGTAGGAGATATATGTTACTAAATCCAGGCCTGAAACTTGAAATAGTCAAACCATTTCTATTGTGGGAGCTTTATCTCCAGAGAAAGCTCGAATGGATCTTTGAGTAGCAAAAAGGCGTGAGTGGGTTTGAAAAAAGTCGTGATCATGTTGCTTGGACAGATGCAAATGTCGGAAAACCACAACCCATGTTATCTATTGCTAAATTAACGAGAGCCTAATTTCTCCCTACAGTGTAAATACATTGCCAAGCAGATAAAGAAAATGGGTATAAAAAACTCATCAAGGTGATATCCCATTGATCAAATTCCGATTTATTCTCACAAACTTGGGCAATGGATCGCCAAGCAGATTGAGAATACGTGAGGCGCAACAAAGACGATCACTGACCACACCCTTTATGTCGGGATCTTGACAAACAACCAAATTCTCCGCCAAATAAAATTTCTAAGCGTTGAAAATCCATGCAAATTGGCATTGGGAATTCCAACTTTAAGCTTAAGATTTTTAAATTCTAACTTGATCCCCCTGCTCCTTTGGATGACTATTTTGACTTCCTTCGATGTAATAATGTGGTCACTCGACAAAACTACGAATTTAGTACAAGCTGTATTTCATTATCTGGAAACCTTTGTATGCTGTGTTGCAATAAACAAAACGTTCTTTTCAGGTTAAAATATTCATGTTTTATTATTCCTGCAGGTATTTGAGTACAATAGTCTTTGATAAATCCAAAAATTATGTTTAACTTTGTTTATGACCATGTTTTCTTTATTCAACGTTACATCAAACGACATGTCTATTACCTCTAGTCTATTTATTGCTTGAAATCCCTTTGTATTTGTAGAAATTGCAACGACAATTTTTATCTAATTATTAGGCTTTTAATTTAGCTTGCAACAGAGCGATCAGGCCTTCGGCCTTTTCAAATCCTTACTGGGTCTGTAACCAATGATGAACACTCCACTCCATTGGTTGTCTTCGTCTGCCGCCTTTCCTGCAATGCTTCTCTTTCTATCGCTCGGATGGATCAACGTCGCGTTGAGCTTGCCTTCTCCGAATGGGAACCACAAGTTGTCGGAGTTAACGGCCATCAAGCCTTGTCCTGTAGCCACGTTCATAAACTGCGAGTATTTTGTTTCCTCCTGACGTGTGGAAATGTCGTAATAGCCTCTCTGAAAGTTGCCGTCTCCGAGCGTTGTAACAAATACGTACACCAGCACCGCTTTGGCGTTAGGTGGGATTTGGCCGTTTGCCGTTAGGTCATAAGTCTTTGATTGACCAGGGAATTCTGGCAAAGTGCCCAAATCATACTGCACTGGCACATAGGGCCCTGTATAGAGATTGATATCATAGTTGATTAGAAAGCAGTTTTTCTTGTATCCTCAGCGAGTGATAGAGAGTGGTTTTTAGAATTCATAGACGCTTTTACAAATTTATTGGTTTCAGCACTGAGTACTGAGAAAAGAAGTAACAAAGAAGAACGATATCATTTTTTCAATATTGACTGAGCGTATTTTGTGAACAAATGAGCACATGTAGAAAAGAATTTCGCCGTGATATCATTTGATCGAAAATAATGGTGTTTAATTTGCGTAAGGAAACATTAAAAAGAGAAGTCGTAGAATAAAAACACATTTTCTTGAAGAGGTATTACTCTAGCTGCCTCTACCTAAACATGTCAACATGGTCTATTTCAAGAATTCTTCCGAGTTGAAAATTACGGAAATGACTTGTTCCATTTGCCTTAGAGAATCCGGACAGATCAACCTATTATACGACCTGGTAAAAAGAGACCATTTTAAGTATTTTGTTTTCATTTTCTCGGCAGCTGCTCCTGCGTGCCCTTTTTTTAACGGAATTTCGAGTTCTTTTTATTAGGATCGAGTTTCGAGTTCTTCAGTGAATTTCCGAATTACGGATACATGCACACACCACCGCAGTGACCCTTTCAGTACAACATAAAAAATATGTGCATACCTTGCGCATTTAACTCAGCTACAAACAGCAGAGTTAAGAAGTAGGCTGCCAACATGGTGCGGAGTTGATAGTTCTCTGTACCGCAAAAAGATTGAAGCGACTGTTCACAGATAGAGAGCAGATTACCTATGAAGAAACTAGTGCGATAGTTTCTTTTATGCGAATATTGATTCCACCCACGTTTATCTGATCTTATTGTTCCAAATAAACTTGACGTTTGATGCCACCCAGTTTAAGCAAAATTTAGCCTTTTAATCATGTTTTTCTTGGGACGTGCCAGGGTTGGATAAGACGAGTAATATCGTAAAATATTAACTCGCGATATTATTGCAGTATGTTACGAGTCGCATATAATAACTTATTGACCTCATTTATTCATCTACTCAGCAATAGCGCTAATTTTAACAAAAGTAATAGTAAAACTTGCAACATGCATGGTGGCGAGTTAATAGGTCTCTGTATTCTACAAAGAAAGAAGCGACAATTTACAGATCAGTAGAAAGGAGATTGCATACAAAGAAACAAGTTCACAAGAGTACTTTTTAAGTAAACATTGATTCCACCCACATTTATCTTACTGTCCTAAACTTTAAATGGATGTTTGATCGCGTCGTTTGATATTTTCCCAGTCATATTAATGTAGAAATTAGTAGTGTTTTTCTACATTTGAGTTGACAGGCAAGAAAGACTGAAAATAAAAAAGGAGACAAAAATAACTGAGGTATCATATTGGTTACTGCTCAATGAGTTGTACGGCTTCTTCTTTTCAAAATCTAGACTTTTAACTATGTTTTTCGCGTTGCTGGAGAGGTTAATAAGACGTGTAATATTCTAACATATTTACTCGCAATATTGTTGATGTATGTTACCTGTCGCATAAAATATAATGGCTAACTCAGCCCATCTATTCATCTACTTTACAATAAACGTGAATTTTAGTTCAGAAATTACTATTGTGATGGTATTTTGCTCACAGGTTAACACGGAATTACATATCATCTTCAAGTTCTAAATGGTGACGATGGTATGTTAACATCTATACTTTCGAAAAAGATATTTACTCAGGATTCTTCTTTGATCTGCATGTAATATATGGAATCGAATATAGAATCCAAACACCATGCTATCCTCATTTATTTATTCATTCACTTACATGTATACGTGGTATACACGTTTACACTTCGCCAGGTGCACAATCATGTAAGTTCAAATGGGATTCATCTACGTACGCGCTGTTCCCATCGTGACTTTGTAGCTGAGATGGTAGAACTTTTGGTGTGGTACCCGAAATTTGTAGGTTTGAATCCCACCTAAGCCAGTAAATTTATTTACTAGGATTCTCCAGTGTAGCAATATATCATTATTCGATATTCCGTTAGGATGATTCTTATATATAATTTTTTTCATAGCGATTTTATGTCTGTTCATGGAACCAGCTGATTCAACAGTTTTCACTGGTAATTAAAATCTTATGATAATTTTTGGCCAACTTTTCTTTGCCTCTAGTCACGTGGCCAGTCGTATCCAATCAAATTGTAAGAAAATTTCTAGTAAACCTTTGTAGGAGATATATGTTGCTAAATCCAGGCCTGAAACTTGAAATAGTCAAACCATTTCTATTGTGGGAGCTTTATCTCCAGAGAAAGCTCGAATGGATCTTTGAGTAGCAAAAAGGCGTGAGTGGGTTTGAAAAAAGTCGTGATCATGTTGCTTGGACAGATGCAAATGTCGGAAAACCACAACCCATGTTATCTATTGCTAAATTAACGAGAGCCTAATTTCTCCCTACAGTGTAAATACATTGCCAAGCAGATAAAGAAAATGGGTATAAAAAACTCATCAAGGTGATATCCCATTGATCAAATTCCGATTTATTCTCACAAACTTGGGCAATGGATCGCCAAGCAGATTGAGAATACGTGAGGCGCAACAAAGACGATCACTGACCACACCCTTTATGTCGGGATCTTGACAAACAACCAAATTCTCCGCCAAATAAATTTTCTAAGCATTGAAAATCCATGCAAATTGGCATTGGGAATTCAAACTTTAAGCTTAAGATTTTTAAATTCTAACTTGATCCCCCTGCTCCTTTGGATGACTATTTTGACTTCCTTCGATGTAATAATGTGGTCACTCGACAAAACTACGAATTTAGTACAAGCTGTATTTCATTATCTGGAAACCTTTGTATGCTGTGTTGCAATAAACAAAACGTTCTTTTCAGGTTAAAATATTCATGTTTTATTATTCCTGCAGGTATTTGAGTACAATAGTCTTTGATAAATCCAAAAATTATGTTTAACTTTGTTTATGACCATGTTCTCTTTATTCAACGTTACATCAAACGACATGTCTATTACCTCTAGTCTATTTATTGCTTGAAATCCCTTTGTATTTGTAGAAATTGCAACGACAATTTTTATCTAATTATTAGGCTTTTAATTTAGCTTGCAACAGAGCGATCAGGCCTTCGGCTTTTTCAAATCATTACTGGGTCTGTAACCAATGATGAACACTCCACTCCATTGGTTGTCTTCGTCTGCCGCCTTTCCTGCAATGCTTCTCTTTCTATCGCTCGGATGGATCAACGTCGCGTTGAGCTTGCCTTCTCCGAATGGGAACCACAAGTTGTCGGAGTTAACGGCCATCAAGCCTTGTCCTGTAGCCACGTTCATAAACTGCGAGTATTTTGTTTCCTCCTGACGTGTGGAAATGTCGTAATAGCCTCTCTGAAAGTTGCCGTCTCCGAGCGTTGTAACAAATACGTACACCAGCACCGCTTTGGCGTTAGGTGGGATTTGGCCGTTTGCCGTTAGGTCATAAGTCTTTGATTGACCAGGGAATTCTGGCAAAGTGCCCAAATCATACTGCACTGGCACATAGGGCCCTGTATAGAGATTGATATCATAGTTGATTAGAAAGCAGTTTTTCTTGTATCCTCAGCGAGTGATAGAGAGTGGTTTTTAGAATTCATAGACGCTTTTACAAATTTATTGGTTTCAGCACTGAGTACTGAGAAAAGAAGTAACAAAGAAGAACGATATCATTTTTTCAATATTGACTGAGCGTATTTTGTGAACAAATGAGCACATGTAGAAAAGAATTTCGCCGTGATATCATTTGATCGAAAATAATGGTGTTTAATTTGCGTAAGGAAACATTAAAAAGAGAAGTCGTAGAATAAAAACACATTTTCTTGAAGAGGTATTACTCTAGCTGCCTCTACCTAAACATGTCAACATGGTCTATTTCAAGAATTCTTCCGAGTTGAAAATTACGGAAATGACTTGTTCCATTTGCCTTAGAGAATCCGGACAGATCAACCTATTATACGACCTGGTAAAAAGAGACCATTTTAAGTATTTTGTTTTCATTTTCTCGGCAGCTGCTCCTGCGTGCCCTTTTTTTAACGGAATTTCGAGTTCTTTTTATTAGGATCGAGTTTCGAGTTCTTCAGTGAATTTCCGAATTACGGATACATGCACACACCACCGCAGTGACCCTTTCAGTACAACATAAAAAATATGTGCATACCTTGCGCATTTAACTCAGCTACAAACAGCAGAGTTAAGAAGTAGGCTGCCAACATGGTGCGGAGTTGATAGTTCTCTGTACCGCAAAAAGATTGAAGCGACTGTTCACAGATAGAGAGCAGATTACCTATGAAGAAACTAGTGCGATAGTTTCTTTTATGCGAATATTGATTCCACCCACGTTTATCTGATCTTATTGTTCCAAATAAACTTGACGTTTGATGCCACCCAGTTTAAGCAAAATTTAGCCTTTTAATCATGTTTTTCTTGGGACGTGCCAGGGTTGGATAAGACGAGTAATATCGTAAAATATTAACTCGCGATATTATTGCAGTATGTTACGAGTCGCATATAATAACTTATTGACCTCATTTATTCATCTACTCAGCAATAGCGCTAATTTTAACAAAAGTAATAGTAAAACTTGCAACATGCATGGTGGCGAGTTAATAGGTCTCTGTATTCTACAAAGAAAGAAGCGACAATTTACAGATCAGTAGAAAGGAGATTGCATACAAAGAAACAAGTTCACAAGAGTACTTTTTAAGTAAACATTGATTCCACCCACATTTATCTTACTGTCCTAAACTTTAAATGGATGTTTGATCGCGTCGTTTGATATTTTCCCAGTCATATTAATGTAGAAATTAGTAGTGTTTTTCTACATTTGAGTTGACAGGCAAGAAAGACTGAAAATAAAAAAGGAGACAAAAATAACTGAGGTATCATATTGGTTACTGCTCAATGAGTTGTACGGCTTCTTCTTTTCAAAATCTAGACTTTTAACTATGTTTTTCGCGTTGCTGGAGAGGTTAATAAGACGTGTGATATTCTAACATATTTACTCGCAATATTGTTGATGTATGTTACCTGTCGCATAAAATATAATGGCTAACTCAGCCCATCTATTCATCTACTTTACAATAAACGTGAATTTTAGTTCAGAAATTACTATTGTGATGGTATTTGGCTCACAGGTTAACACGGAATTACATATCATCTTTAAGTTCTAAATGTTGACGATGGTATGTTAACATTTATACTTTCGAAAAAGATATTTACTCAGGATACTTCTTTGATCTGCATGTAATATATGGAATCGAATATAGAATCCAAACAACATGCTATCCTCATTTATTTATTCAATCATTTACATGTATACGTCATATACACGTTTGCCCTTCGTCAGGTGCACAATCATGTAAGTTCAAATTGGATTCATCTACGTACGCGCTGTTCCCATCGTGACTTTGTAGCTGAGATGGTAGAACTTTGGAGTGGTACCCGAAGTTCGTGGGTTCGAATCCCACCTAAGCCAGTAAATTTATTTACTAGGATTCTCCAGTGTAGCAATATATCATTATTCGATATTCCGTTAGGATGATTCTTATATATAATTTTTTTCATAGCGATTTTATGTCTGTTCATGGAGTAGTATAGTCGGAGTCTAACAAAGGACACCTGATTGTCAGAGGTTTATTTAAGGATTTTAAAGCTCCCATTATAATAAACAAGCTCCTTACGTCTCATGTTTATTATAATGGGAGCTTTAAAATCCTTAAATAAACCTCTGACAATCAGGAAGTATTTGTTAGACTCCGACTATACTACTTAACCAAAATAAACCGCCGACCAAAAAATATTTCCAATTAAAGATTGTCACCCCTGTTATATCGTTCGAACAGCGGCAATGGTTTGTGAATCAAACAACTGTCAACTTTCTGAGGCCATTTATAACCTCCCTCCAGAGCTTCGTGAAAAAATTTACAAGGAGTATTTAAAAATAAAACTTAGACAGCGAGAGGTTCTTGGGTGGAACGAGGTTCATGAGGCTCTTGAAGAAGCGCCTTTCTGCGAAAAGCAAGAACGAATCGGAAAAGTTTTATTTTGTGGGAAATGTGACACTTGTCGTAAGAATGGGCTCTGTTACACGTGTAAAAAAAATGGAGTTCATCACTATCTCGGTTATTCTGAGTTTGACTTTCTCGACTATGACGAAATCTTTCAGAAATACTGGTAAACAGAGGTTATCCACTTCGCCCCGATCTTTTTAAAAATTGTTTGACCCCCTGATTTGTTTGTGAAGAGTACCAACCACCAAAAAAAAAACGAAACATAATCGAATACGAAAGATTTTTTTTTTAATCTGATTAGATATTTGTGAGTCAAATTTGATGGCAACCAGATTCAACACCTGTCAGATAACGGAAGCAATTCAAAACCTACCACCAGAGTTACGTGAGATAATTTACAAACATTACCTCGCCATAAAACTGAAAGAGCGAGAGGTTTTGGGTTGGAACGTGGTTCACAACGAGCTTTTAATACAACCTTTCTGTACTGAAATGGAGCGGTTTGTACATATTATAGTGTGTATAACTTATATGCATTGTTGTCAGGGAGGGTGTTGTTACTCTTGTTATAAACAAGAAGAAATCTTACATGAAATAACCATTTCTGTTCCCGATATAATTGATTTAACCCTAATTAAGTTTTGCACTGATATGTTTGAAGAAGATTATCATAATCATTAATTTACTTTTTTAATCTATAAACAAAATATTCATTTCCTTCATCAGACACGTCAACACCCATTTTTTTAACAAAACGAAAAGGATAATATGTAAGATCTTCAACAAGACGTTTTGGGGTCCATACACGAAAATCATTATTATCTTTTGATTTTAAAGTTAAAATAGCTGAATCCCCAAATTTGCCTTTTCGATGTGTAACGTTTAGTATTCTATATATTCCATCAGAAATATTTCTCCATTTGAAAATTTCAACAATTTCAAAAACTTCATCTGTTGGCCATTCTTCTTTGTCAGAGAAATCTGGTTCATTATTTTTTGATGGGAAATCTTGTGAGATCGTGTGTTGATCTGTGCAGACATCCATGGTGAGATACAATTGGTATACATTTGTTTAATAGCATGTACTTTTCTGCTCGACCTAATTAAACCACCCAGCGCACAAAAAAGAACAGGACACAATGAATATACATATTTTAATAAGGATTTTATTGAAAATATAAACAAACTGAAGTTATATAAAAATAGAAAGTTAGAGCTTCTTGACAACGGCGGTTTCCAAGGAGATTCAGCCTCTTGACAACGGTGGTCATATAATGACCGCGGTTTCCAAGGAAATAAAGCCTCTTGACAACGGCGGTCATGAAATGACCGCGGTTTCCAAGGAAATAAAGTCTCTTGACAACGGTGGTCATTAATGACCGCGGCTTCAAAGGAGATTAAACATCAGTCTTGAAATTTTTCCAAAGTTATGGTTTCTTGATTAACTGAATCCAGACGCAGTTTTTCGTGTTTGAACGACTTGTTGCCAATAGGATACATTTGAAGTATTGCCTTCTGCTCCTCGGAGATGCTTGAAGTTTGATTACATTGATCAGTGGTTTTCAATATTTGAAAGATTCAAATCGCAAGAGTTGTTCTATTCCATGTTTGTTTCCAAATGATATAAAATGGGGTGATGTCAGTCTTTTATAGTCGTTCAGTTACAACCAGTTACAACCAGTTACAACCAGTTGAGGCTTTATGAAAACGGTGCGTGATACATTTCTGGAAAGTTCCAGCAATGATGAAAGAAAAACAGATTTAGATGTGAAGTCATGTTCGAAAGATCAAGAATGTTCGTTTCTCGGGTTCATTGTTATATTAGGATTTTTATAGGTCAGCTTCTTTGTTGAGAAGTTTACAGTTTATTTTTTTCGCTTCTTTTTTAAGCAAGCTCATCGGTCAAATTTCGCAACTGTTCAAGAGTAAGCTTAACCAAACATATTTCCTCTTCAGTCGGTTCTTCATTTTCTAAGTTTTTTTCAACATTTTTATAAAATCTTCTTCTTGATTTGTTTGTTTTAAGAATTCACACATTTGCGTTAGAAGACATTTTATTACATGTGGTTCTATTTTATTCTTAATTTCATTGTTTTTTTAATTTTTCATACACGTGTAGCTGCACGTGTAGCTGCACGTGTAACTTTGACAATGTGATGACTTATTTCCAAAGGAAAGTCCCGCAACCACCGCCTATGTTTTTAATGCATTGAAGTGTGGTATGTAAATTTATCTGTTTTATTATGGAACCACATCATAGCCGAAAATTGGGTAACCGTCTTCATCAGGAGTTGATAATTTTATTTTTTTTGAAGAACATTCATGATTTGGCGACATTATTTTTGAAACACACTCACGAGTAATGTATCGTATTTGTCTTAAGTCAGGAGGAGTGAGAAGTTCAAGAAACCAATGACAAATAGTCACAAAAAGTGCAATCATTTTTGTTTGCGTATATAATTACTTAAAAAATCTACAATTGAGCGAATTTTTCTTCATACTTTCTTTGAACAGAAAGCGGAATCTCCATACAATGATCAGTGATGAAATTATCTTTCATTTTCAAGCTATCAAGAAAGACCTTCTCATCGAAAACTTCGCCTCGGAGGTAAAAGCGAATCTCGTCAAGGATTTTCTGGTATTCGACACGAGCCAAATTTGCTCGTTCCATTTTTTTATCGAATTTTTAAGGCTTGCGACTGCTTTCAAAAGAAATCCAACACCAGTTAAAGTTGCCATGACAGCAGGGTTCAGTGTTATTCCTCCAGCTATTGCCGCACTGATTATTAACTTGCCAGCTGAAAGATTACAAACGAAATTTTTTCTTCGAAAACCGCGGTGCAACTTTTCATATCCATAATGTTTTTTATGGTAAAAAGCGTATAAATCTTTCAGAAGTTTAACTTTCTCTGTTGAAAGTGTTTGGTCGATATGGTTGAATTCGAAAATGTCCCGCATTGTGGTATATAATAAAATGTAAAAATTTTTATTGTGTAATATATTCAAGTAACATTATTATTTTTTCATTTTTCGAATCAGAATTTAGTTGAATAAAGAATGAACAACAAATGTTCCAATACATAATTAATATTAATTGTTTGATTTTTTGTTGTTTCGGTTGAATTAAAAATTTCAATAGAATGAGCAGTTGCTCCTACTATGAAGGGACTTTTAAATTCCATATATATTTTAAGGGAAATAGGTGTATATTGTCTTTTGGTTTTTTCATACATTAATTTTATTTTTAATATCTTATCATTCGGATTCATTATAATTTCTTCACAACCATTTAATAAAAATCTGCGACTATTTGTTGTATTTAAAAAACCATGAATATAATTAACCGAACCTTTCAAATTATGTCCGTTTAAAGAAAGATCTGTTTGCATCACCATTTTCCCGTTTTCAATTACAAAAGCGGTGTCGTAGACATTTGGGTCAACATTTGAAATTGTTTCTTTGACGCCATAGACAATTAGATGCCCGATTGTTAAAAACGATCTTTTACTTACTGTACCATGCAGATCGAGATAAAGGAATTGTGGGGGTGAGCTACCCCATCTGTGAAAGTGGATAACTGTTTTGGTGTACTTCTCGAATGTTTTGGTTGTTTCATCAGCAATTGAAATCGTTGTTCCTTGAGCTGTTACACTTATCATATTCATTTCCGGCGGAAACCATTCAACCACCATTGTGTAATATCCGACCGGAAGTTTATATAAGTTAAAACCGAGGCGTGACCGGTACTGCTTGGGCGAGCCTTTTTCAAACAAGAGTTTAAGTTGGTAAGCTTTTTTATTAATTTGATGTGGAGAATTGGAAAAATCAACAATACCCAAAACCTCGATATTGTTTTCACTCGAAGATTCATCAGTGTCTTCCATCAAGTATCTGAAGGCGTCCCTTTTTTGACCTGAGTTATTGATCTGAGATTCACGAATTTTTTGAGTGACAAGATCTCTCAAATCTGATATTTCCTCTTGCACAAAATCAACATTAACTGCGGATTTTGAATCTCTGTAATCGGTTTGTAAGTTAATAATTTTATTGTTATTTAAATTCAAGTTTTCAGTCATATTGTTAGTGCCATCAACTTTGAGAAACTTTTTTTGTGTCATGTCATCAATTCTGTTGTTAACAAACTCGACACATGCGGCGTCTCTTTGGTTTGATGGAAGATCAAGATTGATAATTGATTTATTTTTCATATCAATATCAGCTCCTTTATCCAGTTTTTTTTCAAGCTGATTTTCGACATATTTTTTATTTGTGGCTTGATCTGCCTGTGTGGGGTCTTTTACATTGAAAATTGTATTATTATTCATATCAATATTTGCTTCCATTTGTCCACCCTCTTTTTTTGAAAGAAAGATATTTCTCATATCTTGATAGCTTATTGCCTTCGTCAAATCGCCGCGGACAGGATATGGGTTGCTTTTCAATCGCAAGATGCTGTACTTATTTTGCATGTCAATATCAGCAGAACCACTGACACTACCTTGAGACCCAGGATCACCTTTTTCTCCTTTATCACCCTTATCGCCCTTGTCGCCCTTATCGCCCTTGTCACCTTTTAAACCCCGTGGTCCTTGTGCTCCCTCCTGACCTTGTGGTCCAGCGGGTCCTTTTTCTCCTCTTG
Organism: Siderastrea siderea; assembly: GCA_964030785.1. NCBI lineage: Eukaryota > Metazoa > Cnidaria > Anthozoa > Scleractinia > Rhizangiidae > Siderastrea > Siderastrea siderea. The sequence goes on along the minus strand of OZ034971.1, from coordinate 10,442,376 downwards.
GACCATTAGGACCCTGTGGTCCTCCAGGGCCTTTATCACCCTTCGGTCCAGGAGGACCCTCGGGGCCAGGGCCAGGAGGACCAACTTTTCCACTTTCACTCATCGCAGTTTGGCTTGTTCCACCTATTTGACTGTTAATATAGCCCATTATATATCTTCATCAAAATTTTTTTTCATTAATTTCTGGGGTTTGTCATAGTAAAAGAAAGAATATTTTTTATCGGTGGCGCGATCTAAAGCGTTATGATTCACACCTATCTCGTCTGCAATTCGTTTGTTTTCTTTTGGAAGAAATCTGAAAATACAAAAATGGCTGCAGTTATCACGGATGTTTTTCGGTACCTTGTAAAAAGTTTGAGTGAGGTAAATAACTTAACAGTTTTTGTGCCGCCCGTTGATAAAATAATTAATGATATCGTTTTGGTTTTTTTCGCAAACAAGGTCAACAAAAACAACTATTTTTTGATTGTCTTCCGGAAGTTCTTCGAGTGGAATGATTTCATCACCATGAGCCTCGATAATATCATAACCAACCTTGGGGTTGATTTTTTCAGCGAACTCCTGCAAAAGATCCTGATATTTATTCTGGTGCAGGTTTTTTGAAAAGAGGTAAATTTTATCATATACTAACAACTCATAAAGCATATGCAGTAATGTGTTTGTTTTACCAGAATTACTGGGCCCACAAATTAACATCCGAAAAACATCTGCTGGCATACAAGGGTGACCTTGCATGTAATCACTCTCGGAAGAACCTGGGTCATAATTTGGAATCTTCATATTTTTTTTTTCGCTTCTATATATTAACGCTGGAAATATGTCAATGAAAAAATGGCGTCAGCGGGCTGAAGAAAAAACGGAGTTGGAACAGCAAAAAGAAGAAATTCGCCAAAAATTCAAAATGGATAAAATAAAAAAAGAGTTTGGTCAGCTTTCAGGAGAAGAACTCTTTAGACCAATCACAAAAAGGCTTGATGAAAAGAACACCACTGTGGAAGAAGAAGAGGAGGAGCAGGAATTTCCTGATTACACAATGGATGAATTTGACGAAACTTACCCATTTGGTGATGAATTCAGACCAGATGCACCAACACCATCATCATCACCACCACCACCACCCCCATATGATGATGATGATGACGATGATGATTTTCCACTAGCACTCCCACCGCTGATGGAAGAAACACCCAAACGAAAAGAGTGGGCGAAGCCGGGACCGGTTGAGCTGGAATATCCCAATGAATCAATCTTGTTGCAAAATATCAATCGGATCATTACCATAAAAGGTCATGATGAAAACTACACAGTACGAGAATCGAAATTAGGTTTGAAAGGCAAAACCATCGCGGAACTCAAAAAAATGAGAGATGAGATCAATAAAAGAAGGGGAACCCAACCTCTTTCGAAACGGTTACAGGAGGGGAAAAAAAGACTGAAGTCCACTTCCTTACAAGAAAAAAGAGAAAGACCTCTTACGCCTTTGGAAAAAACTGTCATGAGCCGAAGACCTGCTTTTGAACTTTCTGACGATGAAGATGACTCTTATGAACAGGATTGGGAAATCGAAGGAAGTGGCTTCTATGATGATGAAGCTGAAAAATTGATCAACCAACTTAATTTGAGTTTTGCATCAATAAAAGCAGGAAACAACTCGATAAAACTTAAAAAAAAGATATTTTATCTGCTTGATACGCTTGTGGAACTTGGAAAAATAAATAAAAATCAAAAGAAAAAAATTATTTCATATATTATATAAAACAATGAGCTTTGACATATTGCTTGACTCGAGCCTTGCAAAACTAGAAAGTGGTGGAGAACGGAATGTTTCACACGATTTCACAGTGAGATTTTATCCACCGATCGAATTGGGTAAAGGAAACTATAAAGCAGCTTTAGACGAACTTATCACAATGAGTTACTCATGGAACAACATCGATTCTCGTTATGATAATAACAAAATTCGCTGGAAGAAAAAAACAGAACAAGCGTGGAAGACCTCAACTTTCCCAAATGGGATGTATGATTATAAAAGAATCAACACATTCCTTCAGCAACACACCGGTAGAGTTGACCCAACAAAAAAAGATAGCGAATACATTTTCACAATACATTTCGAGTTTTCAACTTATAGAATTTTTATTGTAGTACACCCAGATTATGAGCTTGACTTGTCTCAAGGAAATTTTGGTGAATTGCTTGGTTATAACAAAAGAATCTTGAGTGGTGGTGCTAGTTTTGGAAATAAAGTTCCAAATATCACAAGAGGTGTTGATTGGGTATATTTGCACTGCGATCTTATCTCACGCCGAACAAACAATATTTCAAGCGATGTGTTATACAGTTTCTCAACAGCAGATCTTCATGTTAGCTATCCATTTCAAAAAGAGCCGCGTCGGCTTAAGTGGCAACCTGTTTATAAAAGTAATATAAATGCAATAAGGGTTTGGGTGACAGATGGAAGAAACAATATCCTGGATCTCAACGGGACAGACATTGCATTAAGGTTAATGATTGAAAAAGAGTAAGAATTTTTTTGTTGGTAAATGTATACAATCATGAATCATCCGAGTGAGTGGGCAAGATACTTTGATGAAAACACAGGAAGGTATCGATATAAACACAAAGGGTCAGGTGTGATCCGTGACACCTTCATGACAATTGGTAAAGTACTCAAAAACAATGTAAAGAATGTTGCAAAAAAAACTGCTGAAAAAGCCACAAAAACAATCGCTGAAAAGGCGGATCAGAAAGTTGGTGAATTTACTGTTGAAAAAGGTTCAAAACAAATACGAAAATTACTGCAAGAGAGAAAAAAACAAAAACCGTTGTCACCGAATGCAAAAAATAAATTTGCAAATATTTTGCAAAACCCAACACCAAAAACATCAGACGCTCTTGTGAAATTGAATCAAATTTTGGCAAAGGAAATTTAATAAAAAAAAAATTTTTCTATAAATATAGTAAGCACTTGCAACATGTTCAGAAGTAAACCATACCTCGAAGAGACAAAATACGTTCAAATTCCTTTAAACACCCCACTCACCTTCCCTGGAAATAACCAATTTCAAATAAAGACGGGGATCAAATTTACTGTAAGAGACCGGGACAATTTTTATGACTGGTACAACGCTTATTTTCGAGTTGATTTCAAGTTTGAAGCAAAAGCAAACGGAGGTGACATTGCTGCTGACACTGAATCAGCTCCTATTAACGGTTCTTTCTCATTGATCAAAAGTTTGAAAGTACTTTCATCAGGGAAAAAATTGTACGAGGCAAGCGATATTCACAAAGGTATTTTCATCAAAAATCTGCTTGATTTTTCAGATGATTATTCAAGAAGCGTGGCAAAAAATCAATTTTGGTATCTTGACTCTGACGTAACCACAGTCACTGATGGCAATGCGACAAACGTCGGAATGCGAGCAAGAGCGCTTCTATCACAGGGAGATTTAATGGTTCAGACTATTATCCCTTTAAACAGATACTCTTTCTTCGAAGGTCTTTCCGATAAATTGCTGCCACCGATGCAACTTGAGTTTGAAATTCAACTTCAAGACGATCAAGAAATGATTTTCAAAACAATAACACAGATCTGAGGAGAATTGTTGTTCATAAATTTGAGTTGTGGACCCCCCAATTGCATTTTACTGATCAAGGACAAAAACTGGCCAATGAAAATTTCTTGAAACCAAACCAATGGAAATACCTGAATGAAACTTTGCATAGCAGCAGCGCCCGAAGGGATGCGAATGGTATGTGGTTAATTACACCGGGGGTAAAAAATCCCAAGCATGTTTTTGTTTTCATTCAACAAAGTCGGAAACAAAATGATTACAGGTACAACCCTTACATCTTTGACACATTTGATATCGATGGTGATGACACAGCAAGATTGGACACTTGCCGCCTTCATTACGGCACAAAATTTTACCCTGAGCTTGATTACGACCATGATTTTAAAATAAGAATTTTGAATGATTTGATCAATTTCCGATACAGAAAAAACGACTACAACACCGGTGTTCAGCTGCAGATTGCTAATTTTGAAAAGTTATACCCAATTATCTATTTTGATCTACGAAACACTGAAGAAAGTGTAACAGGCGATCCGAAACAGCTCGAATTCGATTACAAACTGGATCAAGCCGCAGACGCTCAGGATTATATTATCTTCGCTTTGGTTTTGAATGAAGAAGAATTCGTGCTGAAGCAAATTGGTAATGAGCTTGTCGCCGTCTAAACAAAATGAAAAATTCAAAAAAAAATTCTGAATATAATATACAAACAATGAGCACAACTTATCATCCATTCAAAATCGCACTGACTGATGGTCAGAAAAAGAAACTTCAAAAAGCTTATTTAACAAAGACCCCTGTCGGTCTGAAAGTCAAACCAGACCAAATTGGTTGTGGTGACGAACTTCTTCTCACTGAAACTCAAATCAAACGATTGAAAAAAAGATCGGCGGTAGGGAAAGGAATGGTAATAAAATTTAGCCAGACACAGCTTCAGAACACTGCGCAGCGTGGCGGAAATTTGTTTTCTACTATGTTAGGTTTAGCAAAACCTTTGATAAAGCCAGCCCTTGGAGCATTAGCAAGTGCAGGTTTGAGTTTTGGCGCTGAAAAGGTGCTGAAAAAGATATTCGGAAAGGGTTTTGGACCAAGAGAAATTGAGCTTTATAAACTTGTCCAGCGAATGACTCCTGCTCAAAAAAAAAACGACAAAGCAATATCTTGTTGGAAAAGGTTTGGTGAAAGGAGGCGGCGCACAATACGGCGGTTTCCTTGGCATGTTGGCGTCTATCGGAGTACCTTTGGCCCTTGATTTGGTTAGAAAAATAATTGGAAAAGGTATGCAAACGCAACCACCACCACCACGAACAAGACGATCACCAGGAATACCAAAAGGTAAAGGGATGCAAATTCAACCTCCACCTTTTTATGGAACTTGGGAGGATTATTATCGTTTTAAAAAAAACTGAAATTTGAAGATAAACCTCTTTCCAACATTGATCTGAGAAAATGGTGCAACTTTTTACAAATCCCCATCAAAGGTATTTTTAGCAGAAACGAAACAAAACCCTTTTTTCATTCTCCATGCATTATCAACTTGGATGATTTCGGAAGTTTGGGAACTCACTGGGTATGTTGTTGGCCAAAAGGAAAAGGTCTTTATGAGTATTTCGATTCATTTGGCTTTCCACCACCTTTGGAATGGGAACAAGAGATGTCAATGCATGGGATGAAACATTTTTTCAGAAATGGCAACCAAATTCAATGGGAACAAAGTGTGAGATGTGGTTATTACTGCCTTCTCTTTTTAAACGAAAGAAATAAAGGAACAAGTTTTGCCAATATTTTGAAAATGTTCTCGAACGATTTACTTCAAAATGAGGAAATAGTGAAAAATTATTTTTCTTAAATATATAAAAATGGAAAAAGTGTACTGTGTGAAAGAAAAGCGGCACACACCCAATGTAAAGGGGACCGAAAAAGTTATAATCACAAAGAACAATCGAAAACTCTTGAAAGTAAAGTGCGCAAGTTGTGGAAAAATGAAATCAAGTTTTTTGCCGGGAAACTGAGTGAGCCCTCCCTTGCGGAGGGCAGTGGAATATTTGGCGATGTTGCTATGGCAGTTGGTGATCTTGCAATTACAAAAGGAATCCCTTATCTTGCGAAAAAAAGTGTTGAAGCTGGAAGATATTACGCTTCTGAAGCAATGAGAGACCCTAAATTACAAAAGAAAGCAATAAATTACACTCTTGACAAAGCCCGCCCAGTTATTCAAAAAGTTGGAAGTGAAATGTTTGATCAACTTTCAACTAAAGTTCGACCAAACCAACGTTACAAAACTGACAGACCTGATTTGGATGGCGCCGGATTTGATATACATGCTGCATTAGAAAATTTCCGAAACCAAAAAAAGGTTGGACATTGCCAGGACATAATTTCACAGGGCCATACAATCCTCTTGAAAAGCAGGTTAAATTCAATCCAGAAACGGGTGAAATTCTTGAAATATATCAACAACCCACAGGTGCTACAGATGCGATTGCAATGCAACATGATGTTGATTATGATGTTTGTTCCAACCGTGAAAAAAAGTATGGTGAAAACCTGAAAAAATGCAAAAACAAAAGCGGATAAAAAATGGTTAAGTCTCTTGACGCAGTTCCTTACAAACAGAGGCAGTGGGGTCATGCGGCTGCAAGAAATGCAATCAATGCTAAACAAAAGTTAGGGTTGGGTTTGAAACAACAAAAAGGAACTGGTGCTTTGGACAAACCATTGGATGTAGTGAAATTTGCTGAAACTTTGACAAAAAAAATGATTCCTTCCACAAAACATGTATTCGATCGGTATTGGTCAGGTGATATTGCGAAAAATGCTTTCACAGGACCAACTGGTGTCACAAGCAAGAAATTTTGGACTCATCCGAAAAAGGGCACTGTCATGCGTTTGGTAAAAAAGCCAAAAACAGGCAAATATGAAAATGTTTATGAAGAACCTTGATTGGCTTTCAACCACCATTTTTCAAACTCCTGTTTTGCGATCCAAATTCTTTCTAAGTCTTTTGGAAGGTGGTAACAAAAAATAGTTTTCAAGATTTTTTTTTTGTTGGGCCAGCATTCAGCAGGTACCTTTTCAAAATAATGGTACAGAAAACAGATGTAGTTCACTGATTTGGTGGTTTCATTCTTAAATTGTGTAATAATTTTACCAAGAAAATCTACCTCTTGGGAAGAAAATATTTGGTAAATGTCACATTTCTGTAAAATTTTTTTTAAATAATCATTATTCTGTGGAAGAGCAGTGAAACTTGTTCTCCAATCTTCTTCTTCTTCAAAATATTCATAATCATGACATTCAATTACTCTACCACATTTTTTGCATGCACGACAGAACTCATTCACCACATAAATTAATTGCTCATCGCATGAAGGACAACGATCAATCTTTTTTGCTAACAGGTTTATTTCATTTTTTTTTTGCAACATTTCTTAAATCATTTTCGGCGAAATTTTCTCACCTTGCAAACAACCAAACGGGTCGTCCATTTTTTATTGTGTATAGTATACAATGAGCTCCCGTATTTTCAATAAGTTATCAAAAATTTATTACAGCCCGCAAGGGTATTGGAAAGGGTTAGCAGCGATTTAGAAATTAGCCCAGGCAGCGAAAAATTCAGAAGATGTGGCTCAAAACTGGTTGATAAAGCAAGCTCTTTGGCAGGTTTATTTACCAGCCCCACGGTACATTCCAAGACCGAAATTTGACGTTCCTGTTCCAAACAAAGTTCACCAAGCCGATCTTCTGTATCTCCCACACGATCGCCCACCATGCTCCCGTAAAACTTTTAAATATGTTCTCACAGTGGTTGATGTGGCCTCTCGATACAAAGAGGCCGAACTGTTGACAACAAAAGAGGCCAAAGAAGTTGCAACTGCTCTGGAACGGATTTATAGTCGTGGTCCTTTGAAGTGGCCGAAACTACTTCAGGTCGATCCTGGTCGTGAGTTTATGGGTGCTGTGAATCAACTGCTTTCAAAACATAATGTCGAGGTTAGACGTGGTCGTGTGGATATTCACCGTGATCAAGCAATTGTAGAAAGATTCAACCGCACCCTTGCTGAACGGCTGTTTGGACACCAGTATGGGGTTGAAATAAGCCTCCCTGAGGGTCAGCGGTTCACTGCGTGGGTGACCCGACTGCCAGCTGTTATTTCAGCTTTGAATAAAGAAGTCACTCGACTGACTGGTCAGAAACCTGTTGATGCCATCAAAGAGAAAACTGTTCCATCCAAACCCTCAACACCTTATTTGAGACCTGTTGGTGTGAACGAAAAAAAGCTCACCTCCGGTTTAAGTGTTCGCTATCTCTATCAACCCGGTGAACTTGAAGGTGGCCGGCGAAGAGCTACCGACCCAATTTGGTCTTTGAATGTTTACGAGATTGAAAAAATTATGATAAAACCAGACGCTCCGGTTATCTATTATTTATTTGACGGACCAAAACGCTGGTTTGTCCGCGAAGAGCTTTTGGTTGTCCCTCCAGATACACAACTACCACCAGAAAGCTAACAATGAAACTCGATCGGTTCTGTGTGAATACCGTCTTCCAATACCCATCGTTTGTCGTAATAAGCGCTCAACCCCAGCTTCTGCTGTTCGTAAGTGACTATTTGTCCATCCCGCATTCTAAAACCTCTATTAGTTGCTATGTCCTTGTTGCCTTCCAATGCTTTTTTAAAACGCTGCCATGTGATCTCGTTTTGTTTCTTCGACACCCCTTTCGTGCTGAACTTTTTTTGTTTACCCTCAGATTCGTCAACGTAATAACATTTTGAACAGAGTGCTATCATTCTGCTGCCTTCACACTCGAGTTTAAAGAGTCCTGGGGTCCGACTGCTCCACTTGTCCCAAGCTAACCATTCTTTCTTTTTTGCCTCAAATTCTGTTTGCAGCTCTGGTTTGATGATGTCTTCCAACTTTTCTGCGCTGATTGCCATATAATTGCTGTCTGTGTCCATCTGAATCAATTCGAAATCTTTTCTGTCAAAATATCTATCAAGAAAGTCATAATAGAATTCAAGCATTCGAAGTTTAGCCAATTGATATACAGCAATTCCAACCTGAAATGGTCTTTTTATTGTAATATTTGTCTTTCTACTTTCCAACTCATACGCTTCCCCAATTTCGTCAAGATCGCTGAAATATGCACTTCGCAAGGCTTTGTCGACAACTTTTTCATCTTTGGTGTAACTAGTGTTTTTTTGTCTCTCCAAGGCTTCGATGAGCTTTCCATACCCACTATTTCCTAACAGTTTGAATACCTCAGCCAGCAGCGCCTTGTTTTTTTCTTTATCTCCAGTTCTATGAGCTTCAGTCACTTGCTCCACAAACCAAGTGAATATTTTTGATGGTTGGTAATCAATAGTTCGATAAACATTTGTGATCACTGCTCCATGTTCAAGATACCATCTTAAAAGAGGTGCGTATAATAATATCTTCTTTGCAGACAATGTTCCCACTAACTTCTTTCCGTCTCCGCGGTTCCTTTTTGTACGTTTAAGATATTCAATCATATGTTGCGGCACAGCTTCAACAGGGACCTTTTTGTTGTAGAAGAACGGACACATTTCCTCAAACTTTGGGTATAAGTGCTTAGGGATCTCTATATCAACTTCTGCAAATCCAAACCATTTTTCTTCTTTGAGTCTTTGTGTTAGTATGGGAGAGGCGGCTTCGTTATTGTAATGCACAACCTTTTCTTTTCCACAAGGCATGTCTCTTAACATAGTTGACAAATACAAAGCGTTGGCGTCGTAACCCACTATATTTTTACAAAAACGAGGTTCTGCTATTCGATGAGACCTTATTTTCGTAACTCCAACTTCATGATATCTTGTGAAAACAAGGCTCGGTCCTCCAACAACAGCTGCTTTCAACATCTCATACGCTTCTTCACACGGGCTGTAAAGATCTGCGCCCCTCTCAACACATCCACGGAGCAAGTAATGTAAACTAACACCTGAAATACTTACAGCATCTTTCAAAATATCGATTCCTTTATCAGTGTAGAAAGCACGCATCTTTTCCAGCGCCTCGAGGCCAGGAGCTACCTCGAGATTATTGTAGTAACACAGCCAGTCGGCAAAGGTACACATACCCTTTTCTTTGAACAGACGCTGACACCCTTCCCATTCATCCCTTGTTAGAACATAACCACCTTTCAGCTTCGAATACCAATCCTCATATTTCGGAAGTCCGCGAAAATCAAGTTTTTCAGGTGTGTCAAACCATTCATACGGAAACCACGATTTTACAGTTTCACATTCATAAGCTTTTACCCATTTTTCATAACTTATACCCGGACCTAAATAGTTTATGATATCGAGAAAGCGAAAGTTTTTACTCAAAATGAACATAATTTTATTTCCATATTTTGCAACTTTTATTTTTTTACCTGTATCAGCTAAAAGTTCCGCTAAATATTCTCTAATAAGATTCAAATCATATCTCCCCGAGTTAAACCCAAGAACTGGCACCTGATTACACCATTTTTCTATTTTGAAACGCTGTGTTTTTTTTATCATATTTATATCGTCAGGTATGAAGACTGCTCTTACTTGATCCCTTATATTTTTCACACGCCTCTCAAGTTCTTTCATAAACTTGCTAACAAGCACCGCAGGGTCTCTTTTACAGATATGAGTTGGTTCTCTGTCTAAAGTGTCACCAACACTAACAGACATTGCTACGTGTACGTTTTCGATTGTTAACATGCTTGTTGGTTCCTTCCTCTGATTTTTATCTCCGCGTGCTTCGAAGTCAAACAATATAAAGTGTGGATAACTTTGTGTTTGAGGCTTTGGTAACTTTATATTTATTTTTCCTACTTCACAAGACCATGCCTCGATTACACGGTAGCCAGCAGCTCGAAGCTTTTGTGTACGTTCAAAAGTTTTTTAAATCTATCTTCTCGAGTTTGGCCATAACGAGTAATAATTCTATCTCGATCATAAGGAAAACATTTTCGACATCCATGCCAATAACATCCATGATATTGAAAAACAGTTTTTGTTTCGTGGTTGTAGCCGTCTACAGGTGCACGCTCAACCCATCTTTCACCACCATGCCCGCAAGCAGCCTGATGAATGTGAATTTTACGAAGTGCTGTTTCTTGTTCAAGCCAACAAAGAGATTCTGGAGAAGATGAATGTTTTGGATAAAAAACCTTCTCAAAATCTGTTTGTGGCAATTCAACTTTTTCGGCAGGACATTCAATCACCGTCTCCCCTTGGGAACATCTTTCTGTATGTCGTTGAAAATTGCAGGCTTTAGTAAATCTTGAACGACAATGAACACATACATAAACTTTTGCAAGCTTCGTTATATCTTTTATTACGAAACTATGCCCTTCATAAATTCCAATTGTTAAAATATTTGTTAATTCGGTTGGTGGTGTCCTTCTGAGATACCATACCACTTTACCATCCTCCAAACGTTCAGGCTCATATACACGAATACCCAACCAATCTTTGAAAATTTGTTTTTCATTAAGATGTTTTTCAACCTCATCAAGCTCATTTAAAGATGTTTTACGACAGTCTTTTGGAACAGCTTTGAGGTTGAAGAAACCCTTTGCAAGTTCACGTGCTGCCGTTGTACTTCGCTTTGGTCTTGAACCTCGATGTACCGCAATACAACGCCAAAGACATAAATTGTCTCTGTAAGTGTCTAAAGTCAACATATAACGACTATGCGCAAGGTTACGCAACCAATCTGGTAATGGTCCCGTACCTAAAAGAGGCTGACGATCAAGAACGACCTTTACATCAACATTAAAATGGGCTTCAAACACCCATTTTGTGTTAGGTCTATTAATGTTATCAGAATCCAAACGAAATTTTTCCCGATCACTCAACCATTTTTCGGCATCAGAAAAACGATCAAACCAAGGGGATCCTTTGTTAGTGTAATTCAACTCCAATGAACCGTCTTCAATATTACGTAGCTGATATGAAAAAATATGTCTAGCGTAAAAAGATGTGTGAACTTTCTCTCTTATTTTTGTCATGAAATCAGGTGTAAGATCTTTTTCAAGATCTCGAATAATACGCCATCTAATGAAACGGCGCCCTTTTATTTCTTTTCCCTCATATTTGGCAGTGTCATATAAATCAAGAATTTCATTCTGATAATTTGTAATATTTCGGATGGTTTCGCGAGAAATTGGATCAAACTTTCTCAAAATTTCTTGTGTTTTTCTCCCCCTTCTACGAGGAGGAGCAGTTGGTTGATATGTTTTTGGAATTAATGGTTTCTTTTCCACTTTCTCAGAAATAGGTTCATGCAATATGTTATTAATAGTTTTTCGCACAGCAGGAGCGTCCTCTGCAAACAATTGCTCTAAAGCTTGTAACATTTCTGGATCAAGCTCTTTCAATAGCCCTTCAATGTTTATGTTTTGTGCAGTCATTTCAACTCGGGTATAACACTTATTTATCAACTTTTAATTGAAAATATTTTTTGGTGGGCGGTTTATTTTGGTTAAGTAGTATAGTCGGAGTCTAACAAATACTTCCTGATTGTCAGAGGTTTATTTAAGGATTTTAAAGCTCCCATTATAATAAACATGCGACGTAAGGAGCTTGTTTATAATAATGGGAGCTTTAAAATCCTTAAATAAACCTCTGACAATCAGGTGTCCTTTGTTAGACTCCGACTATACTACTCATGGAACCAGCTGATTCAACAGTTTTCACTGGTAATTAAAATCTTATGATAATTTTTGGCCAACTTTTCTTTGCCTCTAGTCACGTGGCCAGTCGTATCCAATCAAATTGTAAGAAAATTTCTAGTAAACCTTTGTAGGAGATATATGTTGCTAAATCCAGGCCTGAAACTTGAAATAGTCAAACCATTTCTATTGTGGGAGCTTTATCTCCAGAGAAAGCTCGAATGGATCTTTGAGTAGCAAAAAGGCGTGAGTGGGTTTAAAAAAAGTCGTGATCATGTTGCTTGGACAGATGCAAATATCGGAAAACCACAAGCCTTGCTATCTATTCCTAAAATTAACAATAGCCTAATTTCTCCTTACAGTGTCAATACATTGCCAAGCAGATAAAGAAAATGGGTATAAAAAACTCATCAAGTGGATATCCCATTGATCAAATTCCGATTTATTCTCACAAATTTGGGCAATGGATCGCCAAGCAGATTGAGAATACGTGAGGCGCAACAAAGACGATCACTGACCACACCCTTTATGTCGAGATCTTGACAAACAACCAAATTCTCCGCCAAATAAAATTTCTAAGCATTGAAAATCCATGCAAATTGGCATTGGGAATTCCAACTTTAAGCTTAAGATTTTTAAATTCTAACTTGATCCCCCCGCTCCTTTGGATAACTCTTGAGACTCCCTTCGATGTAATAATGTGGTCACTCGACAAAACTACGAATTTTGTACAAGCTGTATTTCATTATCTGCAAACCTTTGTATTCTGTGTTGCAATAAACAAAACGTTCTTTTCAGGTTAAAATATTCATGTTTTATTATTCCTGCAGGTATTTGAGTACAATAGTCTTTGATAAATCCAAAAATTATGTTTAACTTTGTTTATGACCATGTTTTCTTTATTCAACGTTACATCAAACGACATGTCTATTACCTCGAGTCTATTTATTGCTTCAAATCCCTTTGTATTTGTAGAAATTGCAACGACAATTTTTATCTAATTATTAGGCTTTAATTTAGCTTGCAACAGAGCGATCAGGCCTTCGGCTTTTTCAAATCATTACTGGGTCTGTAACCAATGATGAACACTCCACTCCATTGGTTGTCTTCGTCTGCCGCCTTTCCTGCAATGCTTCTCTTTCTATCGCTCGGATGGATCAACGTCGCGTTGAGCTTGCCTTCTCCGAATGGGAACCACAAGTTGTCGGAGTTAACGGCCATCAAGCCTTGTCCTGTAGCCACGTTCATAAACTGCGAGTATTTTGTTTCCTCCTGACGTGTGGAAATGTCGTAATAGCCTCTCTGAAAGTTGCCGTCTCCGAGCGTTGTAACAAATACGTACACCAGCACCGCTTTGGCGTTAGGTGGGATTTGGCCGTTTGCCGTTAGGTCATAAGTCTTTGATTGACCAGGGAATTCTGGCAAAGTGCCCAATTCATACTGCACTGGCACATAGGGCTCTGTATAGAGATTGATATCATAGTTGATTAGAAAGCAGTTTTTCTTGTATCCTCAGCGAGTGATAGAAAGTGGTTTTTAGAATTCATAGACGCTTTTACAAATTTATTGGTTTCAGCACTGAGTACTGAGAAAAGAAGTAACAAAGAAGAACGATATCATTTTTCAATATTGACTGAGCGTATTTTGTGAGCAAATGAGCACATTTAGAAAAGAATTTCGCCGTGATATCATTTTATCGAAAATAATGGTGTTTAATTTGCGTAAGGAAACATTAAAAAGAGAAGTCGTAGAATAAAAACACATTTTCTTGAAGAGGTATTACTCTAGCTGCCTCTACCTAAACATTTCAACATGGTCTATTTCAAGAATTCTTCCGAGTTGAAAATTACGGAAATGACTTGTTCCAAACACTTGATCATTTAAAAATGGACTTGATCAAAGATTTCTGGACTTCCAAAGTTAACCATTTTAGGACTCGTATCGTTACGATTTCATATACTGTTTTTTAAAAATAACCTAAATTTAGGTTTATTCACACTTGGTCGTTTACTCTCATTTTATTGAGTTTTTCACATACAACAGCAAAGTCACTAACTATTTTCCTCCTTATTTCACATACTTTCAGTCCAGTTAATCAACGCTGTTTTACTCGTCTTGCAAAATTGTGCATTTTCATGCATATTTCCCCTATCGTATTTGGCCGTCTTTCCTTTACACCTTATAGGACCCTTTTAAGCTTATATTTTTTTATCTTAATTCACGCCAAGTTCATATACCAAGAATTGCCCTGCCAAAACCGTAAATATAAAACGACTGGAATTCGGGTTTGTGCTAAAATGGTATAAGCATCGAGCGCAAAATGTCGATTACTAATGCATGTTTACGTCCGATCTGAAATATAACATCCATACACCAGGTCAGTGGTATAACATCCATACATGAGATGTGGTGTATAACATCCATACATCAGATCTGAAGTATAACATCCATACATCAGGTCAGTGGTATATAAACATCCATACATCAGATGTGGAGTATAACATCCATACACCAGATCTGAAGTATAACATCCATACATCAGGTCAGTGGTATAACATCCATACATCAGATGTGGTGTATAACATCCATACATCAGATCGGTGGTATAACATCCATACATCAGGTCAGTGGTATAACATCCATACATGAGATGTGGTGTATAACATCCATACATCAGATCTGTGGTATAACATCCATACATCAGATGTGAAGTATAACATCCATACATCAGATGTGGAGTATAACATCCATACATCAGATCTGAAGTATAACATCCATACATCAGGTCAGTGGTATAACATCCACACAAGTTTAGTTCGGAGGTAATCATTTAGTCCTTAAATCCGTATATTATTATCCGTTTACAATCCTTTTAAAACACATGAGAAACGTCCCTTTTCACGGTGTCTACTGCTTACTTTAAACATGCCAGATTTTAAAACAGTCTATATAATTTAATTACGCTAATGAAAGTCCATGCGAAAATAACAAATAATACTGACAGTTTTTTTAATGGTTGATTACAAACAAAGGTGGCATGTCCGAGCTAATAGGCCCTTCCATAGCAAATCTATGTCACTCGTCCTTAACGTCGGTATGATTTAATTTCGTTTCGAACAGAAACTGCAAAACAACCCTTTTCACCGACAACTCATTTCAAAAGAAATGAACGTGGAATTATTATATGTAAAAAGTTTCCGCTGAAAACTGATTATAATCATCATGATGCAGACGAGAAAGGTTATCGGCGAGGACGCTGTAGCTTGAACAAAAAAAAATCCTGGTATGACAATAGAAATGACAAAAGTTAATTTTTCGGCAACTTTCTCTTTAATTAGAGGTTGAGTCGGCATCGCCGGCTTCCATCTTGCCTCCCTTTCTGTTTCGGTGTAGATACAGTGCCGTCCCAAACTTAATCTGGCCTTAATTGCTGCGCCTATGAAAAGGTAAATATAAGAAATTTAAGGTAAATGGTAAATTATTTGGTAAAAATGAAAGAAAAAATTGATATATATTACATTGACGGTTCATGTAAGGAATGGAAACTATGTTAAAATGCACTGAACTGTGCAAACTTCACTGACTCAACTGAACTTAGAAATAGAACAAAAAACCTTCACTGTTCAGAGCTTTTATAGACTTCGAGCAGTCTCTTTCAAACACAACTCACAAACAAGTGCGAAAATCGCCTGCCGGGGCTCCCATATCAGAGGTTCGAGCGATAAAAATGTAAATCACCCCCATAACTTTTATTTGGAAGTCCCCGGGGACGGACGGTGAAACACGTTTATAGTGCTCACTTATACATTAGAAGCTCACCACCCCCGAGCTACTGATGTTTCCACACAACAGGCGATTTTCCGCGCTCGCTTACATGTTCTTTTCGCTTCACTATCCCAGATCGGTGAGAGAGAGACTGCCTGTAGTCTATAGATTTTTACCCTAGAGAGACCATCTCAGTACACGCTACTTTGAAAGGGCAGGGTATGTGCCACCAATAGCTACCAATAGAAAGACCACCTTTGTTTTTCTTTCTTGCACACAATCACAAAGAATTTTTTTGACTGGACTAAAATGTCTAAAATGCCATCGATCCTTGCCATGCAGATTATAGGTCAACACACGGATTACTGTTTTCTGTTTCACGCCATCTCGTGACAACTAGCTTAAAAATCTTATAGCCTACTAGCCAGCCCACTATTGATTTACAGCACCACTATTTTTTTTCCAACCCACACACATAAAACCTTTTTTCAATCTTCAAAAACTCACTCGCAAGAATGACTTGTTTTTTCTTTCTTACAGAGAAATTCTTGCACATAAAGGATTATTCGACAGGAATATTGCGACATGATCATGTAATTGATCTTCTTTATCCGCGAAGCCACGCAAACTTGAAACAATGGTGCTTTACTGAATAGTGACAGTCAGTCACTCATCATAAGCAATTATATACCATTTTTGTATGCTATCAACTACCTGTTTAGGCATCTGCTGCTATCAGGCGTTAACCGACAAGTATATATAAGTACAAATCATACGCTAGGCACGCTATCGATTTCGCCCTACGGTTACTGGAAACGGAAATTCAAAATTATTCTTTTACAAATTTAGTCATGCGAACTTTATGTTATCATACGGCTGTTGATGTACGCAATAAAGAAAAACTTAATGTGTACACCAGTGAAACGAAATCAACGGAAGTTAGTTACATTAAACGTTTCGATCGCTTTCGTTTCACTGGGTAATCTTCTGTTAGTGCTCTTGAAGGAGACCATGCATGCGGGAGAAAACTTTAACCTGCAAAAGTTAATTTTTATCTGTAACCCGGCCGGAATACATGTTAATCTAAAAACTCTTACTCCAAACATTAACAAAGGGAAGGAAATTTCTTTGGGGAGTCTTATCAATTTTGTCATTTGTACAAGAATAATCTATCGAAAGATTTGAATATTTACGGATTCGCTAGTCACAGTGCACGGAAAAAGAGCACCAAAAATATATCGTTTCTCAGCAACTTAGAAATGGAAATTTGCTAATAAGGCAAGGATATTCTGTCTTAGGAAAACGGCCCGGCGAAAAATAAAGAGTTGATGCATATTTCAGAAACTGAGCTAATCCAGTGAGCTCTCAGCACACTTTCAACGTCCAAACAGAACATCATTATATTGGCGCGCAAGTGGTAATTCAAATAAAATAATGATGCAAACTTTAACGACGTGACGGGCTAAACATGGATTCGATACAACATATTTAAAAATGTCCTTTTCTCTGCTTTTTTGCATTTCATAGAACTAAAAGTTATTGGACTTACCAACTTTGCACTCCTCGAACCTCCGCTGAAGGGGTGAAAGGACATCTTCCTTTGGCAGTTGCTGAATGATTTCCATGTCCGAGTGATATAGTCTTCGCTTTCTCGTTCTTTGTCTCTTATGTGAAGCAGCAGTAGTAGCAGGACTGTCAGTCGAGCAAAGAGATGTAAGCTGACTCGCTCCTGTTTGTGATGGTGTTTGGCTTGATTTTAATCGCTCATTTCTTGCAAATGCTTAAAGCTTTAACTTGAAATCTGCTGCTGTTTTGCAGTCGCCAAAGCGTACAACAAATTTGTCGTCAACGAAAATCGAAATCTTTAACGCTTTACCAGCATGTTTACATTTTATGTTTAAAACGTTTTCTTCACGTCTATCAGGTTTGAAATCTTCTAAAGGTCCAAAATCGATGGCTACATTTTCTTTAATACTGAGGAATACTTCGCCTTGCCCTTGGTGAACAATTAAAACTCCAAGCCATTTCCTTAACTGATCTTATGAGAATGCAAAACGTCAAAAGCGCGCGGACTTTCTGTTAATTATGTAAAGGACCTATGGCAATTTGAATGACAGTTATAATAAAGGTACCTTTTGCAACCTGATAATAGAAAAAAGGGGCTTTTTGTATCTCGTAAGACGTAACCCTTCAACACCGGTATCGCTTCACGTTAGTTTTCTTGCCTCTGAAACCTGTCCGGAATAAAAACTTGCCATTTACCATTTTAAGAGCGACTATCCGTAACTTTCACCTAGGACCAAGCAAGATAGAAAAATCGAAAATTGCCAAACTGTCACAATAAAGGTCTTCCCAAACCATTTATAAAAATATAAGTTTTAGTTTATTCCGGTAAATATTTTACCGTTACGACGACTTTATTATTCCGATGGCTCGTGAGCGAGTAAAAACGACTTGAAAGTGTCACTTAAAACAACCGCTCGTCTTGAATTGTGAAGACAGGAATATCAATATTAAAGCCATGTAGTATAAGTAGGATATTTTCTTGTTATGTTTGCTTTGTCAAATTTGAAATCGATGGAAACCAGAATTTTTAACAGATTTTTAAAATTTAACCGTTTCGAGCGGCATAGTCGCACGCTAAAAAATGGCAAAATTCAGGACCAAAAAAAGCACTCCGGTATATGGCTTTCGCTGCTGAGATTACACTTGTTGGAATAAGCAGTCTTTCCTCTACGATTTAATGAAAAAAATTTTTTGGGTAAATGAAATGGTAAATTTTGGGAGCGCTTTATCTACACCCTATTTTCTAAGCGAAGACGACCTTTTGACCTTGACAAGCGGGGAAGTAATGACCAGCGTTTTCAAATAACACGCGCTAATTCCACTTTTTAAAGAAACGTTTCAGAATATTTGGTACTTACTAATTAATAGAACCTCAAATAAAGTCATCAGCCGAAAACAGGACAGGTTTTCGCTGGCAAATACGCTTTTTTGGCAAAGGCAAACTTTAGTTGTTGGTGATTAACATCGGTAAATTTGCATAAATTTGAAACATTTTTCTTTCACAACAAAGTCGGTTTTCTGCCTTCAGTTTTTTTCCAAAACAATGGTAAAGAAGACCACTAAAGTGTGACCCAACTATTTATAAGGCAAATCTTACCTTAATGACTCTTTTCTGATGAAGAAAGGTCGAGATTTCTTCTGGCTGCGCGAGACAACCGTCGAACATTTTTGGGTGGTCGTGAAAACGTTGCTGTCACGTAATATACACTGGTCTTAAATTACAAACCAGAGAGGTCCCATCCTGGCTTTTACCGTGTTATTTTGGAGCCACACATACGATCCTCAATTTAAAAGTGTGGGCAGTTCACAGAAAGACGAGGCAGCAGAAAAGGCTCAGATGATATTGAAAGTATTCAACAACTTGCAACGTATAGAGCCGGAGAGGGGAGGGAATGAGGGGAAGGGCATATAAAAGCGACGGGATTGATCATCGGACATGTTAAAAGGACCTCATAAAATAAAATGCCTGGATTTAAAAAAAAAATTTTTTTATTGCTAGCCTGCGGCAGAATTTGTCCGATGTTTTTTCCTGCTCTTGTCTCCTGGAATGCTGTCTGGCTACCATCTCTGGGCATGACTTGTTTTTTGTTTGCTTGTTGGGGCTGCCACTTCTTCGAAATAGAAGTGCCTGTGATAAATTTAATGCTGATGGTTTTACTTTTAACCATTCTAAACAGAAAAAAATATCAATCATAGGGGTATGCTGGGCGCCCCTTGCCCTAAAAACATTTCTTGATCAAACGTAGATATTCCCGTCCACCCTAAACCTTTTTTTTGAAATCCTCCGTTTTTCGTGTTGCAAACACTAGGTAATGAAAAACTGTCTTGCGCGTGTGCTTCAATGGCTTCCACGATACTGCCGACGACTACATATATATAAACGGCTGCTATATAAATAGTCAGCCAAGAACACTGGCGTATGGTTTGAAAGTGCCCTTCCTATGAACAAGCAAGTGAACTAACTGTGCAAAACAGCTTTCTATCATCTACGTAATCTAGTTACTACCAGAAAGTTCCTGTCACACAAAAACTCGAAATACTAACACACACCTTTGCAACTTCTCGGATCGATTACTGTAATTCTCTACTATCTGGCCTACCACATAATTTGCTGCAAATTGGACCTAAATATTTAACGGACACTTCACTTGGACAGCTGCAGTTTTTCTTGTAGGATCTCCAGCTGATTCCAAACCTTTCGCGGTGTCGCGGGCATATTGTTAAACCCAAACGAACTTCATTGAATTCAAAAATTCCTTTAAAAATTCGAAAAAAAAAAACAATTCCCAGTATCGTCAAAGATCACAATCTGTACCAAGGTACATTGAGTTTTCCTGTCTTCATCTATGTCAAAAGGAATATATCCCGTGGAAGTATTCACCCACCCTAGCTGCCAAATATGTCTCATTGTAACAGGCGGGTATCTTAACTTAATTTTTTAATTTGGGCAGTGCAGAACTTCGTTTACCCCTCACTTATCTATGGATGTACCCCAAGATGGAGAGAGGGGTGTTGCGCCCCAGGTAATAACAAATGTGGATACCAGGAGTGATTTCATTATTTCGCTTCAGTAATACCGGCAAGATTTTCGTGCAACGTGTTGCGCAACAAGGATGCGTTACAAGTTGAGAGTGTTCTCCCAATACACGCAACAAATACTTATTTTTCGAAAAGTAGAAGCAACTAACTTTCTGCAACCTGAACACTCGACGCGGAGGTGATAATAAACGCAACATCGTTGCGCGAATAGTTACACGAATGTTTTCCGCGTTATTTGGCCTTTAGGCAAGATTTTACAACTCCTGGTGGCGACATGCACAGTTGTATCCAAGCTAAAGACCGAGCGCAAAACATTACATATTTCATGGTGCATCATACGAACGCGCAGGACGTGTGTAGCTCGCGCGGGAAAATCCACACTTTCGGCACTTCGCGCCAAGCGAGTTAACCTTTTTCGGAAGATTCGTTCCCCTCGCGAGTTTTCTTTTTCTTGTCTTTCCTTTTCTTATTTTGAGGCAGAGAAAGAGAGCGAACAGCAAAAAGTATTTTGCAGTCTACAGCAATAAGTACACAAATTTTTCAACAGTACAGTTACCTGCTCTTGCCAGCAAAAGCTTTGCTTCTGAATCTAGTGAGGCATTCGACACCTTGTAACTTCTCAGATGTCCTTTGATGTCTTTACTGCATTCCCCAATTTTATTATATGGCTAGAGCTTGTAAATATATAACACGCGCTGTGATTGGCCAATACTCGGGGCCAGATTTTCCCGTAATGCCCAGGGGCGTTATGAGCAATGTTAATGCCCGGCTAGTAAAGTGGAAATATAGAAAATGTAAAAGTAGATTTGATTCCAATTGTTGGGATGATTTGAAGCTAAATGAAAAGAGACAGTTTCTTTGAAAGTTTTTACTTTTTCTTGTGCGATATCCTCGGGGGTACTTCCAGAAGGTTTGGGTGGCGGTGTGCTCCGCGCTTCTGGAAACCCTTACCCTACTTCAGACCAAGATATGTGATTTTCCCTACCCTATTTCAGACCTGACTTAATATTTGATACCCTATTTCAGACGAGACCCTAACCCTATTTCGTTTGCGTAAACAGTTGAGAAGGGCTTCAAATTCCCAACGTTAATCAAACCTCAGTTCTTTGGAGAAGAAAATTAATAAAAAGATAGCTTCTTGTAAGAACCCTACCAGATCCCATATCAGAGTGCACAAACTTCACGCTATTTCAGACCAAAATGGTCAAAATCTATACCCTATTTCAGACCATAAAGGCTCAAAAACCATTCCCTTTGGCGCCACACATACCAATATAGCTTATATAAGGGAGTACCCCCCGAGGCACAAACCTCACCCTATTTCAGACCAAAATGGTCAAAATCTATGTCCTATTTCAGACCAAAAAGGCTCAAAAACCATACCCTTTGGCGTCGCACATACCTATATAGCTTATGTAAGGGAGTACCCCCTCCCCCGGATGCGCTATAAATTTTTTGTGTGGAATAAAACTGCTGAGTTTTGTATGCTTTCCGGTAAACTGTTTCATTCATCCCAATCCGCTACGGCTCAAAGGGGTGGGATCGGGGATCAGAAGGGTGGGATCTAGGACCACAGCCCTGGGATCAGGAATCACAGACCATGGGATCGGGATCAGCAGTTTCTTATAGGGATCAGGGACCAGGCTGTACCAGCCAGGGACGAAAATTGGTCACCCTTTTGGAATCAAGGAACAGAAATTTGCGTACAAAAATGGGATCAGCGATTAAAAACATACCTCGTTACCACCCTATTATTAACTCTCGCTAGTTCGGGACCGTACTAGGAGAATATTGCCCTCAGTCTTTCTTGTACGACCTCGGGCAATATTCTCCCAGTACGGCCCTCGCGCTCAGTTAATAAGAAGTAATAAGTAACACACTGGACATTCGCTGGGTTGTCTGAACTAGCCTCACAACTTCCTCCAACTATTTCCGAATACCCACACAAAGCCATGGTAGTCTATGAGGTTTGACAGACTGGTGGCGTTCCAAACAGTTCAACCCACGTGCAAGATTTGTGTCGGGATTTTTTGTCACGAGGCATGTTTGTTACATCAGGATTGTGGAAGTATTTCGCAACTTCAGGTATAAGGACCGGTAACTTTATTTGGCAGCAAAGTTTTAGACATCTCTTTTGTTTTTCGTCCATTCCTGCGCATTGGAGAGTCGCTGCTGACAGCTGTTTGCATTTGCCTGGCAATGTGGTTTTGTAATATAAGACCACTGTGTATTGCGTGACAGTATATCCATCACTTACCCAAAAATGTTCGACGGTTGTCATCAGTTGTCATGGGCGGCTAGTAGAAATCTCGTCATTTCTTCACAGAAAATGGTTATTAAGGTACGATTTGCTACATAGATAGTTAGGTAATGCTTTACTGGTTCTCGTTGGTATTTTTACTTTAGAAACAAGGAAGGTAAAACAAATGTTTCAAATTTATGCAAATTTGCCGATGTTAATCGCTAACAACCAAAGTTTCCCTTGGCCAAAAAAACGTATTTGCCAGCGAAAACCTGTCCTGTTTTTGGCTGATGACTTTATTTGAGGTTCAATTAATTAGTAAGTACCAAACATTGTGAAACTTTTCTTTAAGAAATGGAATTAGCGCGTGTTATTTGAAAACGCTGGTCATTACTTCCCCGCCTGTCAAGGTCAAAAGGTCGTCCTCGCCTGGAAAATAGGGTGTAGATAAAGCGCTCCCAAAATTTACCATTTCATTTACCCAAAAATCTTTTTTCACCAAATCGTAGAGGAAAGATTGCTTATTCTAACAAATGTAGTCACAGCAGCGAAAGCCATATACCAGAGTGCTTTTTTTGGTCCTGAATTTCGCCATTTTTTAGCGTGCGAATATGCCGCTCGAAACGGTTAAATTTTAAAAATCTGTTAAAAATTCTGGTCTCCATCGAATTCAAATTTGACAAAACAAACATGACAAGGGAATATCCTACTTATACTAAATGGCTTTGATATTGATATTTCTGTCTTCACAATTCAAGACGAGCGGTTGATTTAAGTGACACTTTTAAGTCGTTTTTACTCGCTCACGAGCCATCGGAATGATAAAGTCGTCGTAACGGTAAAATATCTACAGAAATAAACTGAAACTTATAGCGGATCCCGCGGGCAAAGCCCGCCAGCGGAGCTCCATTGCTAAGGAAATTTGGTAATGTATCGATGCGAAAAATTTTGGTTGTGACGTCAGCGTACGTCCGTCCATCCGTCCGTCCGTCCGTCCGTCCGTACAGACTCTGGGGGAGGGGGAGGGAAGTTCCAAGGCAACCCGACCGGGAGTGGAGAATGCCATCTTTTCTTGGCGGGAAATCGCGCGGTGCTTTTGGGCAAGCGGCGTTTTTCTTGGCGGGAAATCGCATGACCATCGTCGCTTTTGAAAAAGAGGTTTCTTTAAAAAGCTTAAGTTTATTTAGCAAAACGATTGTTCGACGGTACTGTAGTTTTAAACTTGAGAAAAAAACATTTAATACCTATAAATGGAAAGAAAAAGTTCAAAAGAATACTGGTAGTAGGCGAAAACTTCAAGTTACGAAAGCTGCCTTCAAAGGACCTCATCGCTTTGTTTTCTTCACGGCGGAGAGCTTGCCTTGTTCTGAAACACAACCGAGTAAGTGAAGTTTTTAAAGGGTTTAAGGTGCATGATTTTGAGTATTTATTACGGTCAAAGAAACTTCATTTTGAAATTGAATTTATGTCATTAGAAATGTGTCATTTACTTTTGACTTCAAAAAATTATTAGAAAACGAGCTCAGATTTGTGGCAGATGTAGTCTTAGAATATTTTGCCATGCTGGAAGTGTAATGCGAATTGCATTTTTAAAGTATAAACTTACGGGTTTTCGAATAAACTTTTTCAAAAATGATTTCTCTGTTTATTATTTTGTGTTTGTTTATTCATAACAGTAGGTCAAAGCACAGTCGCAAGGCAACTGCACAAGCATCACTTACGGCGAATAATTGCTTTCAATTTTAACTGTCGGATCGGTTTGTGCAATTATCGATTTTCTTGTCCTAGAACTTTTCAATAGTAAGCGAAGCAGTTGTCGGTTTAAGACTATTTTATCCGAAAAGCTTCCGAAAAACAAGTGTTTTTGCGTTCCTCTTTAAAGCGTGTTTGGTGTTTGCTCGTTTTCAATCTTGATGGTATAAATTTTGACCAGACTAAAAGGGGCAGTTATTTGTTAACTGAACATCCGAACGCGATGAAGATAACCCATTAACTTCAGAATAAGTTTTATTTTGTTGTTGTACATGAGCGCCGTTTCAAGTTCATTCGAGCCAACAGCCAATAATCCAAGGAGATTTGACAAGCCTTGACAGTTAATGACAGGATATGGAAACATTTAAAAAACCAAGTAAGACTGCTCCTGAGTAAAATATGTGTTCAGTTTGATACCCGAAAAAAAAAATTAAGCTGTGCTCAGCTTCTAGAATGACCTTTCGCGCTTGGTTTTACAGAACGGATCCTCAAAATCTTGGAGGACAATTCGGAACACTTTCGGGCTTTTTGAGAAACACTTTTCGAAAGGGAACGAGCCAAAGAAAGCCCCGAAATATATTTCAGAGCGAACAGTTTCAGGACTATTTTTGAGAAAGAGCACCAGTTTATTCCTTGGAGGCTCCGCTTTTAGGCATGGCTAAATCTATATATTATTTTTATAAATGGTTTGGGAAGACCTTTATTGTGACAAAGTTTGGCAATTTTCGATTTTTCTATCTTGCATGGTCCTAGGTGAAATTTACGGATATCCGCTCTTAAAATTTCTCATATGTGGGACTGCTTAACGAAGGTCGCTAGTTAAAGTATCCTAAAGTATTTTTCGTGACTAAAATGTTATCGATAAACGTCGTTGATAAGGAAATATCTCGACAACCAATATTCACGCAACGGAAATTCCAGCAACAAAATGACTCCTTTGTTTTGTGGTTCGGAATGTCCACACGAAATAGTTTGTGGTTGCTCTGCTTCCAAAACGCTCCTCGCCGTTACATTCTCCGCGCAATTTACTCGGACAACACGATAAAACAAGTTGGAAAACACACTTGCAACCGAAGTTTCACGTCTACTGAGCAATATGCAACAATCTATGTGATGGAAGAATTTTCTCTATTAACAAGTGATGAGGAGCCGAGTACCCGCGGTGAAACAAACGATCCGTGGGAAGAGCTTTCCCTAATATCTGAAGATGAGGCGTTTTCGCTGTTATCTAGTGATTTTGACGAACTGAGTTCAAGTACGAGTCAGCAGGAGCACGAAAAAGTAAAAAACGGAGAAGATTTTGACGTTCCATGCTGTTCTTTTATGTCAGATGAGCCTTGTTGTGAAGAACTAGGCGAAGATTAGTCAATGGAACAAAAACACAGGTATTTGAGATTTGTTTTTACCTCAGAAGAACTTGTATGTCTTCAGTCTTTTACCAGTTTTACTATTTGATGGGGTAAAGGTTTACTGTGTAAGTCGTTATTAACAACTGATATTTTAAGTTTAAGGTCACACTCGTCAATGGATTAGGATTGAAATCATACACGCTTTCCTTTGCGTGAAACTCGACAACTCTCTCTAGCCAAATTTGATATCCTGTTTTTTTTTTAACTTCACGAACAAAATATCCAGGCCATCTTTTATCGGTAAAGAAGAGAGTATCTATTTTCTAAGGTTTGTGGAAAAGATTGGCTACCAGATGTTGTCTGTAATAAGGCCATCTGTATTCTTTGAAACCTAAATAGAGGAAAATGAAAATACGATAGGAATATGATAACGCATATGAATTTTTTTACGACTTTGGTAACGATGTTACGCTCTGTTCGTTTATATCAGACACGTGCACTTTTCAAGAGCCGGCGAGCGAAGATAAACGGTCTAGAACCAGGCCTACAGAAGAACGCGAAAAGCGTCGACTCATTGAAAGTCCAACCACACAGTTCCGGCATCGGCCAATCGGCTTAACCGAAAAGGAGAATTCTGAAGAAATGGACAGTGAAGAAAGCTGTGACTTCGCCGCCGAATGTACTTCTAAGAAGACTAAGAAATTTTTAAAAATCCTTAAGTCAATGGAACAAAAACACAGGTATCTGAGATTTGTTTTTACTTCAGTAGAACTTCTATGCCTTCAGTCGTTTACTATTTGATGGAGTAAAAGTTGACTGTGTAAGTCGTTACGTTACCCGATAACGGAAGGACTGAAATTATCCACGCGCTTTCCTTTGCGTGAGACAAGAGAACTTTCCCATGGTCATTTTGGAGCGCTTACCATTTGAATGGACTTTTCGGTGGATTTTTTTGGACAAATGGAACTGCACCTTTTCTCACCAAGAAAACGGAACGGATTGAGCCGTATCATTTGATTCGAAGTTTCGGATGCAAGTGTTTTCCCGAGCCATTAAGCTCAAAAGCTCGAATCATGAAAGCAAAAGTAAAACACAAGAACCGACGGCCAAAACTTAAATCTTTCTCACCTTGAGTGCTACAATTGTGTTGCAAGAAGTCTGTTGACAGTAGCCGCGAGAATAAAACAACTGTCACGTCACGAACGGTTTGGAACAGTAAAGATTCATCACTTAATCCGCCGCCATGGGCATTGCTGTCCTCTCGGGAATAGCCTGGTACTGGTAATTGTGGACAAATGGTACAGAAATTTCCGGGAACTCCGGAAAAAGCGAGAAAAAGGAATACCTCGAAAGGTATTACTCTTTTTTCCGAAAACATTCCACCGGAATGAACCGTTCCATTTGAATTCTCCCCGGAATTACCGGGTTTTCCGTACAAATGGTAAGCGCTCCTAGTTTCCTGTTTTTTTTTTGTTTTTTTTTTTGTAAACACAGTTTACGAACAAAATATTTAGGCCATCTTTTACTGGTAAAGAAGGGAGTATCTTTTTTCTAAAATTTGTGTAAAAGAAGCACTGACAGTATTATTAATTGTGTTGTATAAAATTGAATCTAAGATAATAGTGACTACATTGAGTAACCGCCCAACTTGGTGTTTTAAATCAGGCGATCATTCAGATAACAGCTGGAAATATCTCTCAAAAACGCATCGCTAAAATACATAAAGGAAACCAATCCATCTACTTTTCACCCTACTTTGCTTTTTTTCTTTGTTTTTGTTTGTTTTGTTTGTTTTTTTTTTTTGGGGGGGGGGGTAAAGGAGGAATTGGCTACTAGCTTATGTCTGTAATAATAAAGGCCATCTGTATTCTTTGAAACCTAAAAAGAGGAAAATGAAAATACGGTAGGAATATGTAACGCATATGAATTCACCCCAAGTGTTTACTTGTGTGTAAATGAAAAACACCTGTTTGTACTATATTGGCTATAAACAGCAATACACCTTTATAAATAGCGGATGTTAGTTAAACAATTTTTCGACACCTAATCCAAACCAGTGCTTAAAATACTGTTTCATTGATGATCTTGATTTTTGCTTTGTAACCATTAGATTTACGTTCGCCCTTATCGTAATCCAAGGGCGAGAAGACGCAACCAGCAGCCAGAAGTAGCAGAAGAGGCAGCAGAAAATATCACTGCGGGTAGTATTCAAGAGGAAAGTGATGACGACGACTATTTGGTACCCGTCGATCTCGAAAAACTATCGGTTGGCCAGTACGTGGCAGTCGACAAGGACGAGTAGAGCAATCGACCACTGATAGTCCAGGTAGAAAGCATGACTCCTACAGTGGTCACTATTCGTTGGCTTGATGGATCGTACAACGGAACATTTCGAGATTCTTTTGTAGGAAGTGGACGTAACCGTAGGCCCTGGACTGGAATAGCCAAAAAAACTACGAAATTGTTATGATAGGAGTTCAGTTCGCAAATAGAAGGAGCATAAGAAAAGAAGACATTGACGAACTCAAAGCGAGTTATCAGATTTTAGACGATAATCGCGAAAGCAACAATGGAAGCGCATAAGAATAGAATTTCGTTTGAGCAAAATTTGATTAATCATCGTAAATCCGCGCTGTTGTACTTTGAGATATCAGAGTTGCATCCCAGTGCGATAATCCAATAATAAACAATTCAGCCAGCTAAGAATTAAAATTTGTTTGAGATATCACTGTCATTCATTTCTGAAATGTACTATATCACATTTATTTTTCAGAGGTATAATATCCATGCTCAGATCTGAAGTGTAATATCCATAGTAACATATTAAGGTGGTATAAAATCCGTACCTTACACCTCTACAAACGCAGGGGTTAAAGTATGGACGTTATACCACTGAACTGCGGTATGAATTTTATACCACCGACCTCAAGTATGGATGTTGTACTCCACATCTGATGTATGGATGTTATACCACAGACATGGTGTATGGATGTTATACCACAGATCTGATGTATGGATGTTATACCACTGACCTGATGTATGGATGTTATACTTCACATCTGGTGTATGGATGTTATACTCCACATCTGATGTATGGATGTTATACCACGGACCTGGTGTATGGATGTTATACTTCAGATCTGATGTATGGACGGTTATACGCCACATCTGATATATTTATGTTATACTCCACATCTGATGTATGGATGTTATACACCACATCTGGTGTATGGATGTTATACTCCACATCTGATGTATGGATGTTATACCACTGACCTGGTCAGTGTATGGATGTTATACTCTGTATCTGGTATATGGATGTTATACTCAATTCACATCTGATGTATGGATGTTATACTCTGTATCTGGTGTATGGATGTTATACTTTACATCTGAGGTATGGATGTTATACTCAACATCTGATGTATGGATGTTATACCCCAGATGTAAGTGTGGACATTATACTTCAAATTCAATTTGATGTTTTGGTAACTTTTGACCATACACAAGAAATAACCCAAATTTTGTAAATAGGAATACCCTGTTTCAGTGCATCACAAAAAACAAGTAAAGGTAAATGCGGGAAAAGTTATCAGGTGGAAAAGTAATCTTTTTTTTGTATAAGAAAATCCATTATTTTAGAAATGGATAGAGACAAGTATGTGAAAGTCCATGAAATTGTACATAAAAGGGCTCTAAAACGTGGACTTGATCAAGTCCATTTTTAAATGATCATTTGTTTCCATTTGCCTTAGAGAATCCGGACAGATCAACCTATTATACGACCTGGTAAAAAGAGATCATTTTAAGTATTTTGTTTTCATTTTCTCGGCAGCTGCTCCTGCGTGCCCTTTTTTTAACGGAATTTCGAGTTCTTTTTATTAGGATCGAGTTTCGAGTTCTTCAGTGAATTTCCGAATTACGGATACATGCACACACCACCGCAGTGACCCTTTCAGTACAACATAAAAAATATGTGCATACCTTGCGCATTTAACTCAGCTACAAACAGCAGAGTTAAGAAGTAGGCTGCCAACATGGTGCGGAGTTGATAGGTCTCTGTACCGCAAAAAGATTGAAGCGACTGTTCACAGATAGAGAGCAGATTACCTATGAAGAAACTAGTGCGATAGTTTCTTTTATGCGAATAGTGATTCCACCCACGTTTATCTGATCTTACTGTCCCAAATAAACTTGACGTTTGATCCCACCCAGTTTAAGCAAAATTTAGCCTTTTAATCATGTTTTTCTTGGGATGTGCCGGGGATGGATATGACGCGTAATATCCTGAAATATTAACTTGCGATGTTATTGCAGTATGTTACGAGTCGCATCAAATAACTTATTCAGCTCATTTATTCATCTACTCAGCAATAGCGCTGATTTTAGCGAAAGTAATAGTTAAACTTGCAAAATGCATATGCATGGTGGCGAGTTAATAGGTCTCTGTATTCTACAATGAAAGAAGCGACAGTTTACAGATCAGTAGAAAGGAGATTGCATACAAAGAAACAAGTTCACAAGAGTACTTTTTAAGTAAACATTGATTCCACCCACATTTATGTTACTGTCCTAAACTTTAAATGGATGTTTGATCGCGTCGTTTGATATTTTCCCAGTCATATTAATGTAGAAATTAGTAGTGTTTTTCTACATTTGAGTTGACAGGCAAGAAAGACTGAAAATTAAAAAGGAGACAAAAATAACTGAGGTATCATATTGGTTACTGCTCAATGAGTTGTACGACTTCTTCTTTTCAAAATCTAGACTTTTAACCATGTTTTTCGCGTTGCTGGAGAGGTTAATAAGACGTGTAATATTCTAACATAGACTTTTAACCATGTTTTTCGCGTTGCTGGAGAGGTTAATAAGACGTGTAATATTCTAACATATTTACTCGCAATATTGTTGATGTATGTTACCTGTCGCATAAAATATAATGGCTAACTCAGCCCATCTATTCATCTACTTTACAATAAACGTGAATTTTAGTTCAGAAATTACTATTGTGATGGTATTTTGCTCACAGGTTAACACGGAATTACATATCATCTTTAAGTTCTAAATGGTGACTATGGTATGTTAACATTTATACTTTCGAAAAAGATATTTACTCAGGATTCTTCTTTGATCTGCATGTAATATATGGAATCGAATATAGAATCCAAACAACATGCTATCCTCATTTATTTATTCAATCATTTACATGTATACGTGATATACACGTTTGCCCTTCGCCAGGTGCACACTCATGTAAGTTCAAATTGGATTCATCTACGTACGCGCTGTTCCCATCGTGACTTGGTAGCTGAGATGGTAGAACTTTGGAGTGGCACCCGAAGTTCGTGGGTTCAAATCCCACCTAAGCCAGTAAATTTATTTACTAGGATTCTCCAGTGTAGCAATATATCATTATTCGATATTCCGTTAGGATGATTCTTATATCTAATTTTTTTCATAGCGATTTTATGTCTGTTCATGGAACCAGCTGATTCAACAGTTTTCACTGGTAATTAACATGATAATTTTTGGCCAACTTTTCTTTGCCTCTAGTCACGTGGCCAGTCGTATCCAATCAAATTGTAAGAAAATTTCTAGTAAACCTTTGTAGGAGATATATGTTGCTAAATCCAGGCCTGAAACTTGAAATAGTCAAACCATTTCTATTGTGGGAGCTTTATCTCCAGAGAAAGCTCGAATGGATCTTTGAGTAGCAAAAAGGCGTGAGTGGGTTTGAAAAAAGTCGTGATCATGTTGCTTGGACAGATGCAAATTTCGGAAAACCACAAGCCTTGCTATCTATTGCTAAAATTAACGAGAGCCCAATTTCTCCTTACAGTGTCAATACATTGCCAAGCAGATAAAGAAAATGGGTATAAAAAACTCATCAAGGTGATATCTTATTGATCAAATTCCGATTTCTCCTCACAAATTTGGGCAATGGGTCGCCAAGCAGATTGAGAATACGTGAGGCGCAACAAAGACGATCACTGACCATACCCTTTTATGTCGGGATCTTGACAAACAACCAAATTCTCCGCCAAATAAAATTTCTAAGCATTGGAAATCCATGCAAATTGGCATTGGGAATTCCAACTTTAAGCTTAAGATTTTTCAATTCTAACTTGATCGCCCCGCTCCTTTGGATGACTCTTTTGACTCCCTTCGATGTAATAATGTGGTCACTCGACAAAACTACGAATTTAGTACAAGCTGTATTTCATTATCTGCAAACCTTTGTATGCTGTGTTGCAATAAACAAAACGTTCTTTTCAGGTTAAAATATTCATGTTTTATTATTCCTGCAGGTATTTAAGTACAATAGTCTTTGAGAAAGCCAAAAATTATGTTTAACTTTGATTATGACCATGTTTTCTTTTTACACCGTTACATCAAACGACATGTCTATTACCTCTAGTCTATTTATTGCTTCAAATCCCTTTGTATTTGTAGAAATTGCAACGACAATTTTTATCTAATTATTAGGCTTTTAATTTAGCTTGCAACAGAGCGATCAGGCCTTCGGCCTTTTCAAATCATTACTGGGTCTGTAACCAATGATGAACACTCCACTCCATTGGTTGTCTTCGTCTGCCGCCTTTCCTGCAATGCTTCTCTTTCTATCGCTCGGATGGATCAACGTCGCGTTGAGCTTGCCTTCTCCGAATGGGAACCACAAGTTGTCGGAGTTAACGGCCATCAAGCCTTGTCCTGTAGCCACGTTCATAAACTGCGAGTATTTTGTTTCCTCCTGACGTGTGGAAATGTCGTAATAGCCTCTCTGAAAGTTGCCGTCTCCGAGCGTTGTAACAAATACGTACACCAGCACCGCTTGGGCGTTAGGTGGGATTTGGCCGTTTGCCGTTAGGTCATAAGTCTTTGATTGACCAGGGAATTCTGGCAAAGTGCCCAAATCATATTGCACTGGCACATAGGGCCCTGTATAGAGATTGATATCATAGTTGATTAGAAAGCAGTTTTTCTTGTATCCTCAGCGAGTGATTGAAAGTGGTTTTTAGATTTCCTAGACGCTTTTACAAATTTTATGGTTTCAGCACTGAGTACTGAGAAAAGAAGTAACAAAGAAGAACGATATCATTTTTCAATATTGACTGAGCGTATTTTGTGAACAAATGAGCACATGTAGAAAAGAATTTCGCCGTGATATCATATTATCGAAAATAATGGTGTTTAATTTGCGTGATGAAACATTAAAAAGAGAAGTCGTAGAATAAAAACACATTTTCTTGAAGAGATATTACTCTAGCTGCCTCTACCTAAACATTTCAACATGGTCTATTTCAAGAATTCTTCCGAGTTGAAAATTACGGAAATGACTTGTTCCATTTGCCTTAGAGAATCCGGACAGATCAACCTATTATACGACCTGGTAAAAAGAGACCATTTTAAGTATTTTGTTTTCATTTTCTCGGCAGCTGCTCCTGCGTGCCCTTTTTTAACGGAATTTCGAGTTCTTTTTATTAGGATCGAGTTTCGAGTTCTTCAGTGAATTTCCCAATTACGGATACATGCACACCCCACCGCAGTGATCCTTTCAGTACAATATAAAAAATATGTGCATACCTTGCGCATTTAACTCAGCTACAAACAGCAGAAGTAAGACGTAGGCTGCCAACATGGTGCCGAGTTGATAGTTCTCTGTACCGCAAAAAGATTGAAGCGACTGTTCACAGATAGAGAGCAGATTACCTATGAAGAAACTAGTGCGATAGTTTCTTTTATGCGAATATTGATTCCACCCACGTTTATCTGATCTTACTGTCCCAAATAAACTTGACGTTTGATCCCACCCAGTTTAAGCAAAATTTAGCCTTTTAATCATGTTTTTCTTGGGATGTGCGGGGGTGGATATGACGCGTAATATCCTAAAATCTTAACTCGCAATGTTATTGCAGTATGTTACGAGTCGCATCAAATAACCTGTTCAGCTCATTTATTCATCTACTCGGCAATAGCGCTGATTTTAGCAAAAGTAATAGTAAAACTTGCACTATGCATGGTGGCGAGTTAATAGGTCTCTGTATTCTACAAAGAAAGAAGCGACAGGTTACAGATCAGTAGAGAGGAGATTGCATACAAAGAAACAAGTTCACAAGAGTACTTTTTATGTAAACATTGATTCCGCCCACATTTATCTTACTGTCCTAAACTTCAAATGTGATGTTTGATCCGTCCTTTGATATTTTACCAGTCATATTAATGTAGGAATTAGTAGTGTTTTTCTACATTTGAGATGACAGGCAAGAAAGACTGAAAATAAAAAAGGAGACAAAAATAACTGAGGTATCATATTGGTTACTGCTCAATGAGTTGTACGACTTCTTCTTTTCAAAATTTAGACTTTTAACAATGGTTTTCGCGTTGCTGGAGAGGTTAATAAGACGTGTGATATTCTAACATATTTACTCGCAATATTGTTGATGTATATGTTACCTGTCGCATAAAATATAATGACCAACTCAGCTCATTTATTCATCTTCTTTACAATAAACGTGAATTTTAGTTCAGAAATTACTATTGTGATGGTATTTTGCTCACAGGTTAACACGGAATTACATATCATCTTTAAGTTCTAAATGGTGACTATGGTATGTTAACATTTATACTTTCGAAAAAGATATTTACTCAGGATACTTCTTTGATCTGCATGTAATATATGGAATCGAATATAGAATCCAAACACCATGCTATCCTCATTTATTTATGCAATCATTTACATGTATACGTTGTATGCACGTTTACACTTCGCCAGGTGCACAATCATGTAAGTTCAAGTGGGATTCATCTACGTACGCGCTGTTCCCATCGTGACTTTGTAGCTGAGATGGTAGAACTTTTGGAGTGGTACCCGAAATTTGTGGGTTTGAATCCCACCTAAGCCAGTAAATTTATTTACTAGGATTCTCCAGTGTAGCAATATATCATTATTCGATATTCCGTTAGGATGATTCTTATGTCTCCAAATTTTTTCATAGCGATTTTATGTCTGTTCATGGAACCAGCTGATTCAACAGTTTTCACTGGTAATTAAAATGATAATTTTTGGCCAACTTTTCTCTACCTCTAGTCTCGTGGCCAGTCGTATCCAATCAAATTGTAAGAAAATTTCTAGAAAAAACCTTTGTAGGAGATATATGTTGCTAAATCCAGGCCTGAAACTTGAAATAGTCAAACCATTTCTATTGTGGGAGCTTTATCTCCAGAGAAAGCTCGAATGGATCTTTGAGTAGCAAAAAGGCGTGAGTGGGTTTGAAAAAAGTCGTGATCATGTTGCTTGGACAGATGCAAATGTCGGAAAACCACAAGCCTTGCTATCTATTGCTAAATTAACGAGAGCCTAATTTCTCCCTACAGTGTCAATACATTGCCAAGCAGATAAAGAAAATGGGTATAAAAAACTCATCAAGGTGATATCCCATTGATCAAATTCCGATTTTTCCTCACAAATTTGGGCAATGGATCGCCAAGCAGATTGAGAATACGTGAGGCGCAACAAAGGCGATCACTGACCACACCCTTTATGTCGGGATCTTGACAAACAACCAAATTCTCCGCCAAATAAAATTTCTAAGCATTGGAAATCCATTCAAATTGGCATTGAGAATTCAAACTTTAAGCTTAAGATTTTTCAATTCTTTCTTGATCCCCTCGCTCCTGTGGATGACTCTTTTGACTTCCTTCGATGTAATAATGTGGTCACTCGACAAAACTACGAATTTAGTACAAGCTGTATTTCATTATCTGCAAACCTTTGTATGCTGTGTTGCAATAAACAAAACGTTCTTTTCAGGTTAAAATATTCATGTTTTATTATTCCTGCAGGTATTTAAGTACAATAGTCTTTGAGAAAGCCAAAAATTATGTTTAACTTTGTTTATGACCATGTTTTCTTTTTCCAACGTTACATCAAACGACATGTCTATTACCTCTAGTCTATTTATTGCTTCAAATCCCTTTGTATTTGTAGAAATTGCAACGACAATTTTTATCTAATTATTAGGCTTTTAATTTAGCTTGCAACAGAGCGATCAGGCCTTCGGCCTTTTCAAATCATTACTGGGTCTGTAACCAATGATGAACACTCCACTCCATTGGTTGTCTTCGTCTGCCGCCTTTCCTGCAATGCTTCTCTTTCTATCGCTCGGATGGATCAACGTCGCGTTGAGCTTGCCTTCTCCGAATGGGAACCACAAGTTGTCGGAGTTAACGGCCATCAAGCCTTGTCCTGTAGCCACGTTCATAAACTGCGAGTATTTTGTTTCCTCCTGACGTGTGGAAATGTCGTAATAGCCTCTCTGAAAGTTGCCGTCTCCGAGCGTTGTAACAAATACGTACACCAGCACCGCTTGGGCGTTAGGTGGGATTTGGCCGTTTGCCGTTAGGTCATAAATCTTTGATTGACCAGGGAATTCTGGCAAAGTGCCCAAATCATACTGCACTGGCACATAGGGCCCTGTATAGAGATTGATATCATAGTTGATTAGAAAGCAGTTTTTCTTGTATCCTCAGCGAGTGATAGAAAGTGGTTTTTAGAATTCATAGACGCTTTTACAAATTTATTGGTTTCAGCACTGAGTACTGAGAAAAGAAGTAACAAAGAAGAACGATATCATTTTTCAATATTGACTGAGCGTATTTTGTGAACAAATGAGCACATGTAGAAAAGAATTTCGCCGTGATATCATTTTATCGAAAATAATGGTGTTTAATTTGCGTGATGAAACATTAAAAAGAGAAGTCGTAGAATAAAAACACATTTTCTTGAAGAGGTATTACTCTAGCTGCCTCTACCTAAACATTTCAACATGGTCTATTTCAAGAATTCTTCCGAGTTGAAGTTACGGAAATGACTTGTTAAATTTGTCTTAGAGAATCCGGACAGATCAACCTATTATACGACCTGGTAAAAAGAGACCATTTTAAGTATTTTGTTTTCATTTTCTCGGCAGCTGCTCCTGCGTGCCCTTTTTTTAACGGAATTTCGAGTTCTTTTTATTAGGATCGAGTTTCGAGTTCTTCAGTGAATTTCCGAATTACGGATACATGCACACACCACCGCAGTGACCCTTTCAGTACAACATAAAAAATATGTGCATACCTTGCGCATTTAACTCAGCTACAAACAGCAGAAGTAAGAAGTAGGCTGCCAACATGGTGCCGAGTTGATAGTTCTCTGTACCGCAAAAAGATTGAAGCGACTGTTCACAGATAGAGAGCAGATTACCTATGAAGAGACTAGTGCGATAGTTTCTTTTATGCGAATATTGATTCCACCCACGTTTATCTGATCTTACTGTCCCAAATAAACTTGACGTTTTATCCCACACAGTTTAAGCAAAATTTAGCCTTTTAATCATGTTTTTCTTGGGATGTGCCGGGGGTGGATATGACGCGTAATATCCTAAAATATTAACTCGCAATGTTATTGCAGTATGTTACGAGTCGCATCAAATAACTTATTCAGCTCATTTATTCATCTACTCGGCAATAGCGCTGATTTTAGCAAAAGTAATAGTAAACTTGCAACATGCATGGTGGCGAGTTAATAGGTCTCTGTATTCTACAAAGAAAGAAGTGACAGTTTACAGATCAGTAGAAAGCAGATTGCATACAAAGAAACAAGTTCACAAGAGTACTTTTTATGTAAACATTGATTCCGCCCACATTTATCTTACTGTCCTAAACTTCAAATGTGATGTTTGATCGCGTCCTTTGATATTTTACCAGTCATGTATTAATGTAGAAATTAGTAGTGTTTTTCTACATTTGAGATGACAGGCAAGGAAGACTGAAAATAAAAAAGGAGACAAAAATAACGGAGGTATCATATTGGTTACTGCTCAATGAGTTGTACGACTTCTTCTTTTCAAAATTTAGACTTTTAACCATGTTTTTCGCGTTGCTAAACAGGTTAATAAGACGTGTGATATTCTAACATATTTACTCGCAATATTGTTGATGTATGTTACCTGTCGCATAAAATATAATGACCTACTCAGCCCATCTATTCATCAACTTTACAATAAACGTGAATTTTAGTTCAGAAATTACTATTGTGATGGTATTTTGCTCACAGGTTAACACGGAATTACATATCATCTTTAAGTTCTAAATGGTGACTATGGTATGTTAACATTTATACTTTCGAAAAAGATATTTACTCAGGATACTTCTTTGATCTGCATGTAATATATGGAATCGAATATAGAATCCAAACAACATGCTATCCTCATTTATTTATTCATTCATTTACATGTATACGTGGTATACACGTTTACACTTCGCCAGGTGCACAATCATGTAAGTTCAAATGGGATTCATCTACGTACGCGCTGTTCCCATCGTGACTTTGTTGCTGAGATGTTAGAACTTTTGGAGTGGTACCCGAAATTTGTGGGTTTGAATCCCACCTAAGCCAGTAAATTTATTTTCTAGGATTCTCCAGTGTAGCAATATATCATTATTCGATATTCCGTTAGGGTGATTCTTATGTCTCTAAATGTTTTCATAGCGATTTTATGTCTGTTCATGGAACCAGCTGATTCAACAGTTTTCACTGGTAATTAAAATGATAATTTTTGGCCAACTTTTCTTTACCTCTAGTCACGTGGCCAGTCGTATCCAATCAAATTGTAAGAAAATTTCTAGTAAACCTTTGTAGGAGATATATGTTGCTAAATCCAGGCCTGAAACTTGAAATAGTCAAACCATTTCTATTGTGGGAGCTTTATCTCCAGAGAAAGCTCGAATGGATCTTTGAGTAGCAAAAAGGCGTGAGTGGGTTTGAAAAAAGTCGTGATCATGTTGCTTGGACAGATGCAAATTTCGGAAAACCACAAGCCTTGCTATCTATTGCTAAAATTAACGAGAGCCCAATTTCTCCTTACAGTGTCAATACATTGCCAAGCAGATAAAGAAAATGGGTATAAAAAACTCATCAAGGTGATATCTTATTGATCAAATTACGATTTCTCCTCACAAATTTGGGCAATGGGTCGCCAAGCAGATTGACAATACGTGAGGCGCAACAAAGGCGATCACTGACCACACCCTTTATGTCGGGATCTTGACAAACAACCAAATTCTCCGCCAAATAAAATTTCTAAGCATTGAAAATCCATGCAAATTGGCATTGGGAATTCCAACTTTAAGCTTAAGATTTTTCAATTCTAACTTGATCCCCCGCTCCTTTGGATGACTCTTTTGACTCCCTTCGATGTAATAATGTGGTCACTCGACAAAACTACGAATTTAGTACAAGCTGTATTTCGTTATCTGCAAACCTTTGTATGCTGTGTTGCAATAAACAAAACGT